>CAXIVR010000012.1:15686718-16154218 GCA_964035755.1 Teleogryllus oceanicus | reverse complement strand
AGAGAGTGAGGAAAGCAGGAGCGGGGGAAGGAGTGCAGGCTGACCAGTGGCTGAAGGTGCGCACTGCTGGCGACGTCGCGATCTCTTCGCTTCGAGTCTTCGAGGGGTGCGCATCTGGCCGGGAGCCGGTCGGCGAATGCCTGGTTGGGTGCGAGCCGCGAGCGTGGCGGATAGGGCCGGCAATGTAGTTACCGTAAGGACAGGGAGACTCAAGGACGAGTCCGTAAGTAGGATGTGGCGCTTCACGCCATCGAATTTAAGTGATATTCGTGTGTAGTGATGTGGTAGCCGCAGCGACAGATTACTCGAAGTATTGGGTCTTTTTAAGTTCATTTAATTGTGTAAATAAGATTGTTTCGGCGATGGAACTTAGCAAATAAACTAGCAATTATTTAATCCACTCTCGTCTGTGTATTATTTTAACCGCATGACGCTACACTTGTATCCGGATCCCACCGGAACGCAGTTTGCCTTCGCGGCAACCTTTCCATTCATGCCTGTGTTGGACCGCCCGGCAAGCTGAGAGCTCCCAGCTATCCAGACTAGTACCGGAGTCAAATGAATGCACCACTCACATGCGCCGGGAAGAAGTCCCTCCTCTGTGCCGAGAGTGTCGGGCCACTGCAACGACGAAACCAAGAGCCCAGCCTGGGGCACCCGGGCAGAGTGGAGCTGGGCAGAAAGGGATGACTTAGGGTTGATTCAGGTCAAGCCAGGAACTGGGCCGTGGGTGTGACCTACCAGTCCGGTCGGTGTGTGTAGGGAACGGGGCTGATGGGGAATAGAGTGATAGGAGAAAGTACGGCTTTAGGCCTGGGAGAGACAAGGGTAAGGGTTGGTGCTGGGCGTACGACACTACAGGATGTGCAGGGTGAGGCGGCAAAAGGGCAGGAGGGGGCGGCTCTGGAGTTAATGTAGGAATGTCAGGGGTTGCAGCGTGTACAGGATGGAGCAATGCTGGGAGCAGCGGTCGTAGGACAGGGAGAGT
Organism: Teleogryllus oceanicus; assembly: GCA_964035755.1. Taxonomy (NCBI): domain Eukaryota; kingdom Metazoa; phylum Arthropoda; class Insecta; order Orthoptera; family Gryllidae; genus Teleogryllus; species Teleogryllus oceanicus. The sequence continues at coordinate 16,153,230 of CAXIVR010000012.1, read as the reverse complement.
CAAGAATGGGTGGGGGGCGGCGAAAGGCCGGGGGGCCGGCCGGGGAGAGATGCCATGATATGCGGGATGAACAGGACAGAGCAATGCAGGGCGGAGGGGTCGCTCGGAGGGGGCAGCAAGGGTTGGGAGGCCGCAACACAACGCGAGGCGGCAAAAGGGCAGGATGGTGCGAGAGTGGAGTTCATGCAGTAATGTCAGGGGTTGCAGCGTGTACAGGAGGGAGCAAAGCTGAGAGGAGATGTGGTAAGGCTGGGATGGTTGCTGGGTAAACCAGAGTGGAGCAATGCACTGCGAGGTGGCAGTCGGCCATGGTCAGGCGAGGCTGGATTTGGCCAGGGTTGCCAAGGTCCACAGAATGTAGTACAGAGTGGGTGAGGCGTGTTGGACGGAACGGGACGGCGTTGTAGCTGGGGCGAAGGAGCTGGGTTCGTTGGTTGGTTCATTAGTGAATCCGGGCGCGTCAACTGCTAAGATCATTTGTCCCGTAAGTTTAATGCATGTTTTATGTTAGGTGGCAGTGATCTTCCCTCGGTGGATGGTGAGTTCTCGAGCCGACCTCTCCGTTTGCTAGCGGGAATTTCCCAAACCAGGTATCTCCTATCAACGGGGCACCGACCCTCCCAGGACAAGCTCCAATACGAAGCTTCTGACCGGTCTCCTGACATGTGTGGTAATGTAGTGCATGCAGTATGTGTAACTGTGTCTGTAAGGGATAGGGTCGGACAGAGAATGAAAAGGAAAGATCGCGCGCTGACTGTAGCCCGTTTGTTAGGAAACTTCTCCGGCATTTGCCTTGTGTTATTCGGAGAAACCCCGGAAAACTATCGATCAAGGCATCCGGCCGCTAGAATTCTCCTCCAAACAGCGATTGAATTCCTCTTACCTGAGAAACTACTGTTGAAAATCCTGCCATCTTTCGGAGTGGTACTCTAGGAGCAGTGCTCAGAGGCACTGTAGTGACATCAGTTGATGCCTTTAGCCAAGTATCCCGGTCCGAGGAGCCTATTTCCGCGGTAAACAAACAACGAAAAGCGGCGGTTATGGTGCCATTCAATCAGGAGCTTGAACATTACTACATTGACTTCACAATGTTGACGTTCAAGTTTCCGGTTGGATGTCACCGTAACGGCTGATGACCTGATGAATATATTGAAGTATAGGACCTCCCGGTCAGAGGCATAGTTGATGCCCTGAGGAACCTCTGCCGGTAGATGTGTTGGGCGGCAGGGCGTTGTAGGGGAGGGAGCTGGTGGAGGGAGAATAGGAATGAATATATTGAAGTATAGGACCTCCCGGTCAGAGGCACAGTTGATGCCCTGAGGCACCTCTGCCGGTAGAGTTAAAATAGAAAATCCTGCCTCCGTGGGGAGTGTAACCCTAGGACCTCCCGGTCAGAGGCAATGCAGTGACATCAGTTGATGCCCACCTCTGCCGGTAGATGTGTTGGGCGGCAGGGCGTTGTGGGGGAGGGAGGGAGCTGGTGGTGGGAGAATAGGGACGCGCGTTGTCGCTTCGCGCGTCGGAAGCGAGCGCGTGATTCTCGTGAGAAAAAGCGTCGCAGCTAATGGGCGTTATCGCGCTCGTCGCGCCGCGTGGCGTCGGCCGCGGCGATTGCGGCGCGGCGCGGGCGGCGGGCGCGGGCGCGCTCGGCGACCGGGCCCCCCTCACCAGTGCTATCGCCGGCGGTGGCCGCGACGAAACGCCCTCGCCCGCCCTCCTCACGCATGCTCCCTCAGCCGGCGGACACTGATAAGGCCACTCCACAACAGCCACTGCAGCCCGCCCTGACCTGGTGGTCCTAGGTTCCCACTCCCCACGGCGGCAGGATTTTCGACACTAGCTTTTCAGCTAGGTCGAATTCAGTCGCTGTCTGGAGGAAAATTCTAGCGGTCGGCTGCTCTGATCGGTAGTTTTCCGTGGATTCTCCGATCAACACCAGGCGAATGCCGGAACAGTACTCTATCAAACGGGCCACGGACCGAGCGCGAACTGTCCTTCCTCTTCCTTGTCCTATCCTTTTCGCTTAAAGCTTGGCCGCCATTTGCTGCACTTTCATTGGTCGAGAGGCTTCGCGTTCCCGGGCTGAGATAAATGTTGACCATCCTTCCCGTTCCCGTTCCCAGGCGATTGTGAAGCGGTTGTGGGGGGTGCCAGAACCGTACATGCGGCAAATACTAGCGTAGGGCCGGCTGAGATTAGGGATCCTTCCCGTATCGACGCCTAGTTTTTATATTTTTATGGTTGGTTTTTTTAATAAAAAATTTTTTTTTTTAAAAAAATTTTTTTTAATTTTGATATTTTTATGGTTGATTTTTTTAATGAAAAAATTACCATAAAAATGGAAATATTTTCTGATATTTAGAAATTGATCATTCTTCACATCAATTTTTTACATCAAATACAACATTTTTCTTACTCAAGAGTGAGAATGATTCAAACTGAGTTTTCATTTTTGATCAGTGAAGTGAATTTCATTTTTGAATTTTTCAATCAGACGATATAAAGTTTTGTTAAATGTTTTAGTCATTTTACTGTATTTTGTCAATTAAATCTGAAATAAAAATTAGTAACCCTGTAAACTAAATTACTCTCTTTTGATTACTCTCTTATTGATCACCAATGCACTTTAAAACTCATCGATGTTGAAATTCATCGATGGTTCCGAGGCGATGTTTTATTAACTTCGATGTTTTAATTTTCAAAATCGATGTTTTAATTTAGAACATCGATGTTTTGTTAGTAAGGCCGCATCCCTAGTTCCCATCTGCCCTCCTCCCTTACATTCCGCCGCCAATCGCAAGCAGATAGGGGGTGCCAGCACCCTGAACTGCAAATACCAAAATAGGATCGGCTGAGGTTAGGGATGCGACATGGATTTTCGTTACAACGGTTAAATTTTAAATTACTTGAATGGAATTTATTAAATAAAAGACTGCCTGTCTTGATAAGTTTTTTGATTTTTGAAAGGTCCTTTAATTTTTAAGGCAGACAATCACAATATAACAAATATGTATACATATAAATATATTTATGTACATATGTAAATAGTCATTGACAACGTTTGGGACATGGATGTTGATGTTTTGAAAACATTGATATTTTTATACAACATTGATGTATTTAACATCGATTAATTGAAACTCGTGTTTTTTAAAATCGATGTTTTGAATTCGACGTTTTTATTTGGTTGATATTTTAATTTTTACTTAAAAATATAATTAAAAACTACAATATTTTTCACATATCCATCACTTGAACATTTTTGATACCGAATTCACCATGAGTTAGTCGAATATTTGTTAATAAATTTGCATAATTATTGTGTTAGCCGTTAAGATAATAAACGTTTGTTTATTCTGCGTATCTTTTGGCTTTCTTTTCACGGCTCAATCCCAGCATAAAATAAATAAACACTACTACTGGGACATGGAATCGCTCTCCCCCATGCATGTTAATACTAATGTTAGAGGTTGCTGAAAAAGGTTTACAAACATTAATGTTTAAAAACTGCTGTTTTTTATCAATTTTTAAAATTTTAAAGTTGATTCCCAATATCGATTTTATGTTGTAGATGTTATATCTCTAGCAGAGATATAACAAGTGTTAACTTAGCGTCTCTCACAGTAAAGTCTCAGGGTTTAAAACCAGACGAATGCTGGAGCAGTACCCTAACAAACGGGCCACGGACCGCACGGGATCTTTCATTTCCCTTCCTTGTACTAGCTTCCGCCCTTACACAAAAATACATGCTCTGCGCTCCCACATATGGCGGGAGGCCAGACGGGAGCTTAGAGCTTGTCCCGTCTGGGGTAATGCCACCCTGGTGGGAGACACCTATTTGAGGTAAACCCGGCTAGTCGACAGTAGGTCGGTTTCGGATCTCACCATCGAGCGGGCGAAAATCACCGTCACCTCCCGAGTAAAAAAAACATGCACTACACTAACAGGACTTAGACGCGACCGGAATCACTATCAATCAATAAATTAATCAAAACCACTGGTTTTGCGCCGATGTATTTTAAACATCGATTTTTAAAATGTTAACATCGATATTTCGGAATATATCGATCATCGGATATCATATAACATCGATATTTCGGAACGCGCGCGATCTTTCCTTCCCCTTCATTGTACAATCGTCACACCTTACTTACACATAACTCACATGCACTGCGCTCCCACTCATGGCGGGGGTTCTTTCTGGAGCTTAGAGCTTGTTGCGATGGTGGGAGATACCTGATTGGGGAAACTACAAGGCGACGTGCACTTTGGCGGCGGATCTTATTAGCCACCGGGCAAAGAACTCCGGCACATCGCGTAATAAAATATGTACTATACTTACGGGACTACCATAACAGTTTATGGACTCGGAATCACGAAATAATCAATCGATCAACAAATACTGTACATGGTGAATGGAATCATTGTGAAACACAATTTTAGAGGATAATACGTATTGGTCCTTGAGTTTCAGATTTCACGTGAGATAGGAGAAGAGATTGCAGAAATATTTTATTGCTTTTCAATAATTGTATTACTACTCGTCTCTGAACGTGAGAATGGACAACTCCGTTATGTAAGCAAGAGGTCACTATAACTTATTTCGTCAGTAATATAAATAGGTTTGAAGATAGTTTCCAGAGAAACTCAAGTTACTGTTCGAGGTTCATTGTGGTGACAATACACAATTAACATGTACAACCGTGCTTTAATGTGTGGCCGGCAGAGAAAACTCTTCAGAGGCTGAATCCGAGAATGGAACTCGCTGAGTCATTGGTTAGCAACCTAAATGAGGGAAGCTCATTAATTTTATATTTCTTCTCCGCCTTTCCTCTAGGTTCCTATACAGTTTAACAGGTAATAATGATTTTGATGAATGTTTTTTGTGTTCATCCCATTTTCCCGTTATAATCAAATGAGAAGTTCCTCACCACATCAGCTCTAAATTAACAGCAGTTTCGAGGGAACACAAGAAGTCAGATGGTCACGGCCATTAAGATACCGCAAGCATCGTCTACCTCGTGCTCTTGTCAGAGCGTATGGAACAACAGTTACTGGGCTCAGTATTGTACGTCACCGATCAAGGAAGTTTTTCCGGAATATTGAACTTTAAGTTTTCGCAGCAGCTCATGGCATAATTTGATGTATAAACGAAAGGCAAGTCCATACGTTAATTATTTATACGTTAATTATTTAAGGGGAGTCATGAAGGGAAAAAAATTTTAAAAACCGAATTTTGGTTTTAAGCGTTTTCTAAAAATTCGGACTTTTGTGAATAAAATGATATATAGATCGTTCGATGGAATTCGTTTTTTACGCCATATTTTTCATTTTGTTTATCAATGTGCATGCGTCAACAACAGAATTCTTGAGGGATGGCGACTCGAAAGCCTACAAGAGTGTTGAAGAAGCTAAACCGTAAAGAAATAATTAAGATTAAATGTGTAGGACATGTCGAAAAAAGAATGGGCACAAGATGAGAAAATTGAAGCAGACACTGATTAATAAAAAATTATCAGATGGCAAAACTATAAGAGGCAGACTCTCTGACAAAATAATAAATGAACTTCAACAGTTTTATGGTATGGCCATAAGAAGCAATGTTAACAATTTGCAGAACATGAAGAAAGCTGTTTGGGCAACTTTTTTCCACAGATTACCAACTGATCAAAATCCTTGTCACCAACTATGCCCCACGGGTATTGACTCATGGTGTAAGTATAACAAGGCAAAAGTTTTGAAGATATCCTATACCCATAAACATTCTATTTCTGATTTTGTTATGGAGGTTATAAAACCTACTTACAGAGATTTAGCAAATCCGATTTGCTAAGTAAATGTTTACATGGCAGAACTCAAAACCCAAATGAGTCCTTCAATAATTTAATATGGACTCCTATACACAAAAATGTGTTCATTGAAAAAACAACATTAACATTTGGATATATTTGTCATATGCTGTGATTTGTTTTAATGATGGCAAAAATGCAAGAGTTAATGTTTTAAAAGAGTTGGGAATACAAATTGGTGTGAATACAGTGAATGAACTCAAGCGTATGGATCAGCTGCGAATACAGAAAGCGCAACGACAAGCTTAAATGTCGACAAAGGAAGCAAGAAGAGAGAAGAGAGAGAGAAATCTTAGTATTAATGAAGAAACAGATGATGAACCAAGTTATGGAGCAGGATGTCATTAGAATAAGATGTACATAAATGTGAAATTAATGAAATTAAAACTTTAAACCTGATTTCTGAAAAAAGTGATTTTTTGAAACATATGTTCCTTATTCTCAGAAAGTGTTAGACCACTCTCTCTCAAATTCTCAGAAAAGCTTCATATAACACTAATACATGTTTACTACTAGAATGAGAACAATATGATTATTACTTTATAATTTGTGTATAAAAATATTGCAAAATTTGTAGCAAAATTATTGCCCTTCACTCTTCTGTTCATAAAAATATTAATAAACATTCCAGAGAAATATATCTAGTGTAAACTATTCAAAACATATCCCACAAGACCCTTCTGAAGTTTCACATCCCTACCATAAATAGTTTCTGAGTAAAAGGAACATAAAAACAACCAAATTAACATGGGCTATATAGGGCTTCATGACTCCCCTTAAGTCAGTTCTCACCAATCATACAACTTGTGGATGTTCATACTAATCACAAATTATAAATTATGGTTGTTCATTAAACGCTATACACAGATCTTTCTACGTGTAGTACATTGCCCTCGGCACGTGCTTTGGGGCAATGGAGTTGATTTTCTTATCAGCCAACCAAATTTGATTTGTTAAACTTTTTGAAAATCATTTATTCTTGTGATCGCTTTTGAATTCTACGCATTACTACTAGTTCAGACGTATTAGGATGCTCGCAATTCATTCTCATCTATTTATGTAACTTGAATATGAGTTTGATTGTGAATGAGCGCTAATCGAAGGAAGTGTAAATGTTGGGGCGTTTTGAATAGCTTGATTTCATTAGACAATAATTGATAAGTTTGATCTAAATTTTTAACTCTAAGTAATGATTATAAACATTTTCACGAATGTGTATTACTAATGGAAATTCCTATGATGAAAATAAGTTTCTCCCAAAGAAAATCAAATACAGTTGACCCCGGTTGTAGTGAAGTTTTGGGAACTATCATTTTTGGTTCAGTATATCAGAGGTTTACTATGTCTGATGATGACAAAATCAAATAGAATTTCTCCACAATGTTTGATTTTTATTAATATAGATACAGCAAAATACATTAACAACGCAAGCTGAAAAGTTCAATATCTTCATTTGATTTCTAAAACAACAGTTATTTTAAATTGTTTGCTGCGTATATTTTTCATTCGTGATTTCTCTAGATCTTTCTCCAGAGTTCGTGCTCTCTCCATACTTGATTCTGCATTGTCCACTGTCTCAAGTATCGTAATGTCTTGACATCCAACAATGCTTCTTGCACTATTCTTCACATATCCCGACGCCTTCTTCACATATATCGACGTCATCACACTCGTTTTCTTCAGATCTGCAAGATCCTTTCACCGCTTTCATGATGTCCTTGACAGATGGGATTTCACTCGTTATCACCTAACAGTCCGCGTCGATGAAATCTTCAGGTTCGGCAGAATTGCCGCGTATGTTGAAACAATTCTCTCACTAGAACGTCATTTTATTACTCAAATTCTTCAGATCGACAGGTCAACCCGTCATACTGGACACAATACGCTTTGACGTCGCTGCTGAAAATTACGTTCATTCGTAAGTTAGCACCGTACACGTTTCTTCCTCTCATACGTGCACTGATATATGCGATATATTTTCCTCCAGGAAGGAATCAATTTCCAACACTATGCATTTCCTACGTTTACTATAGCCGAAGTTCAAAGTTCACTATAACCAAATCTTCTTGTGCTTATTTGTAATATAAGTGAAACGAAACAAGGGACTGAAGTTCACTATAACCGAGAGTTTACTACATCCGAGTTCACTACAACCGTCAACTGTACGACCGTCGTATATTGTAAGAAAAGTAAAAATTCGACATTGAAAGGAATTTCATTGACACTAGTGAGGGAGAAACACAGAATCCATGTTTTCGTTCCATCCAATATTTGTTCTGCTATAATCTAAAAAAGGTCGATATTGAAGAAATATTTCGAGATTAAGAATACATTTCAAATACCTGGCACTGCTATTGTGACATACCGATATGTCACGTTAAAATAAACTAACATTTATTTGTAGACAATATGATGGAACATGCATTACGAAATATCACGAGAGCTAGAGCTTAGCAACGACCGTGAATAAACAATGTAGTTTTTGTTTTTCTGAATGGATTAAGAGTTTTCTGGATGCCGAAAGTAGAAAATGTGGGATTGGGCGAAGAAGTTCAAAAGACGATCAAAAGGTCAGCTACACCAAAATATAACGAACGTATGGATTGGCTGGGTGAGAGAAGGACGGTCAAATGTTATGAAAAAAATGAAGGTAGTTTTAATACGAAGTCTTCGAGGGATGAATCAGGCAGAAAGATTTCATTCTGCTCGGAAACGCGCTTCTGAACTGATCGTAGATATTTTCATGTGGAAGCAATATTGAAGTATAAATTGGAACTTTGTCGGGAGTGGTAATCGAGTTCGGGACTATGTCATAGGACGCAATCGGGACTGATAATTTTGATAGTTTGAGACCAGCTTGGATAGGGCAGAAGAGGATTTCGTGGAACTTTGGACTACGGCAAGCTCGCAAGATATTTCGACTGAGAAGTCTACGAGGGACATCAACGAAGAAAAGATAAGTTAACCGCGGTATAAATTGTAAATTGAAAGATATCTTGATCAAAGGCCTAAAAATTGTAAATTCTCTAAATTGTTTGTTAGAAACGCAAAATAAACTTTGTTGAATTTTGTTCTTTAGAAAAGAAAGTGATCTTTCATTTAGTCAATCCAAACAGAAATGAACTAGGAATAGAATCATTCTATTTCAGATTCCCAGCTGCGCTGTGTAGTCGGCGGATCCTATAATCCGTTATAGAGGTAATAAGGATTATAATATATCGTGACCCATTGACCCAGCAAGCCGGACGCTAAGATCTTTAGCAGATATAAATGTAGAGAGAGGAAAATTTTGGTATATCTCACTATGACGGAAGGATCCTAAATGAAAAAAATCTTTGTGTTAAAATTTGTAACAGCATATTCAGATCTATGAAGAATTAAAATCCGCAAGAAGAAACAGCGTTTGTGGAATAACATTTTATTAATTAATGCGCTGCACTTTATTGTACATCCAACCGTCATTGTTTTAAAAAATGTGGGCCACAGCTTGATATTTCGGTTTATATACATCGTTTCTTCGAACCTGTGGTATCGAAAAAACCGAGAGAAGTTAAGTCTAAAAAAAGTTTGGTTTTAGGCGTACTAAAATTTTGCGGAGCAGAAACAACCACAAGTATATTGGGAGCTCCAGATCATGTGCCACCTGGCACTATGTCCCATCATCCGGAACGAGTGGCATTATGAGAATTCCTACGCGCTCGACCTCAAATCATGACCATTTCTTGCGAATCAGCCATAGTGTTTATTATCCATTCGCAATTTTCAATGTTAAAAAATTAGACTTTCTCGAAGTGAAGGGATGCAAATACCTTGACCTGCTTAGTAAGTTATATACATATTTCTGAATAATACGTAGAAAAAAGTTACAATGCGCAGTACAAACTCCGCAGTAATTGATAACTCTCCAAACGCAACATTTTTTTCACCGATTCAGTAATGTCTAACTTCGGTATACAAATATTGCTCGCAAACACTGCTCTTGGAAACCTCCGTATCAAAAATTCAACCTTACCATTTTGATGCAACATATAATATAATTCTGTGGTTTCAAATCTGCAATATCCAATTCTTTTTAGCAGTTGCTTTACTATATGACAAAACATTTGAGTTTTGTTGTTACTAAAATGGTAGATTACTTTTCTCAATGAAAGCTGTACTGCCAGTTGCGTTCCTAAAGTGAACAGATACTTGAAAATTTCATCCTCTATTGAAGTAAGATTTTGACATTATAGCTTTGTCAAAAATATATGATTTTTAGAAGAAAGTTATAAATCAGCTTTAAATAACATGACATTTTAAGTATAAAAAAATTGGAATATTTATCTAAATAACTACGTACCAAATTTGATTACTGGCTGTCCAGGATGAGCCGCGTTTCAGTCGATGGAGCAAACGTTTCGGCCATTATGCTGTGGCCTTCTTCAGGCTATACATTCAGTATATAAATTCAGTATAGCCCTGAAGAAGGCAACAACATGACGACCGAAACGTCAGCTCCATCCACTGAGACGTGGCTCATCCCGCACAGCCAAGAATCAAATGACCGCGGAAGCCTACGAAACCACATCACATATAAAATTTACAATATTTCTATAAATGATCGAAAGAAAAAAGACAGAAGAAAATTGCACAAATAAATGTGGAATGTAATTTTGGAGTTTGGGTTTATTGGAAGTGTCCGGTATAAAAGTGCTATTTATAAACTTAATTCATGCACATCTTTATTTTTCACTTTGCCTTTCACGGGTATATACTTCCTGCAACAGCCGACAATGAACTGTCTGGAGCGAGCCTTTATGTCCTGTCCCTGGGGTCCATATCCTGCGCTGCCAGTCCACGTGCACTGTATCAACTTTATGGCTTCCTCCGACAAGTGGAGAACGCCGCGCCCCGAGGCCGAGGGGCAGGGTCCCCCCCTCCCCACCCCCACCCCACCCCCACCCACAACGCCTCCTCGCGACACGCAGCTCGGCAAGATGAAAGCGCAGGTGTCAATAAATGACACAACTCCTGACTGAAGGAGAGCTGGAGGATATCCAGCAACCACGATTTTACTCCTTTGGGTTTATGATCACTCATGGGCCCTATGTTGTCAATGAAGGTGAATACAAGTACATGCTCCGAAATAAAAGAAATGTAATGAAATAAGGTATAATGGAAATACTCCTTATATTAGCATAAAAGATTACTTAAGACTGTCAAAGGACGGAGGACGACTGGAGACGGCGTGGCTCATCTTGATAATTGTGGGTCATATTTTAAATATTTTCGATATAAATTGAGCAGTTATTTTCCACAAATACTTTCATCATTTATTAAATATGTTTAGAAAACTAACTTCATTGATGATTCTTCTCTACCCCCCGTAACCTCCTTCCATACTCACAGTGACTGTCCACAATACAGAATTTACCATCTAATGCTATCTATTCATAACATGCTAAGTATTTCGCATATTTACTTCATTCAAACCAAATACATAATGTGACTTTAAATGGACGAAGACCCTTGCCTGCATATTTTCCATGTCTTTAATAAATAGAAATGATGCAATGAAAATATATCGGCATCTTTGACACACACACACACACACACACACACACACACACACACACACACACACACACACACACACACACACATATATATATATATATATATATATATATATATATATATATATATATAGGCTTTTTCACTTTCATAAAAAGAATGTATTTGTTTCCTGATCCCAGGTGGATTTTGGAGGAAGCGAGAATTAAAACCCTGTAGCATGAAAATGTGGAAACTGAGAACAGCATAACAGCTGAGAGTTATTAAGAGATACGTATCAATCCCGTTTACAACCCAGAGATGAGGACATGTAATTATAATAACATATTTCGAGTTCTTTTACGTATGTCAAGGTCCTGCAAATGTTTATGATTTCCTGTACTTGCGATTCTTTCCGCGGGGACAAAAAATATCATATCCTTTTTTAAGAACTATTTTAGCATTCAAAGTTTCATCAATTGCACAACTATATTGAATGTAAGAGAATGCTAGAGTTTTCTGAACGCGATTGCTCATGACGACAGTTCCGAATTGTTTTTTAAATGTTCGTTGTTTAATCAATAAACCTACGTATTAGGGTCAGAAAAAAGTTTTATTAAGAAAGACTTAGTACATGAAACAGTATCTTCATTTATTTTCATTTAACTTTATTTTCTGATTAACTTTACATCTATCTCAATGAAGATAGATGAAAAAAATTGCTTCATTGAGACACACATACTGTTCTCTTTCCTATGCGACTGTTAAAAGCATTTAACAAAACGACAAGCAGCATAAAATGATGAGATTTGCAATACCGGCATCGTTCCATATGGGAACGGTTCGAATGAGTAAAATCATGATCAATGTGTGTGAACAAAATGTTCAGTAGTTACGACGGTCGAAGTAGTTAGATTGATTGATAAGTGATTTCGGACGCGTCAATTCCTAAGGTTATTAGTCCCGTTAGTGTAGAGCATTTTTATCGCGGGAGGTGGCGGTGTTCTCCCCCCGCTGGATGGCGAGATCCGGCGCTGACTTACACGAAGGCTCGTGGCTTTTCCCCAACAAGGTACTGATGTCACTGCAACGCCTCTGACCGGGAGGTCCTAGGTTCGAGTCCTGACGGCGGTAGAATTTTCGACTCTAGCTTTTCAGCTATGTCGAATTCAATCGCTGTCTGAAGGAGAATTCTAGCGGCCGGCTGCTCTGATCGGTAGTTTTCCGGGGTTTCTCCGATCACCCCCAGGCGAATGCCGGAGCAGTACCCTACCAAACAGGCCACGACCGCGCGCAATTTTTCCTTCCTCTTCCTTGTCCACTCCTCTCCCCTTACACACACACTCTTACACTAACATGCAGTACACTACCATATATTCCGGGAGACCGAACGGGAGCTTAGAGCTTGTCCTGGCTGGGGCGATGCCCTGCTGGTGGGAGAGTCGTGGTAGCCGACGGTAGGTCGGATCTCGCCATCCAGGGGGGAGATCACTGCCATTTTCCGAGAACAAACATGCACTACACTTACGGGCCTAATTACCGAAGCAGTTGAGGCGCCCGGAAACACGAAAAACCAACCAACCAACCAACCCAACTAGGTATCTCCCACCAGCGGGGCACCGCCCCAACCGGGGCAAGCTGGAAGCCCCCGACTGGACTGTGAGGTGTTAGAGATGTCCAGAAAAAATGTTGACATTTTAGAAGTTTAAGTTAGTTAAGTTAAAGTCAATGTGGGATTATGATATTTTTTTCGAGAAGTAGATAGCTTGAGGATTATGCAACTAATTTAATAAAAAGATAGTCACAATTTATTTCAGGAAGGAAACTAAATAGAAGTGGTACCCAAGAAGAAGAAACAATAGCATAAAGAAGAGGCAATTCAAAGAAGCATGGACGTAAGTGAAGCAGAAACAAAATAAACAGAACTGAAAATGAAATTAAATAAATGGCAAATTGGAGGTGGCTGGAAATTTGAACTTGTGAAGGGTTTGATTCAATATCGGTGATATAGTGCGTTGGAGCTCATGTGCATCGCCTTTGTTTGACTATGATGCTTAGCTGTGTCTTTTGCGAGCACTCCCACGCCAGTTTCATAAGTAGAGATAGGATATTCATGTAATTACATATTTTTTGCTTTTCTACTTACTGTTCTCAAAACTGTAATCTTGGCGAATGGTAGACGTCCTAATACTGTATACAAGTACACATAGAACAATTACTACTAGTACAAGTATAAATTGTACTAGTAGTACAAGCTTTTTTTAAAAAAAAAAAAATAAATTTAATTCGTTACATATTTAGTACTATATTACATATTTTACATATTTTGCTAGTTTCATAAAATATATTTTTATTCTATAATTTTTTAAAAAACTTTTATTACATTTTTTATGAAAAGTATTTTAAAATTCTGCATCTTTTCCTACATTATTGGTAAAATCTATGAAAAGAATAATTGATGCCGCGTTTCGTGACCTTTAACTTTAATTTTCGAGAAACTTCAGTGAACGCCAAAGTGTGACACTGCAATGAGAATGTTGCAAGTTGCAATGATTGTTTGCTCGTCGTACATGTCACCAGTTTGACGATGGCTTCTATTGCCTCTAGTCTGACTCAAGCTGCACATAACCTTACATTAATGCACCTTGGCTTGGTTGCTAAACTACGGTTCTGAATATCATTAGATGAAGCTTTTACTACTGACGGGAAAGTTGTATGGTGCAAAGTGTGCATCAACTTGAGCTCTTCAAATGATTTTTAAGACGTTTGTCTTATTTGAAAATTTGTTTAGAAAATTTGTTTAAATTGTAATTTCGTATTATGTAAATGTGTTTTATAATTAGAGTATTACAATATTACATATTATATCCGATTTTACATATTTATTACAAATTGTTACTGTTTCCATTACATCTTTATGTACATATTTTGACGTTTCATACTACATATTTTCCGTTCTCTATTCATAAGCCAGGAAGAAACTGCTAGAACCGCTCTCCTGTGCCCGTTCCTGGGCGCCCCCGAGCTCCATGCCACTTTCGATCTCCGTCTATTCACCGTTCGCGTGTGTTCTGTTTGGGCGTACGCCTGCAAAGTATTCGCGGCGGCGCCTTCTTGAACCCTCCGTCCGATACGCTCGACGGAAAACTGAGCGGTGCGCCTCCCTTTCCCCGTTAAACAAATGCCCCAGAAATAACGACATATTCGAAGTCTTAAGTGTAAAAATAATTTTAAAGCGTCCTTTACGAAATCCGGTAAAGTTTTATAAAGAAATTTCGAGCCATAAAATTGAAAACGACCTTGAAGCTTCATATGAAATACCCCCAAAAATTAAAACAAAAAACGATGTTTCAAATTCAAGGGGACGCAACATCAGCCTGATCGATTGGAAAATATCAATTTTAGTGAAAATGCTTACTTAGAGTTTAGCCGAAAGTATTGTTCACAGGTAGACCATCGAGAGGATACGCAAACAGACGGGCAAACGTTTCAACGTAAAATGATTTTTCGGTTTCAAGGGCCCACAAAACGTGGATTCATACTACACAACGTGTTAGAGGAAGTAATGCACTACATATAGTGACAAGAATTACCCAATTTTTCGGAATCAGGGATTTAAAATACGAATTCTTCTGTCGAATAATCACAGTTTTTCGCTGCGGCATCATCTCCTATATAATTTCAGTAGTATACATACGTTTTGTGGCTTTCATCCGCAAACGACCTTTATAAATGAGGTTTCTAAAGGAAGAAAATTTCATGGAAAGTGAAGAATTGAACTTCGGCTTTTAAATTAGAAAGATATGTTTAAAAAAAAAACGCATATAAATATTCATGTCAAATATAACCCGCAACACTTCAGCATTTTTCAATATATAAATTGCTACATAACTCCTAAACAAAGCGTTCCAAGACCTTAAAAAGTAACATTTTGAGGCCAAAAGCCTCAAAGAAACGTTCCTCGTACCATAATATACCGGATGACATGTTCTTGAACATTCTATTACAATTTTTGCTCGTTCGACGCTTCTCAATTCTACCCCGACCTGTTCAGAGCCGCGCAGAACCCGCAACCGCATGTGAAATTAAACTAGTTACTTGATATTTTAGGCGATTAAATTTAAAGGATGTACCTCTCTGTTCGGTAATAAAGTTAAATAAGAATTGTTTGTATTGGCAAGGTTGTATTGTATTATTATCAATTACAAGAAATATATGTCGAGCAAGTGACAGAGGATAAGAGGGTCTTGAATAAGAAGATGCAGGCTTAATAAAGAAATGGTAAAACAAGGAAGATGGAGGGGTTTACCATGTGAGAGTTTTCGCACGGGTTCACTAGTTACTTCTGTATACTACGTACATAGTATGCGATGATGAACGCAGAATAATTATGAAATTTTCAACAGGGTGCCGGGAATAACCCGAAAGTTCACAGGAAATCGTTTTGACAGCATCCACGGACGGCGAAGTGGAGGCTGTATTTTACGGACGAGGCGAAAGTGCTGTGGGGGGAAAGGGAGGGCTGTGTCATCTTCGCGGAGATTTTGCGAGCCGGAGGTGGCGGACCACCCTGTCGGTGTCCGCCCACTTCCGCCCGGCAGCTGCGCCTTTTCGGCGGGGGTCCTCACCCACCCTGGAGAGCCCACGACGACGTCGACGGCGTCCGGCGCGGCGCGCACCGCCCTTTCAGGCGCGACGCCTCCGCTGAGGAGAAATAACAGGAATTAGCGCTTCCTCCTGCAGCCCGAGGAAGCCTACGATCGCGAGGGTCCACACTTCATAATGACGGTCACCTTCCCCGCAGGTACCGGCGAGGCGTTCGCGCCGAAACTAAGGAAACGTCAAGCGGGTGGTACTTCCCACCGCTTAAGAGACAGAAGCAGGATTTCGAAAAGGCCGGACCACCGGTCACTCAGACGCGTCTTCACGGGGATTCTCCGCCTCCCGACTTCTCTCGAAGAGCCCTCGAAGCCCGTCTGGAGAGTACGAAAGAACATCTGCCGCGGTACAGAAATAAAGAATTTTTGGAAGGTAGTCTTCGATTGTATTGTCAGATTTAAGTGCGTTGGTGTAGGCAGGCCCGGTTTCCTCGAATTTACGACAGATGTAAATATCATAAACGTGAAGTCGGAGCGAATGTATGATTGTAATACTGTTGAGATACAAACACGAATTACTGAGAGAATCACCAGATGTTTCACCTCTAAATTCCGTCGCGTGAAATAGCGCTTCACGACTCCACCGATTGTGGAGGCACGCGTACGTAGCTGAAGAAAGGGCGGGAACAAAAGGCTCGATGGTGTATAACGGCGGCGGACAAAGAGCATAGCACCGGTACCCAGAGGACGACGACAGGTTTAAGGGCCACACAATGCCCGGGAATTACGGTAACTGTTCCCGCGCTGAAGTACGGCCCGGGGTGGCGACGTGGATGGCGGCGTGGCCCGCGGCGGCGGCGAGGGAGGGGCGTTGTCCAGCAGGACGGAAATGAACCTAGAACGAGCTGCAACAGCTTAAGTTGTAGTATGTAAGATCTATATATTGATCACTTAAACATATTCTGAAAGTGACTTACAAAGTACTGTGATTAGCATGAGCTGGAATCGCTTTAGTTCTACGTAGGATGTGTATTTGATCACTTAAACATATGCTGAAAGTGACCTACAAGGTACTGTGATTAGCATGAGCTGAAATCGCTTCAGTTCTACGTGGGGTCTCAATATAGATCACTTAAACATGTTCCCAAAGTTACCTACAAAGCACTGGGCTTAGAACGAGCTGGAATTGCTTCAGTTCTATGTAGGATGTGTATGTTGATCACTTAAACATATTCTGAAAGTGACCTACAAGGTACTGTGATTAGCATGAGCTGGAAACACTTCAGTTCTGCGTAGGGTCTGTGTATTGATAACTTAAATAATGAATGAATTTGTATGTAAATAATGAATGAATGGTTATGTATATAATGAATGAATGATGCGTGAACGAAAAATAAACTAGTAAAAGAACCACATAGAAAACCACACAAAACATTTAGAATTAAGAAAAAAAATAACAGTAACATTTTTCGTGTAAATTAAGTAGGCCAAAGTGCTACAACATAATTGTTAAGTTAGATTTAAGCTAGAATTAAGTTAGCTTTAGTTAGTATTAGCTTTTTCTTTACCTCTCCCTTAGCTGCTTAAGCCGCAATGAACCAGCATAATTTGTACAGCAGTAACTAAATAAATTCCCGCCTCCTCAGGGTTACTGTGGAGGGGAAACATAACTTAAATATGTTCCCAAAATGACCTATAAAGTACAGTAAATTTAAATTCATGAAAATGAAATATGTAAGTAGTATATATTTTTAAAATATAATAAAATAGATTATTTATATATAAACGACCACCACATTTACAATATCCGAGGTTAATGTATGCTTTATGTACTGTTGGAAAAGTCTAACTCTGGAAAATCAAATAACGAAATGTCATGAATATGTAGTCCCTGATTATAGGACAAAGGGGGATGTACTGACATATTTTTAGGGGCGTTCCACATACAAACACGGAATCGTTGGTTGACGTGCATGTTCGAGGTACGAAATAAATAAGATATCAGCACCCAATGTGGCAGAAGACTAAAAAATTAGACGTGTTTCTAGACAGTGCGCGAGAGAGTGTATAGAGTTACCACGACAGGTAAATGCCCAAGTGATTTACTTCTTCTCTGGTGAAAGATAGAAGAAGAAGAATATACTATAGAAAGCGAATAAAGACAGGAGAAGCATTTGTGGTCAAACGTATTATTTCATCGAACAGAACATTCCACAAAATAAAACTTGCATTAAAAGGGACAAGAACGTATAAATATGGGATATATATATATATATATATATATATATATATATATATATATATATTACTATTAAATTGATAAATTAATGGGGATCCATATTAACCTTTACAATAGACAGACACCCTTGCGGACCCTTCGGTCTGCGGTCAGCAGACACGCAAGGCCTTCCGCGGCAACACGCATACATGAAAAACAAAGAACAAACAACCATGTCCACGGCAAAACTGGAACCCGCGACTCTTCAAACCGAGTCACTGAGTTGACACACGCTTTAGCCATCCATGTCAGCGCTATGTTCTCTGACATACATATTTTAAGGAGAGGAGTAAAGGGCTGTACATAAAAAGACCAAATAAAATGTAAAAAATAAGAGAAGAACTAGGGTGGAAAGAAGCAGTATATCACAAAATCAAGACGTACAGACGGCAATGGGTGACACATTTTGAAAATAAGCCGGAAAACAGACTTCCAGTGCAAGACCTGAATTATAAGCCAAGAGGAAAGAGAAACATTTGAAGGCCAAGATTGAGATGGAAAGAGGCTGGAACAGGCAATATGCCTAATCCGTAAAGCAAGACGATGAAATATTCTAAATTACAAAACTGGCAAACTAGGAAATGCATCTTATATAATTGAAAATACATTCCATTAATGAGTGATTCCACACAAATTTCTTCCCATGCGGCTCCGAGAAATCCATAAAAAGCCGCAAGGCCGTGCCAGCAGGCCGTGGGCGCACGCGCGATGCGGGAGGCGTCACGTAAGGCAGGCGAGAGGTCAGGGGCGGGGAAGAGAGGGCGCCGCAGGTGACAATACCGGCGGGGGTGGAGGGGACGGGGAGGGGGGCGGGGTCGGCGGAGAGCGCGCCGCGCGACCAGTCGAGGACGTATTTATTCGCGCGATGCATCACGCTTCGTTACTCGCGCCTTGTGCGCCGGCCGCGACCCTTGGCCTCCGTGCCGCCGGCTTCCCCTCCCCTCCCCCTCCCTACCTTCCCCTCTGCCACCTCCTGCCACTGCCTCCACCGCGAAACCACTGCGGTAATAGAGGTAAAGTGCAATTGCAGTCGAGCTAGGGATGGCTCGGACAGGCAGAGAGAGAGAGACGAAGGGAGAGAGAGAGCGAGGAGGACAGAGAGACGAAGATGAGAGAAGAGAGAGACGAGAGAGAGAGAGAGATAGAAGAGAGAGACGAGAGAGAAGAGAGGGAAGAGAGAGACGAGAGAGACGAGAAAGAAGAGAGAAGAGAGAGAGAGGAGAGAGACGAGAGAGAGACGGGAAAGAGACGTGAGAGAGACGTGAGAGAGACGAGAGAGACGTGAGAGAGACGAGAGAGAAACGAGAGAGACGAGAGGGAGACGGGAGAGAAGAGAGAGACGTGAGAGATACGAGAGAGAGAGAGGAATATATTGAGAGAAATAATGAAATATAAAAGAGTTGAGATGTCATTGAAATGCCTTTGACCGGAAGGTCCTAGGTTCGAGTCCAGACAGTGGCAGGATTTTCAACACCGGCTTGACAGCTAAGTCGAGTTCTGTTGCTGTCTGGAGGATAATCATATCGGCCGTCTGCTCTGATCGGTAGTTTTCTGTGGTTTCTGCGATCATCACCAGGCGAATGCCGGAGCAGTACCCTAACAAACGGGCCGTGGACCGCGCGCTTTTCCTATTCTCACCCCTTACTTACACACACCTACACAAACATGCACTATAGTACCACACATGCCGGGAGACCATTTGCATAAATCATAGTTCATTAC
This sequence comes from Teleogryllus oceanicus, assembly GCA_964035755.1. Classification (NCBI taxonomy): domain Eukaryota; kingdom Metazoa; phylum Arthropoda; class Insecta; order Orthoptera; family Gryllidae; genus Teleogryllus; species Teleogryllus oceanicus. The sequence continues at coordinate 16,133,251 of CAXIVR010000012.1, read as the reverse complement.
ATGACTGTTATATTGTAAATATATTGATTTCATTGTCCTCTTCGTCCACCATAAACTACAGACACACATTTTACCTGTTACTGCTATATACTCAGACATGCGTTAAAGTTTTTCATTGCTATTCAAGGGGCGTGCTTTACCACTTATTTGCTTCAGATAATTTTCTCGCCATCACTTCTTTGCTTCAGGAAACCACTTGTCTTCCTTGTCCATTGCCTCCGTGACATCTTCCACTACACTCCCTTACACTGTCGTCATTTCTTCGAGCTTTTCTTTCTCCCGTATTTACTTCATCCGCAGACATCAACATCACGCTTCGACGTCATCTGTTTTTGAGCTGTTACTTGAACACATCATTCTATGGCATAGCCTCCATCTCTTTGCATCTCCCCTGCATTACCGCCCTCGGTCACGACCAATCCAGCCGCTATCTCCACAATCGCAGATGCACCTCCTCTGAGCGAGGAGTAGCAGAGGATAGTGAAATATTTATTTACACACCAAGGGCGTTATAAGGGATCTCATGATTGAGCGGCGACAAAATGTCCGAGAGCTTTGTGACTCCCGAGAACAATAGAACTAGATAACGCCTGTGGTACATACGTTATTTTATTTTTTACCTAATTTTATGGATTTAGTTTTACTTATTCACTAATTAAGTATATATTAACTTGATTTGATTTGTCAAATCATATTCCCCCCCCCCGTAATCACCTTTCATAATTCCTTCCACAAAATAACATGTACAACATGTATTACATGTGCCACATGTAAGTGAACATGTTCAACTGTTTACACACTTCCCTCGTAACCACGATCCGCTCGATCCTGGTTAGTTATACTATGTATAAGGGACTGTGTATCAAAGAAAATATCAATATACAGCGTATCAGTAAAACATAAATGAAATTTATAACTGTCACCGTGTTGTCGTGATTTTTATACCAATAAAAAATAAATGTCGGAAACTTTAACCTCGTATTTCTTATATCATCTCCAGTAGTTTCGATCTGTTTTAAATACAACTCTTAATACCTCTTTTCTGTGACGTTGCATGTACTCTTACTTCTGCTATCCCTAAGCGTTGTGAATGTACCCTACAAAACGGGCCACGGACTGCGCGCGATCTGTCCTTCCTCTTCCTTGTCCTATCCTCTCCCCTTACACACTCACTTACACTAACATGCACTACACTACCTCATATTCCGGGAGACCAGTCGGAAGCTTAGAGCTTGTTCCGTCTGGGGCGGCGTCCCGCTGGTGGGAGAGTCCTGGTTAGGGGGAAACCCCACTAGCCGACGGTAGGTCGGCGCCGGATCTCGCCATCCAGCGGGGGAAGATCACAGCCATTTCCTGAGAAAAAACATGTACTACACTAACGGAAATAATGACCAAAGCAGTTGACGCGCTCGGAAACACGAAAAATCAATCAATCAATCAAAACCTAAGCGTTGTGCTTTATGTGGGGATGCCTTTTTCTTGAGGTTATCCTTAATTTTTCTCTCCTCTTTTATTACTTTCAGAGACTCATGCTGTACTGAAGTTATCAAGTCAATTCTTTTAAGACACGAGAGCGTTAGATGTATTACCAAATGTAAATAAAGAGAATAATTACAAGTTTCGATTATTCAATTCACAATTTATTGCAGGAAATATGAATTTCAAAATACATCCATACCCTACCTTACTCAACAATTTGCATGAATACCTGAAAATTTGTAAAGACAAGTACCATTTTGATGGTTTCAGAACCAGATGTTTTTCATTCAGTGATTCACCCTTGCTGATTTTTCATTAGCAAATTTAAAATTTCTTTGTACACACTACCTTAAAAAGCAACATTATACATTTCAAAATGTTCGCATAAGTACAAGGCTTATGCTTAATTGTTTTTATGTAAAAATTTGACATTAAATAACGTTTTCAAACCATGCATGGCAAGGCGTACCATGCATGGTTAGTTACATCCTTGTTACGCACTTTACATATTTATCCCGAATATACTAGAAATTGGATAGCATTCATGGGTTTGATTAAAATTTCTGATTTTCAGTGTACATATTCGTATGTTTAGAACTTGATGAATTTGTGGTAACTTCATTGAAATTGATTCACATACAGTGGTTTGCTCGTAAGTAAGTTGAAAAAAACTACAATCAAAACAAAAATACAATAATTTTTGTAGCTTTAGAATTATTCAATCCTTATTAACCCAACTATAACTGGGTTACTTACGAATTGATAATTCTGTTTCTTTCTAAATACATTATTTCATACTTCTACATACACTACATTCAGAAAGAAACGGAATTATCAATTCGTACTTGAAAATTACTGGGTTACTTACGAATTGATAATTCTGTTTCTTTCTAAATACATTATTTCATACTTCTACATACACTACATTCAGAAAGAAACGGAATTATCAATTCGTACTTGAAAATTACACATAAAATATGCGGCTTAATGTCCATTCACCTGTATTCACGTGTACTTCCTTAGCAAGGCCAAAAAATCCATTCCGCCTTGTTGAGCAGCTTATAACGCTTATCTCCATCAAATTTACGAGTACCGATGTTTCCAGCGCGCAAACGCCCCCACAACAACGCCGCCCGATCCGCCCCCCTTCCTTTTTTTTTCCGGCCCGGTGCGGGCGCGAGCGCGAGGCGCGGCTCTCCCCCGCGCAGCGCCCCGCGGCGGGCAAACGCAGCGCGGCCACGCCGCGCCACGGACTCCGCGCCCCTCGCTCGTACCCCGCCCCCGCGCTCCCTCGCCGTGCACGCCGGGGCATTGAGGGAGGGTCGTAAATATGAAGCTCTGCCAGACCGGTGGCGGTAGCTCAGAACATCAACTGATGTCACTGCAGCGCCTCTAACCGGGAGGTCCTAGGTTCCCACTCCCCACAGCGGCAGGATTTTCGACACTAGCTTTTCAGCTAGGTCGAATTCAGCTGCTGTCTGAAGGAGAATTCTAGCAGCCGGCTGCTCTGATCGGTAGTTTTCCGTGGTTTCTCCGATCAACGCCAGGCGAATGCCGGAGCACTACCCTACCAAACGGGCCACGGACCGCGCGCGATCTGTCCTTCCTCTCCCTTGTCTTATCCTCTCCCCTTACACACTCACTTACACTAACATGCACTACACTACAACACATTCCGGAAGACCGGTCGGGAGCTTAGAGCTTGTCCCGGCTGGGGCGGTGCCCCGCTGGTGGGAGAGTCCTGGTTTGGGGGAAACCCCACTAACCGACGCTAGGTCGGCGCCGAATCTCGCCATCCAGCGGGGGAAGATCACCGCCATATCCCGAGAAAAAAGCATGCACTACACTAACGGGACTAATGACCATAGCAGTTGACGCGCGCGGAAACACGAAAAAATCAATCAATCAATCCACCGCGCTACATACTCAGCTCTCCGCGCACTGCATCCCCGCATTGCACTCCACGCCCCGCGCTCCAACGTAACCCCCGCGCGCCGAACTACACAACCCAATCTCCGCTCCACCCAGCCCCGCCCTTCAACCGCAATCCCCTCACCCGTTGCTCTGTTTCCCCCACCCCGGTCTTTTCAACCCGTGCTCTGCCCCGCTCCGAACCCAGCATCTCCCGTCTCGGACCTGCACTCCACGACTCGCACTTCGTTTCGGCGTCGACCCCTTCTCTCCCCCCAGTGCCTCGCGGAAGGAGGTGCTGAGCACCCTCCAGCGCGGGGGTGGCTGAAGGGGAACTTCGCACTGCTGCACGTGAGGGCTTGCCAACCGCGGTCATTCGGGCGCAATGGAATCTAGAGCTTCTCGAGGTGAACCTCCCGCTGCGAACATTTTGCAACCGCACAGCGTGATGTGCATTCAGATAAATCCACCATCAAACTGACCCTTGTCGTGGTGGAGTTTGCTGGTGCGACGTTTGGAATGCGAGTTGTGGAGTTCAGGTTGGTATGAGCTCCGTGAATTGCGAGGGTTTTGCGATTCGCGAACTCCCGGACGTATGGGATTGAGCACAGTCCGAAGAGAGGCTGCTGTGATGCAAATAAGGCTGTCGAAAAGCGAATGAGTGAAGATTTCGTGTTTCAGGGCGCGTCAACCACTTTCGTCATCAATGTAGTGCACGGAATTGCCGGGAGGGGGAGGTGTGTCTCCCCTGCTAGAACCTGACATCGCCCGCCGACACACATGACGGCTTTCAGGGTTTTACAGCTCTGGATATCTCCCCTCGCCGAGTACCTCTCTAGCCGGGACAAGCTCTAAGTTCCTGACTGGTCTTCCGACATGTGTGTTAATGTAATGCATGCAAGGGTGCACATGTGTTTGTGTGTGTGCTTGAGAGAGAGTGAGAGTGAGAGAGTGAGAGAGCGAGAGAGCGAGAGTGAGAGTGAGAGTGAGAGAGTGAGAGTGAGTGAGTGAGTGAAAGTGAGGGAATGAGGGAGTGAGAGTGAGAGAGTGAGAGTGAGTGAGTGAGTGAAAGTGAGGGAATGAGGAGTGAGGGAGTGAGAGTGAGGAGTGAGTGTGAGGGAGTGAGAGTGAGGGAGTGAGAGAGAGGGTGTGAGAGTGAGAGAGAGAGAGAGAGGGAAGGTATGAAACGAGATAAGAGGTCATTGATGATGAAGAAAAAATTCAGGCATGGACTAAAGGGGTAGAGTTATTTTCTCTATGGTTCAGGATCTGTTTGTTAATACACTTCCGCATTCGACTGAAGTTCGAATGTGAAATACCAGCACTAACCATTGAAGTAATCACCATCTACCTGATTCTTAGATTTATTGTTTTGATTGTGGAGTGCTTCAATTCGAATTCACAAGTTATTGTTGTTAACATCGATGAATTTTTAAAATCTAAAGTAGTCGACACACGCCGTACGGTAGGCAAAGTGTAATTCTACTGCGGTTACTATGGTTGACCAAGTCGATTATCACAGAAAATCATTCAGTATGTGTTCTCCAATACTTCACATCGACAAATTACGGAAACCATAACATTTGTTTCAGAAAAAAAGGAGAATGTAGAACTACGTATCAAAAAATAAATTATTAACTCAGAAAGAGAAGGAGACAAAAGGGGAAGGAAAGGGGGAGCACATGGTGCCAAGTGAGGATGATGTAAAATAATTGACGTTAATTTAGTTGTACCGGAATGAAATCGTGAAGACGTAGGGGAATGCGGGAGACAAGGCTTGTGGAGAAGTAGCGACTTCAACCTTAAGGATGACCTGATTGTTCGCGAAGTGAGACCGCTGACGCGTAAAGCAGTGAAGTGATTTGTCTGAAGCGGTTCTTGTGTACCGAAACACGTTGGCAAAAATGTGACAACTGCTCTTGAGACTTTTCTTTGTCACCTAAAGTGTTAAATTCAGAACAGTTTAAATAAAAAACAATGAAGTTTTACAGCATCTCTAGAGGGTCCAGAAATACAGCTCAAAATAAATAATTCATAAAAGTATTGTTATTAAAATATAAGAAGAGAAAATAATTGGGAATAAAAATAGGACATCATTTCAAAACGTATTCAGAAAGCATTAAAAAAATTAGTCCGAGAAATGAGTGTGAATTTAGGAGAAAGACAGTGGCTGATATAGAATAAACATAAGGATTAGGCTATTAATTTGGAGACATGAATATTATTTTCATACGCAATGTATATTTAATTAAGTAAATAATATAAAACCATATATTTTTCATGGAAGAATTGAGAGAATGAGGAAGAGAATCAAGGATGAAATATAAAGGTTTCGAAACTGCCTGCAGTGAAGACTGGAAGAAAACGAATACAAGAAAAAACTACAAAAATCAGAAGCCCGATTCTGCCTGAAAAGAGTAAACGAGACAGGAAAAGAAATAATAAAATTACAAGGATAACAATCCTGTCGTAATTAATTGGTAGAACGTGAAGAGTGTAACAGGAAAGACAACAAAAACTATAAAAACAAGACAAGTCAAGACGGGAAGGATCGGGCCGGACGGCTAAGTGGCGATTCATGTGGCGAGTGCAGGAACGCAGAGCGGAGAGAAAAGGAAGCGGAAATGGTCTCAAGACAAATGCGATGAGATAAATCAAATAAACAAGAGCTCCCGCCTTTCAGCGGCTCCAAACACTGACAGCGCGCGGCCGACGCAATCAGCCGCGCGCTGGCGGCGGAGTCTGAAGAATGAGCGCCGCCCCCGGGCCCCGAACAAAAGGCGACAGCGCGCGCGCCCGCCGCCAGTGCCCCCGCCGGGGTTCGACGCGGGGGCTCGTTAGCTGGTGCACAAAGGCGCGCGGCGGGGGGCTCCGAGCGGGGGGCGGGGAGAGGCAAGGCGAGCAGAGCGGAGAGGTGGGCTGAGGGGCGGGGCGGGGCGGGGCGGGGCGGGGTGGGGCGGGGTGGGGCGGGGTGGGGCGGGGTGGGGCGGGGTGGGGCGGGGTGGGGCGGGGTGGGGCGGGTGGGGCGGGTGGGGCGGGGTGGGGCGGGGTGGGGCGGGGTGCGGCGGGGTGGGGCGGAGCGGGGTCGTGCGGTGCGGGGCGGGCGGGGCGGGGCGGGCCGAGAAGGGATGGAGTGACCCGAGCCGAGGGGGGCGGGGTGCGGGAAGGGGCGGGGTGCAGCGCTTCTTCCTGCTGTGAAGCCGTCAGCACGCTTCTGCGCCACCCGACCGATACCCATGGAGAGAGTGAATGGGATGAATTAATGGTTACGGGTACAATGTAAATACAGCGTGAACGTGTTACTAAAAAAAAGCCTCACCATTTACTTCAAAAGTTTTTGAACAATTAGCTATAAGGAAAAATACTAATAAAATATTTTTTACTTCAAATTAGGTAGACCAAATAGCCTACAAAAATTTGTGCTTTTAGATTTAAGTTGGAATTAGTAGTTTCTTTCAATATATTTACGAAGAAGTCCTCCTGCCAACTACTAAATCCGCAGGTCTGTTGTACAAAAATGTAATATTACTTGGGTAAATAAACTCCAGCATCCCAGAGCTAATATGAATAGGAAATGAAAAAAAATAGTGCCATAACCTACACTACACTCGGGCTGCCCACCGGCCTGCGTTAGACAGCCAACTTTTGTCGTTAGGTTGCTCAGGGGGGGGATTGGCGGGGTTAATTTTAAAAATCCTAAATATTTTGAGAACTCTTAATATCAAACCAAAAGATCTAGACTTCCTGAAAAAGTTCAAAAAAAGTTTTACAAAAACTCAAAAAATATCACAAAAAATAAATTCAAGAGCAAAAAACCGGCTGCTGGCAAAAAACGGAAAAACTAAATTTGTTGAGAGTTTTCAGTAGAGGTCAAAGAGTTCTAGAGTTCTCAAAAAATCAGAAAAAATTAAAACAAAACCAAATTTCTGAAAAAATTCACTTTCATTTTCCGAACGCAGAGGAAATATTTCTAACAAGAAGGTATCATGCTTAGCAAAGTCACAACAAAAGTTCTCAATAATAAACAACGAGTTCTAACAATACTACTAATGAACTCTTATAACACGAAGTGACACAGAGAAGATATTTACACAATTATGGGTTATATTTTCTAGCCCATGAAAAAAATCCAAAGACATTTTCTACACTTCTATCAAACGTTCTGGGTCGCGAAAGAAAACTTGTAAAAGAAGATTCAATACACTTTTCTTTTCTGATGACTAACGTCAGAGTTAGTCAATAATTTTGATGTTCGTTTTGTGCAATTGAACTTTTGGAAAAACAAAATATTAAAATTATTTTTCATCAGTTCTATCCAGGATTCTGAGTTGATAACAAAAGATATATAAAAAACATTCTAATACACATTACTTGTCCAATGCCAAACTAAAGAATTAATGAACAATTTTATGGTAACTTTAGAAATATCGTAATAAAATGTCCAAAATATTAAATTGCATTTTTTGAGTGTTGTCAAGTCTTCTGGTTAACAACGAGCCTTCTGGGGAACGAGTTCTAAAGAACGTTGGAATACACTTTTCAATTGCGACAACTGTGTTTGACAGGAATTACTGAATATTTTCATGTTCATTTTTTTACAACCATTTTGAAAAACAAAATATTAATTTTTTTTTATTAGTTCTGAAAAAGTTACTGGGAAGGTGAAATGAAAAAAATGCCAATGGTCTATCCCGCTCTCAGGTCGCCCACACCCACTGGCCTGTATTTCGTGTTCATTGTTCGTGTGATCTCTCCGACAATTCTAAACTGTTGATAGGTTCGCAGTTACTCAATTGTTCTGATGGTCCCCTCATTGTTCCTCCATCGTCTTCATCTCTGGGCTCAAAGCCCTACAACGCTCTTTTAGCGGAACGAACAATGTCGCTGTTAATATGAATAAACTCTATTGGTAGAACATGCAATTAATACCTTCAACGAATATTAACAGCGTAGAAGTGGTCTTAATTACACTTCAGATGATGTGGCATTGTATAGAAGTCTTTGTGTAGTATTTATTATTATCACACATGTCAGAAAATAATGTCATATTAGTTAGTGCTTATTCCATTGTCGCCCTTACCACGTAGTTCAATAATAGAGAAAATAACTATGTCTCTTTAGTCTATGGTTCAACAAACACTTTCCGCGGTCCTCTTGCTCCGTCTCCTTCCGCCTGTTTGCCGCCCACCGTCCGCCTTCGCTCATTAGACGAGTCCTCGGGGTCCTAATTAATTGTGGAGCGGGCCGCACTGTTAGCGGGAAGTTGCAGCCCGCGGCGAGACAAACCGGCGCGGTAGCCCGCCTAGCGCCTTTCAGGCCCGCCCCGGCCCTTCAATCAGGTCCCTTTGTGTCGACGTCTTAATCCGGTGGCGGACCGCTACGGTCTCTACAGGTGCGCTGCAACCGCCGCCGCCGCCGCCGCCGTCGCCGCCGCCGCCGCCGCCGCCTCCACTGCCACCGCCGCCGCCGCCACCGCTGCTGCCACCGCCGCCGCCGTCGCCACCGTCCCCTGTTTGCTCATGCGTCGTACAGTCGAACCCCTGTGACACTGACGCTAACGAACTCTCCGATGGAAATCGAGCTTGATAAACCGGCTTCTCTTGTCTCGTGTCGTTGGAGTCCTGCTCTATCTCCAGACAAGGGTTTAATAATAACTCCTCGTTTCAAACATGTCGCCCTCAGGTGATGAGGTTACATGCCGTGAACGAAGGGATGAGGTGAAGGTGATGTAAGCTGGAATTACAAAGCCTGATGGCACTGTCTCAGCGTTTGAAAGTTGTCGCTATGTTAAATGGACTTACTATTAATATTAATATATTATATTAATAAATGCTGGAAATATTCAGGCGTAGTCGAGGTTCCTGCATTCATTATTTGAGATTGTTTATTCTACTTTATCTTTTCTTGCTTTTTCCAATTATTTTCCATTTTCCTTTTCATTCATTGCTCTTTATAATGTATTTTAAATTTGTTGGACCTTAAGCCGCCATACTATTTTTTTCTGGTTTGATTCAACTGCTTAAGGCGTATCCCAGAATGGTCCCTAGACTTGCATCCCAGTTATAATTGTTAAATATGCCTCCTATTTTATAAAGTGCTCACAATTAAAGCATTCAATTACAATGATAACCACTGACTCTTTGAGAAATCAAAATTATTGACTTATTTAATATTTTCTTATGAACGAAAGATGTAATGCACTTTTTTGCATCACAAGAGGTTTTAAGAAGAGAGCAAATGGGGAGGATAATTTATTAATACGTTGAGGCCGCCCGTCTCATTTCATGTGGATAGAGCGATCATTGTATTTCCCCGTAAAACGTGAAATGTCAGCTATTTTTTGTGCGCAAGGACGCCTCAGTTGTAATTGTAATAATGTGAATTCATTAAAGATGTTAGGTCAAAGATTCAAGAGTGAATGCTTGAAAATACTGTTGAAATTGTATGATTTTATTCAATTTTATTATGTTTAATTTAAAAACCAGACTTGATAGATTTGTAACAATCAAAATAAAATTATTATTCTAATGTGGTATGGATTTCATACATTGAATTGTGGTATTACGTTTTATAGATCAAAGTAGTACTGGAGTTTTATTTCCATAAATATATCAATACCACATCAGAGTTAATGTGTTTGATTTTAATTAAATAAATTGATAATCGCTTTTAAGATAAATTGTATTTAATATATTTATTGAATTATGAATATAAAAGAACCAGCATATGAGAAATCAAAATATCACTTTATTTTCATAATTGTTTCGTGAAATTATTCAGAAGAGAATCTGTAGTGTTTATTGGGGTTTACTACGCGATGGAAAACGATGTGAACATACTCAGATCGACACAATTTGATATATGTGCAGTGAGGCCAACTTATCAATTCGCTTTGCTTCCTGACCCGCTATATAATACATACAGCATCAAAATTCACACATCTTCAACGCCGGTATTACCACCGACAATGTGCCGTGACAGCGAACATCCTTGACAAATCTGTTCCGAGAAGCGGTGCCCCACGTGGGAGGGTGTTTGAGCGAGCTGAGCCGGGGGCGGGCCAGGCGCACTCCACAGCAACTACGGCGGACGCAATTTGGCTTAAGTCCAACGCGCCTGCCATCTGGAGACTACAACGCACGACACGCGATGAAACCCAGCACCGGTTATCAAACTCTTCGTTTTGGAAGTTTCGGTCTTTTGAACACGGTTCCTATACTAGCTACATGTCGTTGCGAAGTGTTCCCTCTATATACCTCAGTGTATGTTCCAAAAAAAATTACTTGTTTTGGAGAATTTAATAAAATAATTGTTGCTCATTTAACGAAATAATTACTGCTACTGCGAATAGATTTTTGTTCTCGGTATTCTTTTTATTCATGGTATACTGACTCCAGGAACTGGTTGGCGCATGCTCACTGGGAGGTTCCTGTTCTACGAGGGTGGATGAACGCTTTCAGTGTCCTTAAATAATCTTACAGCACATAATAAAAAGCGAACATTTTGCATGGTCGTGTTGCACCAACTCGTACGTTTCTCGAGAGGTTCTAAATGTTAATGGCAAAGATACGATGTAATGGGAGGTGAGAAAGCGGAATTGAACCAATAAAACCAAGACGCTGGTACAGTAAGAATATTACTCGAATGAGGACTTCATTTGCAAGTTCTATCCTGACATTCAAACCGATAGAATGAAAGTTGTCAGTTCTAACATAGTTTTATTTATCTAAAGGTGTCAACTATTTTTCTCTTTAGTAATCGAGGAATTGCCACATTTTCGAATAATAAATGTGGGATTTCACTCAATGAAAAAACCACAATCGTTTAACACGTAGAATGATATGAACAGCTATTACTTACAGAAACTGTATCTGAACACTATTAAAAATATCAATAGCATTATTCTCATTAAAACCAACCACAGATAACTGAGAAGAAGTAGAATTTCTGGTTTTAACTCTTTAGGATATGATGAGTATGAGTCGGAATTCTATGACCTAAAAATGTATGAAATATGTATGCATTTATGAACTAAAAACCTAAACATATGACCTCTAAAATTCCAAATATGACTTAATGAATAGCATTATTTATTATTTTATTCGCTTACAAAAACGCTTATTACAATTGTTTTATGCTGCAATTAAGGGTCAAAAAGTTCAAAAAGTTTTAATTCTTCGAAATCCTGTACCTACAAATCAACTATTATATGATGAATAAGATGAATGAATATGATGAATATGATGAATAGGATGAATAATTAAAGAGTTCATTAAGTATCACTCAATATCAGGATTGCTGCAATTTATTACCATATGCATTTTGTTACCATATGCATATCATAAGTTGTTAAATGAGGATCCTTACCTATTGTCGCTGAGTTTTGTCTTGTCGGGAGAGAAACTCCTTTCGAAATCACGTGATGTGAGCGGGGCGTACTTGAGTAGAATTAAAGTACTTGTAGAAAGTTCCTGAAAAATTGCAGATGAAGTGTCTCCACAAAGAATGTCACTTAATTCACGAAGTGCATAAGTCAGCATTCTTTTCCAGTACACTTTTTTAATTTTCTCCACACTCAAGATGTTACAGTTGCTTTGATATATTTTAATTCCTGTTCAATGCACTTTATCACATCTCATTCACCATATACGGAGCAGCATCAGTTACAAATAGAAATATGTTTTCTCTCTTTGCACCATTCGGCCTCAGCAGATTCATTGAATTGTCGAAGAGAACGGTGGAATGATTTGTTTTCTCTAGCACTTCACTTGTCAGGAGAAATGTATTTCCAGGCCGATCTCCTTTCAGCGTGCCAACAACCACTTTTGCTACGTATCTTCTACCCACATTTGTAGTCTCTTCCATTGAAACCCGGCTTACTGTCCCCCACGCTATGCCTTATTTTATCCAACATTTCTTTATAACAACGGGTCAGATATTCCTTCTTGAGAGTATATTTGTTGGAAACAGTATGCTGTGTATATTTTTCAAGATACTGTCTGAAACTTGGGTAGTTGAGATCGTGAAAGGAATATCGTATGCAGAGATCTTGCGAAAATTGCGAAGCTTGTAAACTTGGTTTTCGGATTTCGAATAGCAGACGCTGCCTATTTTTGTGTGCAGAATGCTTAGTTACACAATTCCAATGTTTCGCAGTTTTGAAGCACAGAAAAGCAGTTTTTGGCAATAATTTTCACTTCACATAATTTACAGAATAATATCACTCCATCGGTACTGAATATGCTTTCACCAAACTCGCGAACAAATCTTGGTAACTTCTCACAAACTGAGACTTTCGTCTTAGGCATATTAAAAGCAACTGAGAGACTGAAGAAAAGGAGCTCTTGTAAAACGGTTCTAGTTCCGTGTAAGCAAGGGTCGTCAGATTTACGAGTACGAGAACGACATTCAGTGCGCATTCGGAAGCACACCACGTTACGCAGTCATGTTCGCCATGTGAGCAAACTTAGAAAACGACGAAATACGGAAAGCAAACACTTTGGTAATTTAAATGATCTTGGCTGTCCAGGTGACGCCGCGTCGAAGGCTGTGTTGCCGACGTTTCGACCATCTTATCGTGGTCTTCCTCAGGGCTGTTGTGCCCATTTCCATTTTTAATGGAAATTTGCGATTTAAAAAAATCCAAAATGTGCATTTTCATATAAAAATATGACTTGTCATAGAAATTCTCCCTTAGTATCTACTTTAACGAAATATGCAAAATATGCGCCTATAATCGTACGAAAATGCACCATCAGGAAGAATCAGCCAAATATGCACAAATATACACTAACATATTAATGTAAAAAGCTCGTTATTTAACATTCGAGGATTAGTCTTACAATTGTCATAGAGAAATGTCTATTTTGAGGAAAATTCTGAGTACGGTTTAGGTGCTTGTGATGACACAGACAGGCAAACAAACGGACAGACTCTCAGACTAACAGATGAGCAGACAAGTATCGGTATCAGGGACTCCCGAAAAGTGTATGTACTTAAGTCAAAATACCGACACCGATATCTTTTAAGCATTACATAACTTTATCTACACTTACGATATACATTGTGAAAATATGAGAAAACTACAAGTAAAATCAAGATGTCTAATATCTGTCAAATTCTATTAAAATGATTTTTTAGACTTCGAATAGGAATGAAAACCATGGTCATATCCATCGACGATTGTTCCGATAATTGTAAGCACTTGACGAACCTTGTTAGTTAGACGCTAAGCGTCATTGAGTCGAATGATTGATTGATTTTTTCGTGTTTCCGGGCGCGTCAACTGCTTCGGTCATTAGTACCGTTAATGTAGTGCATGTTTTTTCTCGGGAGATGGCGGTGATCTTCCCCCGCTGGATGGCGAGATCCGGCGCCGACCTACCGTCGGCTAGCGGGGTTTCCCCCTAATCAGGACTCTCCCACCAGCGGGGCACCGCCCCAGCCGGGACAAGCTCTAAGCTCCCGACCGGTCTCCCGGAATATGTGGTAGTGTAGTGCATGTTAGTGTAAGTGTGTGTGTGTAAGGGGAGAGGAGTGGACAAGGAAGAGGAAGGACAGATCGCGCGCGGTCCGTTACCCGTTGGTTAGGCATTCGCCTGGTGTTGATCGGAGAAACCACGGAAAACTACCGATCAGAGCAGCCGGCCGCTAGAATTCTCCTCATTGAGTCGAGTGGCATTCGCTTTCCGTTGAGGTAAAGTGGATGTCACGAGCAGGTGCGCCTTCACTGCCTTCATCGCCCTCACAGTCACCACTGCGTCCACCTTCCCTGGAAATGGAAAAACGCCGGCAGCAAGCGCGACCTGCTCGTGCCTCCACGCTATCAATTGCCCCAAGCGCCCCGAAATTCTCCGACGCCATTTCCCACGCACAAACCGCCCTCTGTTCACACCGCTTACAAAGCCGCTCAATCGATCCAGCTCCTCAATCGATTCCATTTCACACATCAGGCAGTTACACTAATAATCACCGATATCGCAATTTCCGTCATCATGTCACGCGCTGACGGTTTTATCGTCATCGTCATCGCTATCGCCGCAGCGGTCACTTCTTCCCCTCCTACCGCGGGAGCCTCGGGCTGCTCGCCTGGAAAAAGTGACAGGTCTGCCGCTCGAGGCCTGACGTCGATCGGACGGTGATGGACGGCAGATGCGCCGACTGGGAGATCACGCAGGCGGCCTCCGCCGGCACGCCCCCCTCCCCCTTCTCCGCCTCCGCTCCCACCGCTGCGCTGCTCATTCTTCCTTTTCTTCCTCCTCTTCCTCATCTTCATCGTCTTCATCACTCAGCTCCAGCGGAGCGCCACGGACTCTGAGTCAAGGCAGCCCCATGTCCAACAGAAGACAACTGCTGTAGTGGAGTACGAGTGTATGAGTTGAGTGAATGGTAATTGATTGATTAGTAATTCCGGGCGTGTCAACTACTAAGGCGGCGGCGGCGATGGTTAGCGTATCGGACTGCTATACCCAAGTTTGCGGGTTCAAACCCGATCGAAGCCGTAGATTTTTAAGGGCGAAAAAATCCTTCGTACGCCTTCCTTCGGAGGGGAAGTAAAGCCGGCTGTCCCATGTTAGTAGATTTACTGCATGTAAAAGATCCTCAAGCCTAAATGACGCCTCTGAGCTAAATTCAAATCGCCTGTTTCGTCGCCCAAGTAATACCTTCTTTCTCCCCTAGTAAGTGAAAGGAGCGTAACGAAATTTGCGCGGTCAGACGGAAGAGCAGGCCTCATGGCCTCAGTCTCGCCACGTAAAATAAGGCAAATTCAATTCAATAAGGTCATTATTTCCATAAGTGTGTTGCATGTGTTTAGCGCAGGATGTGTCGGTGATCCCCTGTCTCCCGGACCCCCTCTAAGACCACTCGATCGGAGGCGCGGAAATGACATGTGTTGATGCCCTTAGTTACCTCTCCCGGTCAACGAATGGTAATTTATGTAATGTTAAACAAGTGCGAATGATGCGTAAATGTATGAGAGAAGGCTAAAAATAAATCAAATCCCTCATCAAAAACATCTCACAATATTTAAGATTAATTAAAAAAAAATATTGCCCATAATTTAGGCATGCAAAAGTGCATGTATTTTTAACTGCGTCGTTAAATTAAGTTACATGTTAATAAGACAAAAAAAACATGTAGCTGTTGAAGTCACAAGACAAGGTTCAATTGTACTCCGATACGTAAATAAACTTCTGCCTTTGCAGTGTTCCTGTGAAGGGGATAAATAAAACCAAATTTCTCAGGCATCCGTGACCTGCCGTCCGGCACGTCCTTCAAAGTTAGAAGTCCTAACTAGTCGTTTAGTTTCATGCCATATATTCTTTTTTTTTCGGAAAATCTTCAGTGAAGGTAAACGCATGTTTCAGTTTTGTATCTCTCCTCTTTTACTCTCTCTCTCTCTCTCTCTCTCTCTCTCTCTCTCTCTCTCTTTCTCGCTCTCTCTCTATCACTTTCAATTTTTATCCCTGGGGAGGGGAATTCACTCATTTTTTTAATGTTCTTTATTATGAACCTTACCATTCAGCTTTATTTTATATATTTTATTTAGAAGTCATTTCCTTACTCGTTTTTAATTTCTCTTTTTTCTTCTGCTTCTCTTGGTTTTGATTTGTTTACCCTTTCCCTTACCAAGCGAAGTGATTCAGTGCATAGCAGACTTCGCATTCGGAAGGCCGGGGTTCAGTCTCCCTATCAGCCGTCATGACTTGGGTTTTCGTGGTTTCCCTCGGTCATCCAGGCGAATGCTGGGATGCTTCTACTTCCCGACCACGAAATGTCGCTGGCTGAATTTGTTCACTACGTGAAGTCACATAGTTTAAGCGAATTCGAGATATCAAGGTTTCCTGGTTGGGTGACAGAGTAGGAATCTCGGGATCTAACGGCGCCGAGGTCAATTGCCTTTACGGGACCTATAATAGCTAAAAACAAATACTAATCGCTTTTCCTACTATATTTTATCGTATTATTTTCAAATTTATTTTTCTTTACACTTCACTTGTCCCCTTTTACACTATATATTGAATTTGTTATTTCAACCCTTTCTTTTTGGCGCTTCGTATATCCCAATAATAGCCTTCCGATACCAGAGTCATATGAAGGCTCTCGGCTGTCCGGATGACCCCGCGTCGAGGGCATTGATGCCATTGATGACGTTTCGACCAATCATACCGTGGACTTCTACAGGGATGGAGTGCACTGACCTCCATCCCTGGCTACTCCAGCCCTGAAGAAGGCCACGATATGATTGGTCGAAACGTCGGCATCAATAGCCTCTACGCGGCGTCACCACGCCAGCCGAGAACCTTTGCTTCATACATCGTTCTTCGGCCACTTGTTTTCTGATCATAATTTTCTCTAGTTGTTTCCTTCGGATGCTTCACGCATCTGAATGCGACCATCGTCTCCTATATTATTTCAGTAGGACACATACCTTTTGCGGGCCTCACACGCAGCCAATATTTATAAATGAGGTCTCGAAAGAAAGAGAATTTCACGAAGACGTGATGAATTGCATTTTGATTTGACAGGATTTGTTTGAAAAACACATCTAAATATTCATAGCAAATGCAATCCGCAACACTCAGCCGTATTTTGAATCTATATCGTTAGATAACTCCTAAACGAAGCGTTTTAATGTCTTAAAAATAAAATTTTGAGACCCAAGGCCTTGAGGCCTCTTCTTCTCTTCTTCTCTTCTTCTCTTCTTCTCTCCTTCTCTTCTTCTCTCCTTCTCTTCTTCTCTCCTTCTCTTCTTCTCTCCTTCTCTTCTTCTCTCCTTCTCTTCTTCTCTTCTTCTCTTCTTCTCTTCTTCTCTTCTTCTCTTCTTCTCTCCTTCTCTTCTTCTCTCCTTCTCTTCTTCTCTCCTTCTCTTCTTCTCTCCTTCTCTCCTTCTCTTCTTCTCTTCTTCTCTTCTTCTCTCCTTCCCTTCTTCTCTCTTCTCTTCTTCTCTTCTTCTCTCCTTCTCTTCTTCGCTTCTTCGCTTCTTCGCTTCTTCGCTTCTTTGCTTCTTCGCTCTTCGCCTCTCCCTTGCTTCTTGGGTGCGTGCGCTGGCGAGCGCGCCCTGCGAACCCGCCGAACCACTCCGAGGAAGAGACCTGCATAATTGGCCCAAAAGAAGAAACTCGGTGTTGGTGGAATGCTGCGCTTCGGAGTGCAGCACGATTTATGTTCCGGAGCACTGCAACTGATGGAATTGCAATGACAATTGTGCGGAAGACGAGTTGGCGCTTTTTACTTTCTCGCTACGGAGTAGACAGAGGGTTATGTAATGCTGCGCAAAAAACGGCGAATTTTCGGCAGAAAAACTCTTTTTATAGGACCCTGGTAACGAAAACGTGGATAAATTCAGTTGATAAATTTAGAAAAAAATCCTCTATCACGGGATTCAGACAGAATCCATGTTTAGTCAATCCTTCATACCGAAATTTCGAATGACGATAAAACGTATGTCTGTCCGTTCGTATGTCTGTCCGTCTGTGAACAATGCTAGCGGCTAAACCGTTCATCCTATTTTCTCCAAAACTGATATCCCTCAATCGATCTAGGTGATGTCGCGAGCCATTGAATTTGAAAACGAAATATTAATTTTGAGGGTACGTTACATGAAGCCCGTAAGACATTTTTCAAATTTTAAAAAAATGGCTCTATCGCTTTTCATTAAATTTGGTTTTTGGATATAGTGTAGGACGTTTAAGAGAATTGTGCAGGTCTCATGTTCGTTGAAATCCGGATTTTTCTATAATTGCAAAAGTTCAAAACTTTCCAGTATCTTCCTACAACAAAAATATTAAAGATAGAGATTTTTCATTTAAAAAATATGTTCCTTAAAGATAGATTTTGAAATAACGTCATATACAATTTTGCAAAAATTTGAGTACTTTTCTCGTAATTGTGCGTGCAAATACGAGTGAGAGAGTACGTGCTGCTTTAGCACTAGTTAAATCTAGTATGGCGTAATTGAAATATTAAAATTTTTTGAAACAAAAAGTTCAGATACAAAAAAATGAATTAGAAATCGTTGCGAACTAATCTCATTTATGATTGAAATATAGATTTACAATTAACTAATATGAGGCGAAAATTACAAAGCACTGACAAATATAATGTTTGTGATCAAATTGCTAATAATTTTTCAGTAAGGAATACAAATATAACGATAACTTTTAATGTAAAAATGTGAATAATATATTTACGGTAAACCATTTAAAAAGTAACTTTAGAAACATACTTTACTATTTGAATGGTGATAAACTGATTTGATTTTAAAATGTTCACATCTTACACGCATCTTTCCTCCGACATCTTCTTTGGCTCACATTCTACTGACCAATGAAGTGTAGATCTCCATTTGACGCGTGCTCCAGAGCGTGTTTGTTACGGAGCATTACACAGAAACCCCTTGCAATCTCTTTGTTATTTGACACGATTATGAAATATGCCACCTTCTTCATTCTTTTTCAATTCTGACATTGTGTAATGGACCACAGTGTCAGGAATCTTCTTCAATACGTCACTATTCACAGCGATACATATTATTTTGTTTTCTCTAGTTCTCTGTACCTCACTTCAAAACCATGTAAGTATCATACACAAATGTTTACAACTAATTTCTTCTGGTATTGTCGGATCAATTAGTATCATTTTATTCTAAATAATATATAAAGTATCAAGAACAATTCTTTTAAAATTCGTATGTTTCAATTTCACTTTTTTCCCATATCCGTTATCAATGTTTAGCAGATGAGTAAATATGTCAAAACACTTGATATAGTTTCTGTTTAATACAATATTTTTCTAGGTAGCCAAGTTGCTAAAATTCCATGTGCAGATTAGAGAAACTGTTCTCGCAAGTTGTTTAAAGGACGTAAGTTACCTCGCGTTGGCAACAATGATGTATAAGATATAGATGACTCACGTATATACTCTATGGATAGGGCAAAGTGAAGTCAGCTGCGCCATGACAGTTGTTGGCAAAACATACTCTTGTGCGTGTGTTATCGTTGTGATATAGGTACTGTTTCTGCCAATATTTTCAGTTTTCTGTTATGCATTCTGCGTGAGAGCATTCATTAGTATGCCTGTTTCATGTGCTGCGTACAATTGCACTAATAGTTTAAAAAAGGATATGGAATTCCTTTCATAGCTATGTACCAAAGATACGACTTTGAAATACTGCTTGAGTTTTTCTTAGAATATACTACAAAAGCGACATATAATTTTATTGTTAACCTTGATTTTTTAGCTTTCCTCTAAAAAACGAGGATTTTCTCAAAAAGTGAATTGTGTCGATGAAGGAGGATTGGACACTAACCCCGAGAGAGAGGTTATGTTCAGAACATTTTGAACCTTCCTGCTTTAAGTAAAAGTCGCGTGTGGGTACCACTGGTTGATACACCTTATACCACTGTATTGTACATATTTTAGTATTAATGTTTTTTTATATTTATTAACATTTTTTGTATAATTACATGTTGTGCAATCATAGACGGGAAATATGAGCTTCAAACCCTGACTAAATTAATTACTTTTAAGGGGATCAGTAATTTTAAAAAATGCAAATAAGATCTTGTTTTTGACATTCTATGAAATATATGTATTGCCCTTTCTCATAGATCCTAAAATGATTTTTCTTTGACGTAGGAGTTCTGTTTTAGTCAGACAATAATTAAACAAAAAAATATTATTTTTCATTAAGTTTCTTAAATATCAATAGTTTTCGATGTGATTAGAAAGCAGAATATGCAGTTTTAGTCTGTCTTGTGGACGCATAATATACGAGCTAGAATATACTAGGATAATCTAGATCGTTGATAATACAGCATAACCTTTTGATAAAAGCCTTTTGCCAACAACTGTCATGGCTGCCACGCGCAATCTCGGCTTCAAATATGGCGGGCCAGTGAGCGATCTATATCATATACATCATTGGTTGGCAACCATCCAATAAAACGCCCACTCCGGTGAAAGTCTCGGCAGTCTGGATTGAGAAGCTGTGTTGGAGAAAGCATTTACATCAAGCTACAGCATCCGTAGCATCGGTGGTTCAGTGGTAGAATGCTCGCCTGCCACGCGGGCGGCCCGGGTTCGATTCCCGGCCGATGCATGAAATTTTGTTTCTTTTTTAAACATTCTAATGGAAGATTTACACAAGGATAAAAACGTGTAATAGAAAATGTTATCATGATGAACGGGCTCTCGACCGTCTGCAATAAATCAAGAGTAGTTAATGAATTTCAAATGTCTCAGTTTTACAAAGTGCTTTTTTGACAACGACGTAATGACATTGCCACAAAACGAACAGAAAAGAAACTGAAACGGAAGACCACGACAAATAAAAAGTTGTAAAAGGACAAATCGATAGATCTAACTTATGGGGCTTATGCGAGAAGGACGTGTGATTGAAGTGACGCATTTGAACTATAAATAATTATGCAGAGTGAAATATTATCGACCAACATTCCAGAATAGCAAATAAACCTAAAAGAAATGTACAGGCAATTTGGGACATATCTTTTAATGTTTTGCAAGAAACTTACAAACTCACGTTGAGAGCCAACTCAGGAAGGTTGTGACATACATGGACAACAATTTATTATATTCAAATAGACAAGTACATTTTAAATGATTCCTTTAAATGAATTAATAGTTTAATTTTTAAATGAATTATATTGAAATTTTATGCTTCTCACTTATTTTACGATTTTTTACGAAGTGTCAACTGCAAAATTATAACTATTGTCAATACCGTACATTGAACTCTACATAAATATTGTCAAATATTAAAGTATAAGAAATTAAATTTACAAATGTTAATGTAAAGATGCAATAAAGATACTGTATAACTAGTACAAAGAGAAGTAGTAAAAGACAACAGATAACAAAAAAAATAATAATTTTATCATTAAAATATGTGATTAAAAAAACATTAGTAAAACAGATGAATAAATGAAATCAAAGTATAATCGTGAAACCACAATACATTTAAAACAATTACTATTAAGGAATTAATCTAGAGAAGATGGAAAAAAAATATGTGCTAAAATAGTCCCGTGTTCTAAGTGCTTAAATACCTCAATAAAACTATTCTGTAAAATGGTAAATATTGCTGTCTCATATGTCTTACCACTGAAATTTGGTTTCAGATAAAACAGTTTCACTTTTGATTCGATTCAAAGTTTTTTAATTTTTCTATAATTCACGAGCACGGCATTATTACTATAAAACCCACATCATGCATCTAGTTGCATTACTTAATTTCTAGTGATAAAATAAAAGGGAAATAAAATGTGAATACCCGACAACTACTCGTAGATGAAGAGAGCTTTAATAATCGTTATTTGGTTATCAAAATAAATTATACTTAGTTGAATAGGGCGTCGCTGACGCTATAAACTGTTTTAAAAGTATTATCATATGTTGAAAATTTCTTTCATACTTAATTTCTTTCATACCTTGTTTGGTTCAAATATGTTCTTACAGTATTTTTTTATCTTTCCCTGGCCAGTAGCCCTAGATTATTTTCATTGGTAGATTTATTTTCATAGCGGTAGATTATTTTCATGCTAGGGAAACATCCGCCGCAGCTCGTTGGCTTTTGCGGCAGAGAGGAGGATAGTGCTTACTTTCTAAATTAATACTAACTTAACCTATGGATGAACCCGGCGCTTTGGCCGGCAACCTAAGGTAGTGTAACGTATTGTACGCTCCACTCAAAATGGCGGCGCCAAAGGGATTAGACGCAAGGGCCAGGCAGGATGTAAGAACAATGCGGTATTGGGAGAATTCCGAGAGCTAGGGAAAGGGATGCCCAAAATACGGGACAGCGCATTTTTCGCGTGCCGCGTGCAAAATTCTTAGAATCCAGGGAAAGGGATGCCCAAAATGCCTGGCAACGAGACTAGCGCGGGCCGTGTGGAAAAACCCAGTGACGTTTCAGGTCACGTGGGTGGGAGCTATATAAGAGCGAACGGAGAGCGCGGGGGTGGGGGTTTGTCGAGCTGAGTGGAACCCTCGTGCGAATGCACAAACTTGCGCCCAGGGCGGTGCGGAGCCGAGCGAGGCTCGTACGGCAACCCATGTGTTGGGACGCCGGGGTGGAGATTTTCCACGGGTGACCTACGTCACGGGAGCCACGTGCTGTGTGCATAAGGTTCGCTGAGGAGTGGCGCGGGCCACGAGTCAGATTACATTTTTAAGGATCGCTCCAGCGATCAGGGGAGTAAACGTTTTCCAAGAGCTAAAAGTAACTTAAATATTTATTGTACATATAGTGAATAAACCTGTACATATTTATCATTGAAGCTCGTGTCTGTGTTATTGTGTATTCCCACGACGTCACAGTAGCATGTACGTTTATCTAATCTTGTGGTGTTTCTTAGTAATAAGGTCTTGATTGTATTTCATTTCCATTCACTCACGCATTCATACTTGTATCTATTTACACTTATTTACACGCCTAGCACACGCACATTCACACGACACTCTTACAGTATCTGCCATTGGACTTACCAACGAATCGTAGTAGGTGTTAATATTATACTTTCGTCCAAAAATTCCCAACACTCAATGGCCTTGTTTGTTTCCTCCATGCGGGATATGAACTGGTAATATTGCAATTTCAAAATGACTTGATGTTTATGAAGTGTTTTTTTTTTGTTGTACCTCCCCAAATCTGGCGGGCATATGTTAGTGAGGATCGGATTATATGTTATATATTATATTATTTAAAAATGCATAATGCTGTTTCAATGCTGGTGCTTGATTCTTTGATTGATGAACGGATTCGATTTCAATGTCTTAATAAACGTTGAGTTTGCTATTAAGTTCATGATTTTTCCATATACGTCTGCGCTATATTTGTAATCTTAAATATGGCACAAGTGCAGAAGAAGGCAGCCATGGCATAAGGGAGTTATTTAACTTTAAAATCAAAACAAAGTTAAAGTCAAATGAATGCGTTCAGTTAAAAAAAAGGAGGCAAAATCGATCGAAATGCTTCTCAACGTTCCGTTTGAAACAACACAATCGACTTGCTTCATCCACTGAGGTGTCAGGAGATGCAAGGCCTCCACGTCTCCCACTGGGGCTGAGCTTCACGGACACTTTGAGTGAAGTCAGTGCCGTGGCGAATAGTGTGTACGTTTAAGTATAGTGCAGGAGAGAGAATGGGACGAATTAACAGTTATGTATGAAATAAAACAAGTATGAATGATGAGCGAATGAAAAAAATATACCAAGCAAGAAACAAAAAACATTACATAGAATTAAGGAGGCAAAATGTTCATGTTCGGTATGCCAAAAGGTTTACATCTTAACAGAAAATTACAGTAAGGTAAATTAAGTTAGTTTTAGTTAGTTATTGAAAAAAACCTCTTAACTGCCTAAACTGTAAGGCAGCAGTATAATGTAAACCAAATCACGAAAATAAATTCCCACCTCCTCAGAGGTAGTGTGGAGTGAAAATTAAAAGCTCTTTTTAAGCAGCTAGAGGGGGGACATTGCTTAATAACTCACTAAAACCAACTTCATTTTAGCTTAATCTAATTGCATAGTTAATAAGTAAGCCCTTCGGCAACCTAACAAGAATTTAAAAAAAAAACTAATACAATGGGCTCCGGTTATAAATAAGCATGAGAAGATTCGGTTATAGTGAACCTGAACTTCGGCTATAGTGAACGTAGGAAGTAAGTCCTGGAAATTAGTTGGATCTCGTATGTTATTAGGCGATTGAAAAGGCCTTCAGAGAGTGGGATGGTGTTGCAACAGTGCAAGAGGCATTGAAAAGTGTCAAGACAACATTACCATACTTAGAACAAAGGACCACGCAGAATAAAGTATAAAGAGAGCACAAATTCGGGAGAAGGAAAAAATGTAGGAAGCGAACAATTGAAAATAATTTATTTATTTACGTACAAATAAAAATATTGAAATTTTCAGTTCATGTTTTTAATAAATTTTGCTTTAAAAAATAAAATCAATTATTGTGGAGAAATTTTATTAAATGTTGACTTAATTGGATATAGTGAACCAAACATGTTAGTCCCTAGACGTTCGCTATAACCGGAGTTGACTGTACTACATTGTATCTTTGCTTCTTTCTTGATGCGGTTAGTGCATACTCACTTGATCCTTTGGCATACTTAACTTACACGAAATTTTTTTTCTTAATTCTAAATAATGATTGATTGATTTATTTTTTATACTTTCTTCACGCACGCATCATTCGCACATATTTCATTATAAACATAAACATTTATTTATTTATCCCATTCACTCACACTGCACTGCATTTGAGAACGTGAACGTGAAATTGAAAACTGACGTGACTGGAGTCGCAGCGAGCAGCCCTGCCGGTGGCGGGCTTATAATGAATGAATTGTTATGTATACAACGAATGAATGGTCAT
Source organism: Teleogryllus oceanicus (assembly GCA_964035755.1). Taxonomy (NCBI): domain Eukaryota; kingdom Metazoa; phylum Arthropoda; class Insecta; order Orthoptera; family Gryllidae; genus Teleogryllus; species Teleogryllus oceanicus. The sequence continues at coordinate 16,108,455 of CAXIVR010000012.1, read as the reverse complement.
GTATATAACGAATGAATGAATGATGCGTGAATGAAAAATAAATTTTAAAAAAAGAATCAATTAACAAACCATACAAAAACATTAGTTAGAATTAAGAAAAAAATAATAATATTTTTAGTGTAAGTTAAGTATGCCAAAGTGCTACTACAAAATTATTAAATTAGATTTAAGCTAGAATTAAGTTAGCTTTAGTTAGTATTAGCTTTTTTTTACCTCTCCCTCTTAGCTGCTTAAGCCGCAAGGCAGCAGCGCAAATTGTATTGCCATAGTGAAATAAATTCCCGCCTTCTCCGGGTTACTGTGCAGGGGAAACACACGAGTCACAGCGAGCAGCCCTGCCGGTGGCGGGCGGCGCGCTGCGGACCGGGCGCGGATTGGCAAAACACTAAAGGAGCGGCCGGACAAAGGCGTCGAGGCTCGTCGCGCCGCGCCGCCGGGTTTACGCCGCGCGCCGCTTTGAAGTCGCACAAAGGGGGGGAGCGGCGGCGGCGGCGGCGGCGGCGCCGTCAGAAGCGGCGAAGGCGAAAGCGGAGGCGGCGGTCGTCCCTGGGGCGCCGCCCGGCGACCCTTCTGCCGCACGCGCCGCCCCGCCCCCACCCCCACCCCCACACACACCATCCAGCGGACGCCGATGTGGTCGTGCATGCTCACTTGATCCTTTGGCAAACTTAACTTGCACGAAAACAATTTTTTTTCTTAATTCTAAATAATGATTGATTGATTGATTGATTGATTGATTTTTTCGTGCTTGCGGGCGCGTCAACTGCTTCAGTCATTAGTCCCGTTAGTGTAGTGCATGTTTTCCCCCGGGAGATGGCGGTGATCTTCCCTCGCTGGATGGCGAGATCCGGCGCCGACCTACCGTCGGCTAGTGGGGTTTCCCCCTAACCAGGACTCTCCCACCAGCGGGGCACCGCCCCAGTCGGGACAAGCTCTAAGCTCTCGACCGGTCTCCCGGAATATGTGGTAGTGTAGTGATGTTAGTGTGTGTGTGTGTAAGGGAGAGGATAGGACAAGGAAAAGGAAGGACAGATCGCGCGCGGTCCGTGGCCCGTTTGGTAGGGTACTGTTCCGGTATTCGCCTGGTATTCAGGATTCGAACTTAGGATCTCCTGGTTACAGGCGCTGCAGTGACATCAGTTGATGCACTGAGCTACCGCTACCGGTTCTAAATAATGTTTTTGTAGGGTTTGCTAGGTTATTCTTTTTCTAAATTTATTTTTCATTCACGCATCATTCATTCATTCGTTCATTCGTTCATTTATTCATTTATTCACTTGATCCCATGGCAAGAGTTTTTTTTCTCAACTTTCCCACCACAGAACCCCTGGGGAGGCGAAAATTTATTTTCATGATTTTGTTTACTGTATGATGCTGCTTTGCGGCTTAAGTAGCTAGAGGGGTGACGTTTCTTAAAAACTAACTTTAAAAAAACTTAATTTTAACTTAAACAAATTTTATTGTTAATATATAAACCCTTTGGCTTACTGAACCTGAACATTCTTTCCCCTAGTAAGTAATGTTCTTTGCTTCTTTCTTGGTACTTTGGCACTTTGGCATACCTAACTTCAAACATTTTTTTTTCTTCTTGGTAGTATGTAATATTCTTTGCCTCTTTCTTGGTGTTTTTTCATTTACGCTTCATTCATACTAATTTCACTTGGCAAGTGTTTTTTTCTCAATTTCCCCTCCATAGCACGCCTCTGGGAAGCAGGAATTTATTTTCATGATTTAGCTTACAGTATGATGATGCCTTTCGGCTTAAGCAGCTGCTAGGGGAGCTTTTCTTAACATTTAACTAAAACTCATTTTCTTTTAGCATAATATAATTGTTCAGTTAAGACGTAAGCACTTTGGCATACTTAACTTGAAACAATTCTTTTCTTATTACTACAAAATATTCTTGCTTCTTTCTTGATTGTTTTCTCATTCACACATCAATCATACTTGTGTCACTTGCTCCCATGACAAGTATTTCTTTCCTCAATTTTCACTCCACAATAACCCTATGGAGGCGGGAATTTATTTTCATGATTCGCCCACCTTGTCTTACTGCGTTACTGCGTTATGGTTTAAGTAGCTAGGGAAAGGGGAGGGGGCTTTTCTTAACCTTGCGGCACCTACGCTAATAACAGTTATTCGAATACAAGATGTGAACTCTCAGATTCATGATCTTAATAATTTTAGTCCTTCTTACTTTACAAACTGACAACTAAATTTTCAGACCCAAACACACATTAAACATTTTTTCTGATATCGAAATTTTAAAACTTTATTAAACTACAATGTTAAGCAACATTGTTGTCAACTGCACTGCACACTGCAGTCTGCGGTATGCTGTCGTCTTGAATTCTTTATTTTTATTTTTTATTTTATTTATTTTACGTAAAAAAAACAGTTAAAAACTGCGTATGACGTGCTATGGGGAAAAGTGAATTGTTACAAACAAATTATTAACAAATTATGTTTGTTATTTTTTGTTTTCAATATATCTCTTCATTCTTTTTTATTATTATTCAATATGTATTATTCAATATTGCCTTTCTCTCTGAATTTTTGTACTTGTGTAACCAATTTTTGGAGTAAGGCGCGTTTTTTCTCAGCAATTCGCTTCCGCAAGCAAAATAATATGCGAGTGTAAGTACCCTGAACGGATTCCTGTTTACATCGCGGCAGACTCAGAAAACTTCGTTTACCCTGCGTCTCACGTGTGTGCACTGTTTTTGGAAGTTTCCCCCGGCGCAAGTTGTAGTATCGAGTATCTAGTATCTGTATCGAGTTCTATTTAGTGGCAGATGCTGACATCTTTGTTCAATGTTTTGCAGGTCAGCATTGGCGAAATCTTCCGACAAGGCAGATCTACCTGTTCCACGGCGAAGGGAAATAATGAATGGCATCTGCTTTTTCTCTGATTTAATTTTGTGGGTTAAAGGATGCAAAGAACTTGTTTCATAGAACATTTGCATGAGAAGTCTACAGTATGTTTTTTACTTCTTAACGATGAAATAACGGGTTCTCAATCGAGAACACACTCAAATTTATTGAAATGATGGAAAGTAAATCAGTCCTCTGAGAGGTCATTTCAAATTACTAGAAAACGAATAATGCAAAATACAGCATTCTAAAAAATCGCGGAAGTTTTTGCTGTAGTTGAGGAAGTGGTGACAAGAAAATTCAATAACTAATTCTCTGAACAGAAAAAAAAACTATTTTTATAATAAGAATATCGTACACATAACTAGCATAAAATCTTGAAAGAAGCATTTGTAGAGTAATACTAAACTACGTGTGAACTTCGTGCTGTGAAACTGTTTACAACACTTTCATTCTGAGAAACACCCAGGGGCACTAAATATACAAACGTGTATCTTAAGGAATTTACATAATTGAAATGATTGAAGGCGTTTCAATTGTCAACAATATTATTTATTTCAATAAGAGCAGCTTTCGATGGCTTAGCCATCATCATCAGTTTTCTGATACAAAAAAAAAACAATAAAATTAGAATTAACATAGTTACATAATTTAAAAAACATCTTAAGAAATCAAAGGAGAAGAATTAAAGAAAAGAAAAGAATGAAAGAAAGAAGGGGCGGAGAGTTACATCTTTATAATATAAAATAATTTACATTATTTTTTTAAAATTAATTAAAGAAATTTCGTCACATATTATTGCATGTGATCGCTTTCATTAGTTTCTTTAAATAACTCACAACGACAATCGAAACGAAGATATGAAGAACAAATACTGTAATACCCATTACCACAAATTTCTATTGAAAAAATTAATAGATTTTTCCCCATAGTTATTCCTGCCCACGTGGCAATAGTATTCGAACAAAGTTTCTTGTTCATCGATGCTTGCAAAAATGAACATACACAAAGGAAATTTCGGCGAACCTATGTCAGCCTCGTTGTGTTCATCACCAGTAAATCACATAGAGAAAACTTCTTTCTACTCTTTTCACGCAAATACCCACAGCAGCGTGCGGCCGCGTTATGAACACGCGGCCGCGTTATGTTATTTTCTTCACGCCTTCCGCATGGCGTGCAGCGCAACATGTCTCTTGTATATAAATAATAATATTTTTATTATAATAAATAAATATAATTAAATAATATTTTTATTTCATAGGTGAGTGCAAAACAGAAGATTCGTGCAATATATAATTGCAGGTGATTGCTTTCATTAGAGCTTCTTTCAATAATTCACAAGGACAATCGAAAGGAAGAACTGAAGAACCAATACTATAATACCCATTACCACGAATTTCTAAATAAAAAAAAAGAAAAATATTTTTTCATGAGTTATACCTGCCTGCGCTGCAAAACTATTCGAACTAAATGAACTTAACGAAAAGATTCTTAACGTCCGAAACTTGCAAAAACAAACATACACAAAGGGAATTTCTGCGAACCAATCTCAGCCACGTTGTGTTCATCACCAGTAAATCACACAAACCAAACTTCTTTCTCCAACTTTTCACGCAAATTCCCACGGCGGCAAGCGGCCACGTTATGAACACCGTGGAGACATTTTCCTCGCGTCTTCCGCATGGCGTGCAGCGCAAACAGGCGCCGGACAGGCGGAAAAGCCGTCGCGTCGTGTCGCGCCCCCTGCGTACGTCGCCCGGGAGGCGGCGGCGGCGGCGGCCACAAATAACCAGATACAGCGCGACCATTGTCCGCGCTTGGGCGGGGCTGGGCGGGGGACGGGGCGGGGCGGGGCGGTTACCGGTAGGCGGGGCTGACGAGCGGGCGGCGAAACGAAAGGCCTTTAGGCGGCGCCCGGGGCTAACGAGGCGTCGGCGGCAACTGCAGCTGCCCGCCCGCCGGCGAACAGAACGGCCCCGCTCCCGCTGCCCCAGTTGCCAACTGCGGAATTTTGTCACTAAACTGTAACAAATGAGTTAATTGCATTCTTGTCAAGATTTATTTTGGTGTTTTTTTTTTGTCTCTTGTCATTGATAGGTTTTTGTGATTTCATGAACTTCTAGGTATCTAGTTTTATCTCATTATTTCGTCAAGTTTCATCATGATAAATATGACATTTAAGACATTCGGGTACAATTCGGTTAGATGTCAAGACTGAGAATATTATAATCCTATACACGAACCTTGCGGACCAAAGCGCCCGCCAAAGTTAGATTAATTTAGTACTGCTTACTTCTTTGACGCGTGAGCCAAAGAGCTGTGGCGCATGTCTTGCCAATGAAGGTCCGCCTAGTAAAGGCCATTTTTATTTTGGATAAAAATATTCATTTGTTCATTCGACAATCTGAATCGATTATAAAAGTCTGAATCGGACACTTAATACACTGAGTATTAGTCAAATTCATGAACACTTTCGCCATATAACATTTTTCTAAACCATGAATGTTGTTATAATAATAAATCACAAGTCGTTCAGTCTGCGTAAATAACTCTTTGTATATTACACTACTCCAGTGAAATGTTTCTGGTGTATATCATTAAAAAGTTTAATAATTAAAGAAGACATGAACGAAACATTCAAACGATCATACTAGTACTTCAGTCACCCGTTGATCACTGCGCAATCCCACCTCTTTTCTTTTTCTGTGTCAAAATGTGAAACGAGTAATAAACTAGTGGTGCTCCAATAACACATACTATCTCGCATTACTTCTAAATTTGCAATTTCGATCAGATGGGGACTATCAAGTTTGAAGAAAATCGGCTGAAAGGTTTAGTTGCTATCGTTGGCCACAGACAGACAAGCAGACAGACAGGTAGACTTTTTTCTGTCAATCTATTTCTCGGTATCAAGAACCCACAAAACATGTATTCTGGCTACAGCACGTATTAGAGTAAGTAATTTACTCTACTATATAGGAACACGATTTATCCAATTTTCGTTATCAGGGCAATAAGAGTTTTTCGGCCAAAAATTTGCGCACGATTGCGTAGCTTCTTACAAAATACCTGCGTAAGGGCGAGAAAATAAAATGCTTTCAATTCTGAAAGTTGATGGTTCCACACATCGGTTTTACTCACCACGCATTTCTAATGTTTCGGGTGGTGAGATGTTGTTGTTTGAATGTTGGCACCGCTACTCTTTCCGTCCGACCGCCCTTTCGCCCGTCAGAAATCTCGGTCTCACGCGGCAGCCGCGCGGGCGTGCGCCGCCCTTTCAGCGATTTCGCGCCCGACTTCTCGCCTCCGCCGCCGCCCCGCCCCCGGCCGCCCGGCCAGCCAGCGCTCGCAGTCCGTGGGCGCTTAATGGTAGCGTAATACAGGGATAATGCCCACGGACGAGCTGGCGTTCGCCAAGGGCCTAATCTGGAGCGCATTCGCTCTTGATGGAAGAGTAACGAGTCTAAAGCGATGTATCGAAGCGTTTGCCGCCTGCTCAAGGCGGATGAAGAATGGGTGGTAGATGGAGAATGAAAGCGGCTGTGAAACTGTTTCTTTTGGAAGGCGTGGTGGATCTCGTTTCTTGTCTGGTCTAGTACGTCATATCCTGTTTAAAAATATTGCGTGTTTGTTTATTATTCGATTCACAATCGGGCTAATTTAAGATTCCTGGTAAGATAATGCGATAAAAATTTGAGAAGCAACCGATCACCTATATAAATTCACGTTTGAACCAAAGGCAAATTATTATTTTCAATGTATGTAAAAATATACTGAGAGGTAAACTATATTCTGCTGCGTTCTTTTCATTTCCATTGCGGAATTTCTGAAATTTGTAATTCTAAATATAAACATTTGAAAAAAACATTTTTATTTCACACAGTTTGAGATATGAAATCATATATAAACAATATCTTCGATGAGCAAATGGGAAAATCATAACCAGAATGCACTTAAGAAAATGATTTGAAACCACCCAAAATAGTTGGTTACAAAAAAAAAAAGAAAACATCGAACCCACCACCCGTAAGAATTTTTACTGAAGCACTCATTACTTTCAAGAGAAGCGCAAAGTGCACTCGAACCCAAGTGCTACTTCCGAGAAGTGCTCGCGAACATCGAAGATTTCCGGAACGAACGTTTGAAGAGGAAACTCCACGGGCGAGCAGCTTCAGAGCCCAACATTGTCCTTCAAACAATATGGTAACGAGCCCCCAACACTACGCACCTCGCACGCTACGCGACACGGAATTTTCCACGCTCCGTAACGAACCCGTGAAGCGGAGAGTTGAACGCGCGTGTAGACAACGAACCCGTGAACGTCCGCGTCGGCCCTCCTCCGCACCGCGCTGGCCGGCTCGCCGTTTTCTAAAGAGCGACCGAAAGCGGCGGAGGGTGCGGGGGGATGCGGGTGGGCGCGGGCCGGTGGGTGCAGGTACGCGGCGGCGCAGGCTGGTGCAGGCTGGCGCGATACATGCAGACAATGCGCGTCGGCGACGGCAGCGCGTAGATTCGTTCCGCGCGCGATTCGCCACGCATCACCCGCCCGCTGCGCTGTGGTTCGGTTTGTCGAGATGTGGACAAAATTTTGGTAGCATCTAAAGTCTGCGTTCCTTTTTTTTAAAAATCGCCCCCCACAGTACCTCTGAGGAGGCCGGAATTTATTTGGTTAGTCTGGTTTACATTAAACTGTGCCCTGCAATTGGTTTGCGTGCCAATTACTTTGGGCTCCTGCACTACCTTGTGTACTAAAATATTAATACTGAAAAAGAGTGGCGTGCAATAGTACTGAGAGACCAAAATTAATAATCACTGAATGTTGTAAGTTAACATACATAGTCTGATCAGAGTAACCACCTTATTTTAAACAGAATAAATGTGTACAATATTTGTTTTTTAAAAAAACTTAAAGATCTAAAAATTAATATTTTAAACTATCTATCACAGCATTACATTATTACATATTTATCAATTTTTTCAAAATATAAAAGTGGGCACTATTCTCATATATTTTGCTTATACATTTTGTACGAAAAGAGCAATCGTGATAGCTGTACGAGTCAGTGTCAAATGCAGTATTTTGCACCCAGTAACGATGAACTATTACAATAAATAATAATGGAGCATATCGTCGTTGATGATAGACAATCTCCTATGTGAAAAAAACAAAATTTTACTTGACGGAAAAAGCCTTTTTGATGTTAACAATGGACAGTTGGCTAAGTTTTGGCATTTTACTCTTTCTATATAATAGTATTAAATATTTATTTATTCTAATATTTTTCAGAAAGCACGTTTCGAAAACCTCCCATGTGGCTTTTATCACATACGATATATTATATCATAAATGAATTGTAAAAGTCTCATAGGAAGTTTTTTATTTTCAAAATCACAATTTCTAGTATTCTTTGGAAATATTGTAATCAAACCAAAGAACAAGCAAATTCTGAATCACTGATACCGAAATGTAAAAAAAGCCAATTGCGTGACATAGGAGCTTGTCTATTATCAACGACGATGCACTACCCCTTTCTTTGCCGCAAAAGCCAATGAGTTGCGGCGTATGTATTCCCCGCATGTAAATAAAAGACTGCCTGCAAGGGTTACGGGCGGCGGGAAAGTAAAAAAAAAAAAAAAAAAAAACAACAACCTACGACGATACTGTGCATTTGGCCCGGTCACCTGAGAGCAGCGGCCCACAGCGGGAGGGCGGCGGCGGCGGCTGCATCGACGCGCCGCGTCGCGTCGCGGGGCGGGCGCTCCGACACGCGACCCCCTGCGTCCCGCGTCCGCCCGCTTTGTGGCGGCTCTGTTTGCTCGCGATCGGGGCGGAACGCGCGCTTTGTGCCTTGCGCGTGGGCGGGGCCGGCGCGGGGCGGCGCGGACGCGGTGGGCGGGGCCGTGACCGCCTGCGGCCGCCCCGCGACGTGCTGCGCCGCACCGCCCTGCACTGACGCGCGTTTGGGGGGCGCTCCACCCGTGTTTGCGTGCGAGGGGCAGCGCCGGGGGAAATAGGGCGTTGCGAATTCGAGTTTTTTCTTCTTTTTTCTCCTCCATAGTAATACCACGGTCAGTATTACACTGGAAAATATATTTGACATATATCTTTGATGAAGAAACTTTTGGAAGTTCTTTGAACTTTGTCGAGAAAACTTGACGAACGTATTACATTTTGTTCAATGTTTTATGTAGTTTTGCTCACGATTTACGATGAATGACGCACAAATAGTTGTTTGTGCTAATTTTTTGGGGCCGCGAATATGCCATCTTGGACCATACAGGATATGCACTTGCACGGGCTCACTTTATCATATATCAGTTTATCATGTTGCAAGTTTTGCATGTAACTAATTTGGAGGAACAGCAATAGGCTGAATCAGATTTTTATACCTCAGGGTTGTTAGTCCTGGAGGGATGGAAGATGGAATGATGATAATAATGAAGGATGAATGGACGGCACATACAGACATACAGAAACACACCCATGCCCGAAGCAGGACTCGAACCCGCGATTCTTCCGACCGAGATCGCCACGACACTACTGCCCTAGCGATCTCGGCTATCCGGACTGGCCTTATGCTACTTTATGTTTTATAATAAATTATCTATGTTTAATGCTGATGAATTAAAAGAGGAAACATTTGAGAGTGAGGCCGTAGAACAACGCTATGGTATTCATCCATGGTCAGGCCATGGGTCATACATTGTGGAGCATTCCTTGCAAGCACTTCTTTAATTATAAAGAACTTCAATATGAAGAATTATTTGAGAATGGATAAGGAAACATTCAAGTTTCTTTGTCGTTCTGCCTTCTTTCCAAATTGAGACGACTAATTTTGAAGTTAAAAAATATATCTTCCACTTCTCGGGAAAATGTGTCCTATAAGCGTTGATTCGTTTGGTTTTACTTTTGTAGTCCGGATGGACAGTATAATATAAACATTCTAATTGCTCGCACTCTGCAAGTTAAAGTTTGGTTGAAGCAATACCCCTATATCGGACGTCATGTTACCAAATATATGATAAAACTTGGACGCTTCAGACTACATTTTATCCAAGAAATTTTATGAGTGAAATCTTTTATAAAATATTGGCTATTACACTGTCATATTTTCTTTTATAAAAGATCGTTGACCTTTTACAGTGTAATTCCAGCCTATGAAGGCGCGAGTTTATTTTACGCAACGGTTTACATATTGAGCATTGAGCAGCTGTCTGGCGGTCGCTTCGTACCAACCCGATCAACAGGTGAAGTATAGGCCCTTCCTGGAGTAAGAGTGATCTGAAACAGTGAAACGAGACTTAAAACATAATCTTTGCATTTCTGCACACGCAATGCGCGCGCTAGTTGACTAAAGATATTTTTGACCCTTTGTTTTTCTCTATGTTGCAGGATTGACCATAGATGCCCGTAAGGGTAGTGTAGCGTCATAGACTTGACTCCCTGCTCCAGAGAGACAAGTTGCAAGATATGGGAATGAGGGAGCCAAAAATAGGCTTCCGAACAAAGGCCAACCCTTCAGGGAAAGTTCAAAAGGGTCACGCCTTTGGTCTTTCCCTGGGGTTGGGGCTTGGAGGTGTCGGGTGCAAATTGCAACGGAAAAAGCAGACGCCTCAAAACGAGTGCGTGAGGGAAAGATGACGCAGGAAGTCATGTGACTCCAGCATATAAAAGGGCTGTCGCAGAAGCCCTGGGTTGGGTAACGTTTCTGGTTTCCTCGCGGCAAAACCCCGCAAAACTTGTCCGGCCAAGTCTGGCGCGGAAGTGCTGTAGGCACGTGTAGGTGTTCGAGTCACGAGCACTTTGAAGTATGCTTGAAACTTCGGGGCAGATTGTCTGCCGAGGCACACCAGGTGCCATTTGCGATTGCCGAGTTGGCTAAACGCAGGCGCGGCCGCAAGGCGCGTGTTGGGAGAGGGGGGCTGCTGCAGGTAGCTCCGATAAACACCTTAGAGTGAGGTCTGTAAATAGTGTACATAATTTATTGTAAATAAATTGTAAATACCCACTCGGGTCTATTTCTTTGTGGTGTAGATCCCTACCCACGACGTTACAGTAGCAATGGTCACATCGCAGTAGTGTGAACGTACACTTCTCGTACATTTCTCGTACACTTCTCGTACATTCACAAAACTGCACAAATGAGCTTTCTCTGCCTTGCGGCTTAAGCAGGGGGGATACTTTCTCTTAATAATGAACGTAATTAACCTAACGTAGTTACACAGTTTAATATTAGGTTAATAAAAGTGACCTAATGTAATTTCTCAGTTAGGAATACATGCACTTTGGCTTACCTAACTTGGAGTAATTATGATTTTTTCTCTTAACACTGGAAAAAAATTGGGTTAAATTTAGTATTAGTTAAAGTTTTTTCTTACATTCACGCATCATTCATACTTGTTTAACATTTTGTAAATACATAACCATTCATTCAGCCCATTAATTTCACTGTACTACACGAATTCAAGGTGAATACTTAAAGGAATGGGAGCGTCAACCAACAGCTTCGTGAGAAATACTCGATTCACGATTATGGAAAATATTTTGTTTCGCCCCTTTAGTTAAAATAAGATCGCACGAAATGTGAGACATTCAGTGAGAGAATTTAAATTACCAATTGAGACTTTAACTTAACAAATAATCTTAACTTAACACGAAATGTGAGACATTCAGTGAGAGAATTTAAATTACCAATTGAGACTCTAACTTAACAAATAATCACTAAATACTGAGTTTACTTTCATGGATAGGCTTACGCATAAAAGGACAGATATATTAAGGCCATTTCGTGAAGGGAAATTTAATAGTAAATCAAAAATACTTTGTAAAATAAAGATAAGCATTCATGATTAAAAATCTATTAACTGCCATTTCAGAGAAATGTTTGATATTTCAAAAGTTATCTAACATGTATAAGGAATGTGTATCAGATTGATATTATTAACAAATAATTATGCATACAAAAGAGGCAATTAAAAAAATTCGGATAATTCCAGTAAGTTCATTCACAGCAAATACTTCTTGCAGCTATAGAGTCACACGTAAAAAAGATTTTCTCAAGAGTTATGTATTTTTTGCAATTATTTTTAACTCAAGATTGTTTACGAAACGTTCAAAAGATATTTGAATGAAAACAATCACGTTGTCCCCAAACGGGAATAGAACAAATTTCATATTTGATTTCTTATTTGACACCCTCATTTGATTTCTTTTTTGATTTCTTTTGTCGTAGGTTTCTATAAGACAATCACATGCCACATGTTACGCTATTTCATAATTCATCGTCATCCTGAAAATGTTCATGCTATGTTGTCTAATGCTTCGTAAGCCTAACCAGAACTTCATCATTGACACATTGTATTTATGTGCAATAGTATATCACCCCTCTTTAGGAGTTTTTAAAGGCTAAGGCAAGAACTGATGTTTTACTTACATCTTGTAATACGTCCATATTGCATTAGATTTGTTTAAATTGTGGTTATTATTTGATGGTTGTTGATAAGGTTTATTTTTTACTGCAACTCTAACATAAAGTGTAAGAGATTGAGGGTCCACAATTTACCTTTTTAATAAAAACAAACTCACAAGTCAACAAAATAATACCAAGTTCACTTTTAATATATTATCTTTCAATACATTAAAATACTGAAAAAGGCTAAAAGAAACAATTCTCTTTTTGCATGCCCAATCATGAGCTGATAATTAATTTGCTTGAAGGGTTTGTTTGGTAGCTATTTGGTTGGCGATATCTTGACGCGTATTTAGATACAGCATCTGAATTACGTTATTTACAAACATAAGTTTAAATGATTTTGTAATGAAATCATATCAATATGTAAATGTGATTGCTATGGACTAATTCACTATAAAAATATATGGCAACCAAATGATCGAGGTTGATATATTACCTGTTATTGATGAGAACACAAGAAAATATTTCGTATGTAGTTTCTGACTTCAGAAGTGATTGAAATTAAATCTTAAAAATGTCTAACAGAAGAGCTGTCAGAAATTTCATATACCTGGCGTGCACGCGATCATAATCCATTGTGAACATTCCATACCAATTTCAATTTCACGTGTGCGTTTAGTATGGAGAAACTCGTTTGGAAACCGCTACCCGCGTCATTAAGGTGCCCGTAAGTCATTTGGCATCGTCGCAATCACCATTTACACTCTCGTTAATGAGCTGTCACGGCACTAAAACGATAATATACATCCATTCTCATTTATGTATTGCCTGATTTTTATTACCTCCTCGTGTTCGAATAGCGTATTTAATCGCCTACCGCCGAGCCCGTTTAGGCCGTGTCGGCGATCCTGCATACTTGCAGTCGCTTCGACACATGGAGAAAAGGGTAAAGAAGAAAATAGTTACCGCATGAACCTCGTCCTCGTCGAATATTTTTGGGAAATTCGTGGAAGAAGAGCAATGTAAAGGTCGTTCAGTCAGGTCCAAAGCGTCCTTCTTCTCAAAATTACTTGGAACAAATCATGGTAGACTCATGAATATGTGAAATGGTGACTTAAGTAGTTCTCCCTGCTACACAAGGCTTTCCATCCTTTTGCATCTATTCTAAAAATATGATAACTGTTATTTAATTTTGTAATACTGAACACCATGAAACAGATAGCTACAGTATTAGTTTGTGACTGACCTTATTTTGTATGAGATTATTTTCTTATTGGGTAGTAAACCGACTTTCATTTATTGCCACGAACTGTAGAAAGGAAGGGAAAAGGGTCACTGCTAGATCTATAATTAATATGAAGAAAAAGCAAGAGGAGGTGAAGAAAAATTAAAAGAAAAAAAGGAAACGAAAAGGGAATAATGAAAAGGGAAAGAAAGGGGAAGCAAAGGAGAAGAAGAAGAAGAATGAAAAGAAAAAGAAATATAAAAAATAGAAGGGAAAGAAAACGAATGGAGAAGAATGAAAAGGAGAAGAAAGAGATAGCAAAGGAAGAGAAGAATGTAAAGAAAAAACAAGATAGAGAAAGGAATTAAGATGGATGAAGGAGAATGAAAAGGAGAATAAAAGAAGGCAAAAAGGAAAACAAGCAGAAAAAAGAAGGCAAAGAAAAAGGAGAAGAAGAAGAAGAAAGAGAAGGCAAAGAAGGAGGGAGAAGAAAAAAAGAAAAAAAGAAGACAAAAAAAAGGAAAAAAAAGAAGAAGAAGAAGAAGAAGAAGAAGAAGAAGAAGAAGAAGAAGAAGAAGAGGTAGAAGAAGAAGAAGAAGAAGAAGAAGAAGAAAAGATGAATGAAAAGAAGAAATGCCCCTTTTAAGGGTCTGTTCTCCTCAGACTTCCCCAACTGGAAGCGCAGCGTGAAGTGTCAACCGCAGCACGTGCATGGCCGCCCAGCTGCGCCACCTGCGACCGAGGGACACCTGTGAACCTCGCCTCCGCGGCCGAGGGGTGCCTCCCCCCACCCCAACGGATTTGCATGTCACCGCGGACGAGTGCCACGCTCTCGAGCACGATCTCCGTTCGGTGCGGAGACCGCCACCGCCACCGCCGCCGCCGCCGCCGCCGCCGCCGCCGCCGCCGCCGCCGCCGCCGCCACCGCCACCGCCACCGCCACCGCCACCGCCGTCGCCGCCGCATGCGGGCATCTCAGCGGCTCCGAGTACCCCAAGAGCACTTTTTGTACCTTCTTTATTTTATTTTTATTTTTTTAGCGGGTGCGGGTCGAGGTTATAACGAAACTCATTAGATTCGTTTGTTCCTCTGCACAAAAGCCGGTCTCGTGCTGGCGTAACGAGGAGTGGCAATGCTGGAACTCAAGCAAAAAATATTTTTGAATGCGCATTAACGTTCTGATTTGTTTGGATTTAAGCGTACTGCTTAGGAAGCAATATTCACATGCATTGATGAAAAAATTTGAAGGTAGATAGTATGTGAGATGCTTCCCACTTGTTCTATTACGCATGAAAATATGCTATTAAAAGATAGATTTTTCAGAATGTTCTCCTTGGTTCAAGATACTCACTAACTGTTATATTAAAATAATAAAATATACGAAGAAATTTAAATCGTATTATTGCTTGTTTCAGTTGAATGCATTTCACAAATACACGAAACAATTTTTAAAAAAATTGTATCAAAATTATTTTCAATATGATTAAGAGAATGTTTCTTTTTTACTCGTATTGAATAATTGAATGATCTCAGATTACTTAAAGGGATCAGAAATGAAATTAATCTCAATGAAATATATTTATTGCTCCAAAATAGCATGGGAAAGTTAAATGATGAACAAATTAAAAATGTAATTAGTAACAAACTATTGATACAAAACGTCTTCCTCTTTTATTTCTATTTTTCAGGAAATTGTAGCTTAAATAGAGAACAGATAATGAAAATTAGAAAATAATTAACATGGTATATTTAATACAAAGTTTTAAAAACTAAATAAGCTATTGATTTTTAAAACATGACATTCAATTCAATAATCCCATTTAGAAATAAAATGGAATGTTTTGAAATGTATGAATGCAATGGTGCTTTAGTCTTAATTTTGCTAATTAATGCATAATAAATGTTTATTATCTACTTAAAGCTTAATTAATGGAGAATCATCATAGGAAAAAATTACGTTGAAAATTCAAGACTTTCAGAAACCAAACCATTAATTTGCGATGCATCATTAAATTTTATTTTATATATTTCGAAGGGCTTTAAAACATTTTCTGTTAGGGTATATTAAAGTAGATGCCCACAAACGAAATTAATTTAGATTTTCTGAGAATGCTCACAAGATATTACATCATTCAAGATTTTACAAAATATGGATATTTTTTCTGAATAATTTATCCGCGTTGTTGAATAGAAGAGGATAATGGTACATATTAGAATTAATTATCGTAGCTGAAATGATGTTTCCGAGTAGCATATTTTATTAAAAAATGTTTTACAAAAACTAGCTAATGAGAAAGCCGTGCAGGTGAGGTCTCTTCAGACTTATCTGCTCAGTTTTTTCGACGCATTTCAACTAGCGAATTCCTTTAATCCTTCCCGCACAAAAAAACGGTGATAAAGCAGCCAGAGTGGGCCTTCCTCTTTGCGCATTCCTCTCAGCATCCTTACTCAATGACCCGAAGCATTTCGAGACTAGAACGCGGCTGTAACGTTAACCAGAGTTATGCTATTTTAAATGATCTAGTACCGGATAGATTAATAATCGGCAAAATGTTTAAAGCGTCAGCTATATTTACGACTTCGAGTAGTTGGAGGGGCGGTAATGACAACCACGAAAAGAAAAGGATTTTGCAGAAAACGTTATATTAGCTAGTTAATGGCGCGATTAGAGAACAAATAGCAGAAGGATTGATAATAAAAAATCAACCCAAAAATGGTTACATCGTTGACTCACAGGTAGTATAATTGACGGAACAATCAAGTTCAATGAAGGTGATACAAATGGGAAACATGTTATTTAAGACTAAAAACGTCTATTGCTGCTCCTCGTTAACAACCATTGTTGTTATAGAGGTTGTTGTAT
This sequence comes from Teleogryllus oceanicus, assembly GCA_964035755.1. Classification (NCBI taxonomy): domain Eukaryota; kingdom Metazoa; phylum Arthropoda; class Insecta; order Orthoptera; family Gryllidae; genus Teleogryllus; species Teleogryllus oceanicus. Next base: position 16,092,080 of record CAXIVR010000012.1, on the reverse strand, counting down.
ATATATATATATATATATATATATATATATATATATCAGCTAAACAATTAGGGACAGTGTAAACTTAACTCTGCCACTCGGGAAGAAAAAAAATGTTTTTTAAATGCTCAAATATTCACGTACAGTTTATTTTTTGAAACACGACCTATAATTAAATTATGTACGTTTTAGCGTTGTAAGTAGAGAAGCTTCCCATTAGGGGCCAAACAAAAGATTACTATTAAATACCAAGGTATTGTAGTTGAACGCTAAATAAATAAACCCATATATTTACAATTCCAAGCCTTTATGTGACTCAAAAAGATAGCTATTGGAACATTCTGGTCCCAAGACAAATAATGTTCAAACGTTTCAGAAATTCCAAAAAATATCTTTGGAGTTCTAAAGAAACGCTGCAGCAGCTGTTGTAAAGTCGCAGACGGGCTGATGGCAATGGCTATTGCGAAGGGGACGGCGTCTAGCACAAACGGCTGATTTCACGCGCTCGCTACGGCGGAGGTCGGCGGGGACAATACCGCAGGCGGACGCGTTGCCGGCGGCGGCGGTGGCGCTGTAGGCGGGAAGTCGGCGAAGCGTGGGCAGGTCACGCGCCCCGCGGCGAATGCGGCGGTGGCGGCGGCGGAACAGACCCGATTTCCCGCCCCATTTATCGCGCGGGATCGGTCGCTGACTTCTTGTCTCGTGCGACCTCCGGAAGTGGCCCGAGAGAGGCCGGAAAATCTCTCGAACTCGCACGTCCTCGAGTCGAGGGCCACCGACCGCCGGGGGCAGCACTTGCGCCAACGACGTAGCGCTCCAGGAAGGCGATAAACCAGCGAAGAGGATCTTCGGGGATGGGCGTAGCGAATGTGGACGAGGAAACGTTACGCCGGCTTGAAATTGGAGACTTCAACGCACGGTAGACAAACGAACTTTGAATAATTTTTTCAGGGCGAAATTATTTTAGTGTATCTTCTTGCCGTAAAAGTTGGCAGAACCACAAGGTTATTTCAATTTTTTCCCTTGCTTGTTCTTCTTTATGTCTTCTTAATATTTCTTATTTTTTGCTAAATGGACTTATGTTAATTAACTAATAGAGAAAAAGAGAACTGGTTATAAAAAGGAGAGTCTAAAATAAAATTCACTAAAAAATATTGTCCAAAAGCAGACAGAACATGCTATTGTATGTTTCTATTAGCTTTAGTATTAACAGCGTTATTGTAAATAATTCTATTAGTAATAACGAAGCGCAGTTGTAAATAAAAATTAAGCGTAAGATAACATAAGAGGGAACCATAAGATAACAAAAGTGGCTGATCTAATGTTTACTCATAAGTTATCGGCTGCATTTCAGCATTGCCCCGGGGTCAAAATTGTCTAGTTCCGGCACTGATTAAAACCAGGTTTTCGCGTGGAATATTTTTATGTCGGTATCAACAAAATGAGCAATTTTGGCCTGATTATTACATTTGTTTGGAGGGTACCTCCCACGAAGTAGCCTGGGTTGTCAGAAATTGGTTTTAGCTCCGTTATGAAACATTTTGCACTTTTAAACTAATTATTTACAGAGTGCGGAAAATTCGCATGAATCGAAATAATCTAATTCATTTTATCAAATACTTACTACATTCGTCATTATATCAATTACATAATCCGCGTCAAGTTCTTTTATCAAATTTACTTCTTAAATGTTCAAATGTGAAATCGTTTATACGATATCACACTTTACGCTAATTTCCTCAAAAACTAGTAACCACATAATTTGTGTTGTCTTATCATTTCATTACTACATATTCTATTAATATACAATAAATTGTTTAAGTTTGACGTTCATTTCGTTTTAATCCTCTGCAAAAGCTTCTGGGCAACAGACTCGACTCACATATTCTTTAAGGTAATTTTGAACAGAGCCAGTCGCTCTGAAAAGAAATTACTAGATGAATTACGGGCGCTAATTACTTCCCCCAGTGCATCCAGTAGCATTGGTGTTACAGTGGTTAAGTGCTTGCTCGCCGCACGTGCATCGGCCTTCGATTCCTTGTCGATGCAAGTTGTTTTATTAAAAAATAAAGCATGGAAAGATGAAATTTATAACGTGATTCATGTGATCACGTTCATGCAGCGGCTTAGAATTCAATTTGTTATACTTCTGAACATCGAACATTCAGAAGAGAAAATAACATACCAAAAGGAGTAAAAAAGGGCTAATAGCAGATAATGCGGAAGTGAAAAAGTTTAAAATATTTGGACTGTAATAAAGTAATAAATGTGAAAATTTAAAGCAACAATACAGCTTGAAAAAAACGAGAATCTTTTTATACAAAAAATAAAAATGATATCGCTGGATACCAACTCCTGATACTATGACATATCACAAGCTTATATTATTTGTGAAGGAAATGCAGAATCAATACCGACTTGTTGTTTCATTAACTACCCTAGTTGTTCTATGTAAAAGATTCCGCTAAATGCAGAAATCCGTTTAAAATCCGCAAGGCCTCGTGTTCCATCAGACCAATGGGGGAATACGCATTTTCGAAGAAAATTCTGCCAACGGTTCAGGCTCTATAGTGATGTTCACACACAACCAAACAAAGGGATAGAAAGTCAGTTTGTTTATTCTGTGATATAAATTTACAATCTAATTTATATTATAATCAGTAAATATAATTTAAAGTAAATTTCAAATTTAAATGATCTGTAATATACCGTACGTCACCCATTGTTACATTCCATGGCATTATTCACCAGAACTATAAAAATATTGATTGACATTACTTTTACTTACTTGAACAAGTTCTTTTGTTTTTCTTTTGTTCTCAGTGTTTATACTGATATCAGTTACTCACAAAAAGAATATTTCCGTCAATATACAATTAATTGTTTGCATCTTTACGTAACTTTCTGTACAGACTCATAAAGTATGACACTAGGTTAGTATGTAATCGTATACGAACATCCGTCGTATATAAAACGTATATTAGATCCTTTGTGGCCACGTGCGTTATATACTGAACACTACCTCTATATGATAATATTCGAAATTACTGCAATATGATTAATGTCGGATTCTTCATTAGCAAAGTAATCGTGAGAGCTTGGGATTAAAACAAAATTATTAAAAATAAATGTCTCTCAACAATCCAAAAGAAGTTGTCAGGATATGTTTACTTAAAAAAATAATGCTCTTCTCTTCATGAAATGTAATACTAATACTAATTTTTGGTCTAAGTGCTTCCCGCTAGAAACTAAATTGCAGCAATCTTTTGCATTTTCGATTCCTCGTGGATGCATTATGCCAGTCCTGCTGTGTCCATAGAATTAATTTCTCTGCCTATTTTGACTTACTTTTTTCCTCTCTTTCTGTTCATTATTCGTCTTTTCGTATTCTGTATTGCCTTTGACAATCTTTTTGTTATATAAAGATAGTCATTGCTCACACACGTAATCGCCGTTATCCAAGTTTTCAGTATTTATCACAAATATCTATTAGGAAAAAAAAGGTAATTAAATACATCTATAGTGTAATATGGAACTACTTTTATTTACACTCAATTGATAACCAAATCGTCACCTCCTTCTACTTTTGCTACCTTAACTTTTACCATACCCTTTACTCTACCTTTTACCGTACCTTTCATCTTATATTTTACCCTACACTCAATCTTTTACCTTACGTTACTTTTTACCCTACTTTACCTTTTTTTTGCTACACTACCTTATTTATTAGAAAAGAAAAAGTATTTAATCTATCTATAGTGTAATGTGGAACTACTTTTATTTACACTCAATCGATGACCCACGCACCTCTTTTTACCTTTTGCTTCGCTTCACTGCGCTTGCCACCACATCGGCCCACCTTGCCCCCTCTCCGTCGGAAGAAATTTTAATTTTGTCCTAAAATGTCTCGGACGAAACTATTGGAACGAATTAAAATGAATCTAGTGAGTTATTTCACTATTTAATGAGTCTACGTTTTCGCAAAATTGACAAAGTTCCATTTTAAGAATTGGAAATAGAAGATGAGAGATGTTTTATTACAAAATCTCAGGCTAACTTTCCTCTAGTTTAAGATTTCAACTGAAGAAAAATATAACACTATCCAAATAAAAGTTCAAATTTATATTTAATAAATGTTTCTTTGATAAAATGGAACTTAATTAACTGATGGGGCATTCCATACAAAAAAAAGGGGGATATTATGACACGACTCCTTCAAACTTGAAAACATTTTGGGATGCCTACATCGTCGACGTACAATATCAACATTTTCTATCTGATTGTTCAGCAACAATATACTCTTAAAATGTAAGACTTCTTAAGAATACCCCTATATTCTTTACTTTTTGCCATCATATAAATGTTTATAAAAATTCTAAATATTTGTAATCTTATATATATATATATATAAGATACATAATACAACTATACATTAAATATCAATACTATATTGTGTTATTGTTGGCATACAACGATGAACAACTTCTTTAAAGCGCAATTACTCCCAAGACAACCTTTTTACATTTATAAATAATGCTGTAATATTGTATTCAGGATGTTCTAGAAGACATTAAATTTTCTTGGTGATATATTTTAAGGAACAAAAAGTATCATTAAAAACAATTACCTGAGCTGAAATGGGCAGTATGCAATCCGCCACATCCATTCATTGTTGCAGCGGCTCTGCTCGCGTGGCTGCTGATGGTCTACTCAGTCATAGGTCCCTTTGGAGAATACCTTTCCTAGGCAGTTCTGTTGAATTTGATACAGGTTTTACTGAAAGTTTGTTCTCACTGGAATGACACAGATTTTATGAAAATTGAAAAAGCGCGAATTTTTTGTTGCGTTTTCCTACAACTATAATATTGATGAGAAAGATCTTCTTAATTAAATCTGTTTCTTAAAGACGGATTTTAAATAAGTGCATTCAAGTTCAACTTTTCGAAATTGTGAGTAGTTTTTATGTAATTTTGCGTGAAATATAGACAATTTATTTCTCAAAAACAGCTCCAAGTTTTTTCTTTAAAATTTATCCTCATGTGTAATAAGAGGCGGAAAAAAAATATTATGCTAGTCGCATTTTTGGCTAGTGTTACATGTTTTTGAAAATGCCAAAAAGTGAATTTGAAATTTTAAAACTACAAAACATGATAAAATCTTATATATAAGATTGAACTCAGGCAGACACCATACTAAGCATATAAACTCTCAGGGTAAAACCCAGCCGTGGAAGATCACAAGAAGCAGGGCCTGAAGATCCACAACGACTTCGGGAGAAAGTACTTGGAAGCATAACTCCTACAGCGCAGCATCGGTGGTTCAGTGGTAGAATGCTCGCCTGCCACGCGGGCGGCCCGGGTTCGATTCCCGGCCGATGCAGCTTCATTTTGACTCTCCAAATCCGGTGATTTGGTAAAAAATGACAGAAAATGCTCCGGAGCAACGTTAGTGGCTCAGTGCTTGCCCGCCAGACAGGGGCGTGGATAGAATAGATTTAGTCGATGTATTTCCTTTTTGACAACCCAAAGTAGAAGGTTTGATAATAAATGACAAAAATATTATTTTCAGCACGTGGGCAGCCAGGGTTTCATTCCCGCATGGACTGAAGTTTTTTATGACAATCCAAAGCAAATGGTTTAGTAATAGAAGACAGTAAAGATGATCTATCAAAAGCAACGCTTGTTCGGTGGCACAGCTTATGAAATTACTATTGATGGGAAAAAAATTCTCGATAAGCTATATGTCAGTGTGGCTACATGGCTATGGCTGTATAAAAAACATGTACATGCTACATAAAATGTACATGCTACATAAAATACATGTACTCTTTTGAAAAATCATCTATATCCTCTCGAACAAATTAGTAAAAAAAATTCGTTTTCATTTTCTGTGTTACAAGACTACAAATAAATCGATTTGAGAGCCAATTTTTTAATCAGATATGTCAAACAGTTGTCTTCAAAATGTTCTAAATATCAGTATGTTGACGGTATGAGAAGACCATTTCTATTGAAAATATTGTTTCGGACAGAAAAATGGCTGGTATATCGTCAACATTTCCTTGCGGGTGGAATGAGGAAGGAAGAAAGATTTTACTAATAGTACTTGTTTTGTAGCTTTGGGAGAATCGTCGAATGTGAATATCATGGAAGCCATTTCGTTGAAGGTGACGAGGCACTACAACATGGCCAATAAGAGCCCTCCGTCCGATTCTGTCGGAAACCGCGTGATGCGTGGCGACGCTCTCACCACGCTCTCGCCACGCTCTCGCCACGCTCTCGCCACGCTCTCGCCACGCTCTCGCCACGCTCTCGCCACGCTCTCGCCACGCTCTCGCCACGCTCTCGCCACGCTCTCGCCACGCTCTCGCCACGCTCTCGCCACGCTCTCGCCACGCTCTCGCCACGCTCTCGCCACGTTCTCGCCGCACTCTCGTCATGCTCGCGCCGCGCTCTCACCGTGCTCTTACCGCGCTAATTCATTCATAGTATATCTATATAGGAAATTGTTTCCTTATCTTTCAGCTTTTTTGAAAGTCTGATTGTCTCTAACTGCCATCAAGTGTATGATCTGAATTTTTGACGAATGTTACGTTTTTAAATCTGACTTAATCTAAATATGAAACAAATATTTTACAATGACAATATACGTAGAAAAAATATGCCAGTTAAAATGTCACACAATTTCAGTTGATGCAAGAAAAAAGTATCAAATCCTGGTGTTTTGTCATTTTTTTATATTTTCAATTTCATTGCATTGTTGTCCCTTAGGGAATTTAGATGGCGACGTAAATGACCACATGAAACTTTTTCCTTTTTTATGTGTTTCAAAATGGTCAAAAGGCAAATAAATTGGAGGGGTGTCCGGAAAATCATCAACGTCAGGCAATGTCAAACTTTACTCCAAATTTGGTAAAGTCATCTCTAAATGATTTGTAGGAGGAGAATCAATAATCTCCTGAAGTTCATTTCATATCAAAATTCTAGATAGCAGTTCCTCATGATCAGATCGTGGTTATCCTCTTGTGACGTCGTGGGAATACACAATAACACAGACACGAGCTTCAATGATAAATATGTACAGGTTTATTCACAATATGTACAATAAATATTTAAGTTACTTTTAGCTCTTGGAAAACGTTTACTCCCCTGATCGCAGGAGCGATCCTTAAAAATGTAATCTGACTCGTGGCCCGCGCCACTCCTCAGCGAACCTTATGCACACAGCACGTGGCTCCCGTGACGTAGGTCACCAGTGGAAAATCTCCACCCTGGCGTCCCAACACATGGGTTGCCGTACGAGCCTCGCTCGGCTCCGCGCCGCCCTGGGCGCAAGTTTTGTGCGTTCGCACGAGGGTTCCACTCAGCTCGACAAACCCCACCCCCGCGCTCTGCTCGACAAACCCCACCCCTGCGTTCGCTCTTATATAGCTCCCACCCACGTGACCTCAAACGTCACTGGGTTTTTCACACGGCCCGCGCTAGTCGCGTTGCCAGGCATTTTGGTCATCCCTTTCCCTGGATTCTAAGAATTTTGCACGCGGCAAGCGGCAAAAATGCGCTGTCCCGTATTTTGGGCATCCCTTTCCCTAGCTCTCGGAATTCTCCCAATACCGTATTGTTCTTACATCCTGCCTGGCCCTTGCGTCTAATCCCCTTGGCGCCGCCATTTTGAGTGGAGCGTACAATACGTTACACTCTTCTTCAGAATTTAGTCTCAACTTTCAGAGCAGATATATTATTTTCTCGTCTCTTGAAGGGAGTCGCACCCACAATTCTTGGGAGGGGGAGGGAGACAAATGGCCAGCGAAAGTGAGGTTTCATAACATCAATAACGTAATATAAATAATCATTGGTTAACTATAACATTAACAATTGATATATTGAATGACTTTCGGTTGGATTCAATTTATACGAAAGCAAACAAATTCGTATAAATTGAATGCAAACGGAATTAAACACATCCTGTGTTAGGGAGAATTTATTTCATATCTACGGATAAGCTATCTTAATAAAGACCCAGAGGATTTATTTCATTTAATATTTAATTGTATATATAATCACTGAGTTACTGTATAACCTTCTTGTATAACCTTCCATCCTGTAATTTAAAAGAATCAACTAGCAAACCCCACAAAAACATTAGTTAGAATTAAGAAAAAAATTTTTTTCGTGTAAATTAAGTATGCCAAAGTGCTACGACATAATTATTAAATTAGATTTAAGCTAGAATTAAGTTAGCTTTAGATAGTATTAGCTTTTTTTTACCTCTCCCTCTTAGCTGCTTAAGCCGCAAGGCAGCAGCGAAAATTGTATTGCCGTAGTTAAATAAATTCCCGCCTCCTCAGGGTTACTCTGGAGGGGAAACAGTAATTTATTTGCTCAAATTCCATGTGCACTACTCCAAACAAGAATGATCAGGAAGTAACGTCAAAATCCAAGCCTTTGTTTTGGCCCCACTCAAGCCAGTGTGTCCCATTCGAAAAAGCAAAGCGTAGTTCCCGAGCCGCCAAGGCAAACGGCACCAGAGCCAGTCACGATCTCATTTCCCTCGAATGAAAGGGACCACCGCCGCGGAGTGCCGCGCCGGCCATCGGTCGTTCGTCGAAACCTCCTCTGAAATATGGACAGCGCTGCCCGCCCTCGCGCGATTGAATTGGGGCCGCGGACCAACCGGGAGCTGGGCTCGGGGCGGTCCAACGCCAGGGACCTCGGTTTAGTGCTCCCGATAATTGGAACGAACGCTCGTTTTCTGAAATATGGAGAAAGTTTTATGGTACGTCACACCCACGCGCCGGCCGTCGGACGAGCGTCTGAGGGGGGGGGGGTGAGGTGAGGTTCGAGCGGGAGCGTGAGGTGGGGAGGGGGGCAGAATTTACGACAGGGGCGGACAGGGCCGCCGCGGCCGGGGGCGGCTGGGGGCGGTCGGGGGCGGTGGCCGACGGTCCTCTCTAATCTGCCGCCGCGAACCCGCCGCCTACGCCAATACTTCAGTGGTCGGAAACACTTGTGTAGGCGGGCACGCTCCTAAAATCTCGGCCGTAATGCGTCCCAATGTGAGAATACGTCAGGTTGGATGCTTGGTTTTTGGAGATACCGGGCACGTAAACTAGAGGTCATTAGTCCCGTCAGTGTAGTGCATGCTTTTTCATCGGGAGGTGGCGGTGATTTTCCCCCGCTGGATGGCGAGATCCGGCGCCGATCTACCGTCGGCTAGCGGGTTTTTCTCAACAAGGTATCACCCACCGGCGGGGAACCGCCCCAGCCGGGACAAGATCTAAGCTTCCGACCGGTCTCCTGTCATGTGTGGTAGTGTAGTGGATGTTAGTGTAAGTGTGTGTGTAGGGGCAGGCGATAGAACACAGACATATCGCGGTCCTCTTCAGGGCTGCACTGCCTTCACTGTACTGCATTCACCTAGTCACGCCCGATTGGCCTTCACCTCGGCCTAACACATCCTGCCCCATTAAAAAAAAAAAAAAAGGCAGTATAGCCCTGAAGAGGACCGCGATATGTCGGTCCAAACGTCGGCACCGCAGCTTTCGACGCGGCGTCACCCGAATCATGACTCTGTCCGCGGAAGCCTACGATATCAAAATTGAGAAATATTTTTCAACCAAACATTTGCAACTTCATTATAAAACGGCGACCGCTCAACCGCAAGAACATCAAGGCGTGGAATGATGCTTTGCATTTTTCCAAATTAATTGAAAATATTTTGGAAGTTACGATCCTGAGATTTGGTCAAAGTAATTTAAACATTAACTGCTGCATGTGCTTACGAATTGTGCTATCTATGTATGTAAGAAGTTATAGATGTTATACATATGAATTATTTTGTATGTTTTGCGAACTAAGCCCTGATGATGCAATAAAGTATTCGGAAACGTTGGCATACTTAATGAATTAATGTTTTAATTCCTCTGACCAAATCCCATTATCTCAACTTCTAACATTGAACTGCATAGTTATGAATCTACAATGGGGTATGAAAATTGCACATGTCATATATGAATTTGTAGCTGGAACATCTGGAACTTTCCGACCACTGTGCCCTGTCGCTACCCCTGCCGCTGGGCTACCTCCAGCAGGGCCCGACGCTCCCGCCACAGTGCAGTTTATGACGGTCACAAAGTACGCGGGTCTCGCCGCCCCTTCTGGAAACAATTACCCCCCGTCGAAATGGCCACGCGGCAATTTCCGGGGGCGGCTGGCGCTCTGGGCTGGCGAGAGGCCCCGGGCCAAGGCGGCGGTGGCGGCGGAGGCGGCGGCAGAGGCGGCGGAGGCAGCGGCAGAGGCGGCGGAGGCAGCGGCAGAGGCGGCGGAGGCGGCGGAGGCGGCGGAGGCGGCGGAGGCGGCGGAGGCGGCGGAGGCGGCGGAGGCGGCGGAGGCGGCGGAGGCGGCGGAGGCGGCGGAGGCGGCGGAGGCGGCGGAGGCGGCGGAGGCGGCGGAGGCGGCGGCGGTGTCGGCGGAGGCGGCAGCGGTGGTGGCGGCAGCGCAGCTGGCGGCGGCGGAGGCGGCGGCGGAGGCGGCGGAGGCGGCAGCGGAGATGGCGGCAGCGGAGGCGGCGGCGGAGGCGGTGGCGGCGGCGGCGGCGGCGGCAGAGGAGCGTCAGGGGAAGGGCCTGTGCCCTCGCGGGCGTTACCGCTGTTGGAAGGACAAAGAGCGGCCCTTCGTTCAGAGATAGGGCAAAGTCCTCCTCCCCCCCCCCTGCCCTGGGTACGCCCAGCTGCGTGCCGTTTGGCTACGGGTCGTTGCACGCGCTTTCTGACTTGGGTCGTTGTAATGCGGAGAACGCCGTGACAAATTTCTCAGACGTTGTTACTTCGCCGGAGTATTCTGATTAGGCCGAGTATCGATATGATTGGCACGCTAACGAGGTTAATTAATTTGTATGGAGTATAGGAAGTGGATATAATGTACTACGAGAGACATTAATCACAAGCGTTATTAGGTTTCCCGGCAATATAACTGCCTCAAAAAGCATTCCTACCTAACTATTTAAACGTTTCAAAATATGTCTTAATTTAAGATAAATGTTTGTTAAACATGCATGTGTAACAAGGGAAGTTTTGAGTGTGTTAATTTATTTGTCAGTTAAAAGTTACTTGATACGATTTAAATTGTACGAGATATTACTATTTAAAGTATAATCGGGAGATAAGTTTCATATCAACCTTTATCCAATCAATAGAAGAATAACCACGATAAGAATATTACAGATTCGTGTTATGCGAATGATTCAGATTCTTCGAAACAAATAAGAGACATGTATTTATTTTATGCCGAAATGAGCAAATTATATGAGCATGCTCAACTACGCAACACATTTTTTGAGGGAAAAATGAAATCAACGCGGAAGGTAGACTTGAGGAAAATGGATTTGTTAACACGAGTAGATTCAAACTACTCCTCCTAGCGTTGAACTTTCTTACAATCCGTGACGTCAATAACATCCATGGAAGTGTTCACTCTTCCAGTTAAAGGTGCGCTGGGCCTCAGACAAGCATTCGAAAAACATCAACACGCAGTTGTTCGTCGAAGGCCCGCGATACCCTCCGCTGAGCCGACAAAGCGCGGGCGGAGAGGAGGGGTTGGGGAGCGGCGGTTAGTTCCCCGAAACGCCGCGGGCGAGGGCCACGCGCCACTAGCGGCCACCTCGAAATCACGTACCCAACCAGCGCCTTGGCGCCGACGACCCGCCACAATCGCTTTCCCGGAGGGGGATACCTACTTCGTTCCATGGGTGCAGCTTGCAAAGCAGTATAAGGCCATTTGCCCTTTCCTTACGTAATAAGAATGATGTTGATAATAATAAGAATTGAATTGAATTGAATGTACCGAGACGAGACGTGGCGAGACTCAGGCCATGAGGCCTGCTCTTCCGCCTGACCACGCAAATTCCACTACGCTCCTTTCACCAACCGTGAGAAAAAGAAATTATTACTTGGGCGACGAAACAGGCGATTTGAATTTAGCTCAGAGGCATAATTTAGGCCAGAGGATCTTTTATATGCAGTAAATCTACTAACATGGGACAGCCGGCTTTACTTCCCCTCCGAAGGAAGGCGTACGAAGGATATTTTCGCCCTTAAATATCCATGGCGTCGAACCCGCAAACTTGGGTATAGCAGTCCGATACGCTAACCGTTATACCATCGCCGCCAATAATGATGATGATGATAATAATAATAATAATAATAATAATAATAATAATAATAATAATAATAAAAATAATAATTGCTATTATTATAAATTGTCATATTATAGTATAAATTGTCCAGGTCATTAAACCGATCTTCCTCCTACGTTAAATTTTTATATTATTTTAAAATATAGAAGAGTGTAACTTTACTTTTACTTCTGGTAAGGCCAACTCAAGACAATCCCGGCACGCGCCTTAGCAGTTAACCCAGAAAATCCTCATCATGAAGACAGCTGAAACATTACATACAAAAGAATGTCCGTTTTTGCTGTAAATATTCATAAACTTTGTTTCTCGCTCTCACTTGTACCTGATTGCCACAGTCTGGCACAAATCTTGCCTATTTTGTCGTGCTACCAAGTTATGCCTCAGCCGTTGAGAAAATGTAATATCCACGTTCACGAAAACCTTGCCAACGTGATATCAGTGAAACAACAATGCAATGACAAGCAACTTATTTGCGAAATAAACATATCACAATATAACTATATGTCCAAAAGAAATTATAACTGACTTTAAATGTTGTTTTCTTTCAGTGATGTTGAGATTGTTGTTTGTTTGACGTTTTAATCACATTTATTTCTCCATTCTGGGGTCCCTAAATACAAGTTTATGGTGAAAATTTGTCAATTTTGTTCTCATCGTAATAATGTAAAGAAAAATGACAAGCATGTAAAGTGTACCTGGGTATGTATAGTAAATGTTTGGAGTGATCTGCATTACTGCAAGTTAAGTATGCGAGTGCGAGCAAATGATAAAATCAAAAGCGGAATTCAAATTTAAGAAGCTGAAATTCAATATTTTTTTGAAAATTTGAACACTGATTTTTGTCTTTTATACTGAATAAACCTCTATTTTGTAAAAAGATCAATGTTATTACATATATACATTTCGAATTTTAAAATTTGGCCCCCAGCTGGTATCCCGATTATAAGCCCACCTTGCGTCAAAGTGAATCTAAGCTCGTTTCCTTTTGATTTCTGAATTACATTTATTTTTCAAAAATTGCGTAAATTAACCGCAAAACATTTGAGCCAACGCAGGCAAACAACTATTTTTCCTGTTTCCCCTCCACAGTAACCCTGAGGCGGGGATTTATTTAATACTTGCATACAAATTACGCTGCTGCCTTGCGGCTTAAGCAGCTAAGAGTGAGACGTAAAAAACCTAATACTAACTAAAGCTAACTTAATCCTAGCTTAAATATAATTTAATAATTATGTAGTAGCACTTTGGCATACTTAATTTACACGAAAAATATTATTGTTATTTTTTTTAATTCTAAATGTTTTTGAAGGGTTTTCTAGGTGGTTCTTTTTCTAATTTATTTTTCATTCACGCATCATTCATTCATTCATTATATACATAATCATTCATTCATTATATACATAACCATTCATTCATTATATACATAACCGTTCGTTCTGCTCATTTATTCCCATCAGCACTACACAACTCTTACTCATATAACGTCGTAGGCTTATTCATGTTTCGTCACTTGACCGCCTGATAGCGACACGGAGCTCTGGACACCACATCACGTCCTTTCCAAGAACTTCCAGGCCGTTTGTAAAATTCCACTACGCTAATCTCTTTCTCAGGGTTCTGTTGCAGTGGTTAAAGTGGTTAAAGGGGTTGGCAGAGGGAGCAGCTTACACAGCGTGACATCATTTTAGGGGTGGCACCAATTAGAAAATTATACTTGTCATATACCAAATATATTTCTATTTTTATTAAATAATGTATAAACTATTCAATAATAGATATTTTCGTATTTAATTTATGGGAGGGGGATAACATTAGTTTTGACCCGGGTGTCACCAACTGCTCTATTGAATAACGAATCGTTGCAAGTGAGCTGTGGCAAACCATTTTCCGCTCTGTGAGTGCTTATAAAATTTCAGGGAGTTATTCATTCAACGTTCTCCCGAAAAAAAGTGATGTAACATCTGTGCGATATCTCATGGCGCCGAGTGGGCAGGCGCTGGTAATCTACGAGCGTGACTGGAAACTATAACTCAAACAGTGAATGAACAACAGGCAGGTGATATCTAAGCTTATTCTGACCGTTTTTAGGGCTTACGAGAATATTTTTCTGCTTTTATGTTTTGACAACATTACTTGTAGTTTATTCAGGATACGATTCTTTCAAGTTGCTCGAAGCCTTAACACTTACTTTATTACATTTAGTACTGGGAGAATATTAAGGGGAGTTGGAAGAGGTTCAGGCTTCACAAATTCGATTTTTGCTTTTTTATATTAAACATTTCTGTGTAATTTTATCTTTGAAACAAACCCTATTTCGTGGATCTACGTTCATTCTAAGTTGTTTTTTCATGTGAAGAAAACACTGCATGGACAGGGAGGGGCGTGATTGTCAGTATACTGTGAGTTCGCGGCACGGATTCTACGTAGGTACCAGTTGATCACGATTTAGTAATCGCATTTTTAAGAAGAGAATGCATAATCGAAAGAGTAAACAAAACGATTGTGTTAACAATGCAGCAGCAATGGATGAGCAAATGATCCTGATAATCTTGCATATGAGGCAGGAATATGTTAGTAAACTTTGAAGCTCATTATCCGTGAAATACAAGAATTGCATTTTATTACAAACAAGAACACATTTTCTCCCAAATCAAGAAAGATATAAAGCTGAAATTTTTCTGACCTAATATTTATGTCATTTTGTTCACATTGAATTATTCTCAGTAAGATATATTAAAACGTTTTGGAAATATTAAGAGATACTGACGAGAAAATCTGTAGAAAATAGTAAGTTTAAGAAAATAATAAACTACATAATAGTTATTGGATAGGAATGCTAAGCATTCAGTATATACTATGAAAATTGTCGCCTATTTGTTGCTAATTTATTACCAAAATATTGTAACTTTCAAAATAATTCGCGATATGCGATTTTACAGTGCCTTGATATCAGTTAACCTGACTCTTAGAAGAAAACCAAGAAAATGCAGAGTTAAAAAATAATTTTATTGAAAATTGTGTTGTTTTTGTTAGTTTCCAAAACAGGCAGTTAGCAAAGGTATTGTTTCTTCTCTGTCTCTCCTCGTTCGTTTCCGTCCGAGTCCTTCGTTTGCCCTCTGCTCACCAACTGTTGCTTCATCTTATCACTGTGACTTCACTGCACTTGCGTTTACTTACTGGTGCACGCCAATGATCTCAAAATTCTCGGAACTCCAAGCATCGCAAACGTACACATAAGTTTCCTTTCTTTGCACAGTGACCACACCTCCGTTGTTTCGCTGTCATATTCCATTTCACTCTTACTACTTTGCATTCATACTCCTTCATGCGATCGCATTCTGACGTTCAGAGCATAATTGAGGTTGGCATATCTACGTTGTTTTCTCCAAATATCTTCATTCGAGATTAGTGACTTTTTCTTTCGATTCCCAAGATATTACAATCAAAGTAGGGGAAGTAGCAATTTTTCTTAGCTTTCGTTGGTCTGCGTTTCAGCAAACTATTCGTGAAGTGCAATTTTGCACAATATCAGCAATTCACATACGATGAAGGTATTATTATCTTATAGGTAATATTTTTCATCGAAATGGAAAACTATTGGAGATATTTTGTGTGAGAGACTGATAAAAACGCATACATTAGAAATAATTAGAAATAATAACTATAATTTTGTTCAGAAAAGTCGACATTTCAATTCTAAAACAGAAACCTCCAGTTCTGAATAAGAGGTAATTACTGCGATCTCTTAGGTAAATCTTTAGTCTTTCGCAACTCTGTAATAAGCTACAATTCTTAAAATATCCCTTTTGCCTTTGCCAATGGCCATTTGGCTATACTTTTGATCAAAAAGATTTAACTTAAGAGATTAATTTAACTATGTATTCGATATTTGGGGCTTTTTTAATGTACAAGTCGCAATTAACATAATTAAGACTTGAATGAGTGATATTCGATAATTTGTTTAGTCATTAACATCACAGGAAAATACTCGGTCTTAAACTGTGTTGTTCCTCTACATCAAACATGTGGATTCAATCATATTGCAAACATTCATTAAAAAAACATTCTTTAAATCTTCCATTTTCAACATTGATTTACGTTTATTCCATTCTTAGAAGGTCGTGTTGAACAAATGCTTTTCCAATGCTATGCCGCAACTCCTTGTACTCCCAACATGTACACCGGTTTCCTGTCCGTGAGCAACCGTGGACAATGCCCCACATACACCGTCCAGCGTCCACTCCACAGTCCAGCTGGCTGCTTCGCCTCGCGTCCAGCAGGTATCGATTAAGCGGAGCCCAAATCAGAACGTGACCGAGCGGCGGAGGGCGGAGGAAAATTTCCCGAGATAAATTATAGGACACTGATGAGAGATAAATAACTCGCGTGTAGAGCGGGAGGCTGGGGGACGGCGACGCTAGTGAGTTTGCTGGCCCCGGCGTCGCTCTAGAGGCGGCGGCGGTGGCGCTGGCCGCGGCGGCGGCGGTGGGCCCGCCCTGTCCGTGTCGCTGTCCGCCAGAAGACAGATGCGCCGCGCGTTCTGTCGGCGGCGGCGGCGCGACAGGGCGTCGTGTGTGGCGGCGGCGGCGGCGGCGCGCGCGCGCCCGGGCGCACCGAGGAGCGAGCAACCGCGCGTACACGGACCGTGTCGCCTAAGTGAAAATTAATTATTTACAAGACAGTGAATAATGGGGGGGGGGGGCGGCGGGCTGGGGCCGGCCGGGGGGGGTGGTGGTTGATGTCGGCGGCGGCGGGGGCGAGGGCGGTGGCGGGGATGGTGTTGGCAGCATTGGTGGTGGCGGCGGAGGCAGTGGTGACTGTGGTGGCGATGGCGGCGCCGTGGCGGTGGCGGTGATTGGTTGCGGTGGCGACGAAGCATTGGTGGCGCTGGCGGCGGCGGCAGTGGTGACGGTGTCGATTGCGGTGGCAGTAACAGTTGGCGGGGGCGGCGCCGGCGGTGGCGACTGTAGCGGCGATGGCAGCGTCGGTGACGATGGCGGCGTTATGCCTCATTCACAATGCAAACTTAAACGTAACGTAAGCCGTAAACGTATGCAGTAAACGTTTCACGTAAAAACGAGCATTCACAATGGCAAACGTAAGCTGGAACGTAGGTTTTGCCTGAACCAATCAGAATTCAACATATTGATCGATGCGTTTCTAGCTTTTTTTTCGACTCTCCTATCGATTTCACCTTTTGCATTTGCGAGCAGCTGTTGCGCCCCTACCTACAATTGTATTGAGGTTACATGCGAGCAGTGAGCTTTAAATTGTGTACCGCAAATATATTTAACGCCACGTTCAGATTTTGTCATGGAGAGAGATTTGGGCATGCAGCTTGTGTTGTTGCAAGCTTCTGCAGCATTAATTTTAGGGGCGCTTTATTAAAAAAAAAAAAAAAGGAGGCGCTTTATTTGCCATTTTGAATCAACACTTCGCAACTCGTACCAAAACTCCACAAACTTCTTTGCTCTACCTTTCAACTATACACACCAATACACACGCATAAACAAGAATAGATCTGGAGTCGACCTTCCTTCTCGCGGATTTTGTTGGCATTTGTTTTTTTTTCATGCTGCTCTCTGATTGGTCTTCCGTAGAATTTCGACGTAAACTTAAACGTAGAAGCTTGGAGCTTGCGAGCTCTAAGTTTACGTCTCACGTCTACGTTTACGTAAGGCATTGTGAATGATCTCGCTCTATAACCCATTTCTAGGTTTTGCGGCTACGTTACGGTTACGTTTAAGTTTGCATTGTGAATGAGGCCTTAGCACTGGCGGCGGTGTTGGTGGCGGTGGCACTGTAATGGCGGGATTGGTGGCGGTGGCGCGGGGGGGGCCGGGGGCGGTGGCGGCGATGGCGTTGGCGGTGGCAATGAAGGGCATTGGTGGCGCTGGCGGCAGCGGCAATGGTGACGGTGTGGATTGCGGTGGCGGCGGTGGCAGTAACAGTTGGCGGGAGCGGCGCCGGCGGTGGTGTTGGCGGCGGTGCTGGCGTGGTGGCGATGGCGTTCGATGGCGATGTTGGTAGTGACGGCGCGGCTGCGATGGCGGTGGCGGCGGAGGTGGTAATCCCACAGCCTCTGATGAGCGTCCACGCGCGACGGCCGGGGATTGTGTCCAGCGCCGTGACGAAAGCTGCGTCGGACCTCCTGCGTCGAGTCGCCTTCAGCCGCCTTTTTTTGAGTTCGGGAGGAAAATGCGCGTGAAACACCCAGCTATAAATAGAGGATTCATTATTTATCAGCAACATGTTGGAAATTGAGCCTCATTTGTTTAAATATTGATTTAAAAGTATAAAATCAACCGCCTCAACCGTTAATTGACGAAATTAATTTTCTTCGTGTGCTATTCATTTTTAGACTGATATTTCAATAAGGTGTTTAAGTATTACGTTTTTCGTAGTTAATTCTGTAGGATACTTAAGAAAATATAGAATAGTCACTACAAGTACAAGTATTTTGTAAAATATCCACTGAGGAAATTACCATAAATACAAACATATCGTACAAGAAAATGAATGATTGTTTTTTAACCTCTACATATTTAGAATATAAAATTTCCGCTTCGTATGAAGTACCTAGTGAACGGCTACGATAACCTTTCATTTCAAAGTGGCGAGTAGACAGCAGAACAACCACCGAAACATCAGGGAAAGTACACAATAATAAAATTACATTATCGAAGACGGGAGGGTACTCTGTTCATTTATGACTGTGTGCAAAGCAAAGGGCCAGTACAACTTTGCAGTCGTGTTCGAAATCGAGTGCCGATGGAGTGTAATTTTCGACTCTAGGTAGACTCGAAGCCACATATACTGCGGTTTTCACAGAGTTTCGTTTGAAGGATATCAGTTTCGGTGTCATCCAATTGGATGGCTGAACGTCACCATTATGATGTCACTGTAGTGACGTGTAAGGTCCAGATTGGACAAAATATAAAACAGCTGATGTCGTTGAAACGCATCTCTGTGAAAAGCGCAGTGTAGTGACTAAATGAAAATTCTGTAAATTAGTGAGTGATCTCATCAGCCGTTTCCGTGGTCGCTTTACGTCACCAATCTCATGATGGCAGCACTGAAAAAACTGGCCGTAGCTCCGCGGGTTCCTCTTTCCTATTATATCCTCAAACCCATTCCATGGGCGATCGATTACCTGATACACCCTCCTCTATAGACTTTTCTCCATTGATCAAATTTCATCAAAGAAAGTAGAAAATCTTAGAAAATTCATAGGTAATATCTGGCTAAAATCGGACATCCGAGATGCAGCATTTAGCGTGAGTCTCTCTCAGATAATGTGCCGATAATTATAATCGATTAGGGTACACCGATAAAAGTATAGCTTAATTATTAGAGCAAATTTTAAAACATATAAGTACCCAATGACATTTCGAAAATGGGAACTAATTTAAAGCCATTAGTAAACGGGATTACAATAATATAAAATTTATTCTATTAATTACAACTAATTTCACAAGCATTTCCTTACAGCGATTGTCCGCACTCAAAATGAACGTTCTAAACTGCTCGCTAGGAGAGGGATACGTTGGACCGTCGGCAGTTATTCTATGCATACTAGCGATGTGATAGAAACGTCGCTGACCAATCCGGATGAAACAGCGATGTGGTCCACCTGGGAAGGATTCATCATTTTCCCAATGGACAGCGCCTCTGCAGAATAGTTTTCCCCGTTTTTTCTGTACAGAGTTACACAATTTATACGTTTTGGAAGGGAATTTATAAATCCTATGCAAGGAGGGGTTATTTAGCGATGTATTTGTGACGTTTATCTTTGAAAAAATTGTGTTCCTAGTCGATCTCTACTGAATTACAAGTCATTCATTCATATCGGCTTTTTCGCGTTTTTGGATTTGGTACTCATTATTTCTTCAACGTCTTGATGAATAGTTTATTTGGAAGTTATCATCATGAAGTAACTTCGGCTCGACAACCTCGAACTTGAACCAACGCGTCGCTGTGGAGATTTGGATGTAATGAAATCCGACTGCATTCGACATGGTACTTCCGGCTTCGGTGGGTATCGATATGGTCACTGCAGTGCGTCTGATCGGGCGATCCTAGACTTCGAGGCCCGATGGTGGCAAGATTTTCGACAATAGCTGATAGCTAGGTCGAATTCAACCGCTGTCTGGAGGAGAGTTGTAGCGACCGGCTGCTCTGATCGGTAGTTTTCCGTGGTTTCTTCGATCAACACCAGGCGAATGCCGAAGCAGTAACTCAACAAGCGGGCCAAGGACCGTGCGCGATCTTTCCTTCCCCTTCCTTGTCCTAACCTCTCCACTTAAACACACACTTACACTAACATGCACTACACACCACACATTCTGGGAGACCAGTCGGGAGCTTAGAGCTTGTTCCGTCTGGGCCGGTGCCGCGATGGGAGACTCGTCCCATACGACCTAGGTCGGCGCCGGATCTCAGCATCCAGCAAAGGAACAGCAACGCCACCTTCCGCGTTAAAACAGGTACCACATTTACGAGGCTAATGGCATTAGCAGTTGAAGAACCCGGAAACACTAATGAATCAGATGGTAATAACCTGATTGAAGTAAGAAAAGTTCTTCCTTTTCAAATGTTATTAGCAGATAAAAAACGAATAGAAGAGATCGTTTATCGAATTTGATATTCATGTGATTTGAACGGGGGTCGACAGGACTTTGTATGTAGAGAATTTCGAGGTCGCCTCCGCCGCCGTCGCTGTTAAAACGGTAGCTGGAGTTGAGTATTGAGTGGAGTAATAGAATACAAGAAAGAACTGGTTCTTGACATTAATTGAAGTGATTCCTTTCTATTTCAAATTCTATGTGATTGTGGAGTATTATTGTAGATCAGGTTATGATTTGTTTTTGGATGTTGAAAATTTCATTTAGATGTAATGTTAAACTGAGTGGATTTAAACCAAATATTTGTTATTTGAAAACCATGAGAAAGTTCTAAAGCAGGTAGGGAGTAAAAAGGCAATGATTGCCAGTTTTTCTTTGAATTTCGTGTATATAATTGCCATTCAGGAAATTTTTTAAATGGAATAGATTTTTGTTTGATTTTTAACAGCCAAACGGCTTTGCAAAAGAAAAAATAATTATAGGAATTGTCATTGCCAATAATATAATTATTCATACAACAATTATATATATATATATATATATATATATATATATATGTAACCGCTTGTCATCGGCTACACTCATGACAAAAGAAATATTGAAGTGACAATACCCGACATCTTGCCCTACAAATAGTTCCTAGAGTGGCGTTACCTAGAAACAAATTTCTGAACGTACTTTCGCCCTAGCCAATCAGAACTTTTGTAGAAATGCGAATGTGGCATGAGGCTTGACTCGGACGAGATTGTCTTTCTTTCCGGATCGAGACGCTGAAGTGATTAGATGGGTACTATTCCACCACACAACCGACGAGGGACACGTGGAAAATACCAGAAATGAAGCTTTATTAAAAGGTAATTGTCTAAGAATTTTTCATGGGATTAATCACTGTGATATGTCAAGATTACGTAAAATTCGATAGGAATATTAAACAAGTAATGCAACGAATGTAAGAATAACAGTGGTAGTGGACTAAAATGAATTTATAAAACCACGTTGCTACATTCTCGTTGCTGGAATATAGAAGAGATTTTTTGTAACATAGGACGTGTTTCTGTTTCTTTGTTACAGCTTTTTCAGTTTTAGTTTTGAGCAGTTACTTATTCTACTTTTATTCTATTTCATTTTTATTTATGGGATTTCATTTCGAAAATTCTATTGGAGAATTTTGATAATTCCGAAAAGCATAGTTTATTCAACAACTGGTTCAACTTTCACTAAAACAAAGTTATAATTTGGAGTTTTGGACTCGCATTCTAACGCGACCATCACCTTCGTGTAAGCTGTGATTTAACTGGGCTGTACAACGAGGAGAAGGCGTACGGAAATACTCCGATTCCATCGCGGTAGGCAGCGCACGAACCGTCGCAGGACAACGACGACCTTGGGGCGTGAACGTCGCTCGACAGCCGTCTACTCAGCGCGGGACCAGCTTGGAAAATTCGCCGGTCGTGAGTCACAGAAAAGCAGAAAGAATATTTACTAAATTGCAGCTTGGAAAACTTTGATCTGATATAAATTATTTCCATAGTAGGGAAGGAACAAAATCAAGGATTTTTCTTTGAGGGTTTCTTAGGAGGTAAACATTCTTAAGTAACTAAATCACCGTCGCGCTCTCCCCCAAGCGGCGAGTAAGTATATGGACCTGGACAGCCAATTTCATTTACAAGTATATGTCGAATAGCCTTATAGTCTTGCATCTCTCACGGGGGAAAATGTCAAACGAGTGGGACGGGAAAAGACTATAGGTCGGAATGAAACTAAAGAGAGGTTGCATTTGCAATTTTTCTGTTCGGTTAAACACTTTTTTACGATATGTACTTTTATTGTAATAAAAATTGTAAAATATTGGTGGATGTTCATTTTACTAAATTCTAACTAAATATTTTTCCATTATTTTTTGTTCATAACTAGTTCTTGAATGAGGCCTTCGATTATTAACTTGAATAATGAAAGATAATGAAATTTTGAATCATAATTTTGTCTTAATCGGTTGTAATTGTAACATTATCTTTGCATTTCTAGTTTTGCACTGAGAAAGGGTCATTGGCAAAAGAAGTATTCTCTGGACTTCTTCCAAATCCCTGGCATTGATTTATCGAATTCCCAAATATGTGAATTTACAACACGAAGTAATTACTTTAGTTGAGAGAATTCCGAAAGGAATGTAAGAAACGGTAACAAAATTCAGGAATCTGGTGGTATGTGTCAATGTCAGTTCGTTGAGAACGAGCATTTTTACTTTATCTACAAGTGGCATGTGTATAGTGTGGCAACAAAAATGACACGATGTTTACTACTTACCGAAGTTAATGAAGAATGCATGTCTAGTTCGTGGTGATGAAAGTGATGATAAGAAAAAAGATTAATTGAAACCTTACATATACATTGTTTTATGTTTACTCTCAATAAACGAAATTATTTGATATATATCGAAGCACACAGAAAACAGGATTAACAAATATTGAAGTATCTGAAACGGAGTTTGGTACTGTGATTCCTAAGTCTTTTTGAGTTTCTTATCGATACTTTTAATTCTATCACCAAACACGCTTTGAATTAAAATTGGTGAACAGAAGTACATATAAAAGATTTTCCATATCTGGTTCATATGGTGGGCAAATGGATGATTTACTTTTACTGCCTTTGATCTCTCCCCCTCCCCATAATTTAAAGGTCTATTGCTCGCATATGCCGTGTAAACTTGGATGCGGACCAACCACAGTTCGCATTACATCGTCCGACCTCTCCCTCGGAACCACAGGCATATAGCAGCTAAGCAAGGGTTTAGATGCAGATTCGAACAGACGCAAGTCATGTGTACACCCTGACCGGGAGTGTATTATGCCTCAGACCGGGAGCGGTGACCGACACCGAGTGCATCAACTGATTTCACAGCAGTGCCTCTGATCGGGAGGTCCTAGGTTCGAGTCCTAACGGCGGTAGTATTTTCGGCACTGACTTTTCAGCTAGGTCGAATTTAGTCGCTGCCTAGAGGAGAATTCTAGCGGCCGGTTGCTCTGATCGGTAAGTTTTCCGTGGTTTCTCCGATCAACACTAGGTGAATGCTGGAGCTGTACCCTAGAAAACGGGCCACGGACCTCGCGTGATCTTTTCTTCCTCTTCCTTGTCTTATCCTTACCCCCCTACATACATTTACACTAACATGCACTACATTACCACATATTCCGGGAGACCGGTCGGGGACTTAGAACTTGTCCCGGTTGAGGCGGTGCCCCGCTGGAAAGAGATATCTGGTTAGCAAAAACCCCACTAGTCGACGGTAGGTCGGCGTCGGATCTCGCTATTCAGTGGGAGAAGATCACCACCATCTCCCAGTGAAAAAAACATGCACTACACTTACGAGATTAATGACATCAGTAGTTGACGTGCCTGGAATCATTAATCAATCAATCAATCCATCTATGCCTCAGCGAACATGGATATATCGACATATAGCATTCAAGAATGAAAAAAATGCTTATATTTCTTTAGGACTACTGCTGCTTATATCTCTACGTCTACTGAAGAAATAAAATTCGCAAATTATCACACAGACATTGAAACAATGCCACTGCACCGTTGACGGGATTTTCGTTTCTAGATGGTAACGCTGGGCACTAATAGGTTAATATTGGCTGAATATTGGGTAAACAGGAACACAAAGAACATATTTTCCATGTCCAGTTCATATGGTGGGCAAAAGGTTGATTTGTTGTTTCTGCCTTTGATCTCTGACCCCCCATGATTTCGAGGTTTATTGCCAGTATCAGCAGACAGCTATCTACCATCTGCTCCCTTTGCCTAACTTCAATGCCCTTCGTAAGCATCAAGTCCGTAACTCGGGTCAATGTTCTGCTCGGGCCCTTTCTCCCATTGTGAGCACTTTTTAGCCTGTCAGTCCGTTCGCCCGTCCGTTTGCGGGGCCGAGAAAAACTCTTTTCCTTTCCGCCAGGCGGTCCTTTTGAGCCGAGTTATTTGCTGCGACATCTTCGGAGGTGAAAGCGGTTCCACTGCTTCGACGTTTCAGAGCAGACGCTCGGAACAGAACCTCGAAACCTCGGAGAGAATATTTATCAAAATGTTCCGCAATCTGGTACTCCAGACTGCGGTCTTTTCTTAGACATTTCCGCGATATCTCTGAAAGTGAAAGCGACTAATATAATTTAAACGTTGAAAGGTGTTTTTTATGTTTGAAAAAGGTGAGAAGACTAAATAAAAGCATGTAATTTACTACGGTTGTTGATGGAGACGAAAGTTTCCTATATTATTTGGTAATGATAAACATTTATTTAATGTTAGATTGAAAGTAATATTAGGTACAATACTTAGCAACAGTTCATACTAGAAATAGAGAAAACAAGTAAAGAAGCATATATAGAAAAAGAGTAAAGAATCGAAGAGAAGTTAATTTGTTGCGGAAATTATTCCATAATGTATCACAATACAACAAAACATTAATTTAATTTCTACTGAAAAATTGTTGTGGAACTTGAAAAACTGTTACGAAAACACGATACTTGAAGTACACGAGCTATGTAATTCCGCTTCATATAAGAAGTCGCTTTTTTGTATCTTAGTTTGCCTGCTTCTCGTACAGATTACATTTATTGAGAGCGATTGATCGAATTTTTTGCATCATCCACACTATGATTTTAACACACTATAATTTTAACACACTATGATTTTAACAACTTGGAAATGAAGTTCATACCAGATTCGTAAATACTGAAATGAAGCAGCCTATGAAAAGCATCATGAATATAAAAACAAATTAACAAGAAAGTGCCACCATCCTTTCCACATGACCTGGACTATGGAACTACTACAATAACATGGACTATGGAATATCGTTCACTTTCTGAAAGGGATTCATTTAGTTGCAATGTAGAAGATGCATTAAAGACGGCAAGGATGAATTTTTAACTCAAAAGAGTAGGAGTGTACTTTTACACCCTTTACAAAGATATGTTACTCGAATGACAAAAGGAAATTACCCATTTTTATATGCATTTTTGCATTTTTCGTCTATTTCGAGAAATGAGTCATTTTTTTAAAACTTGTTCCGTGATGTTTAAAGCATTTTAGCTGATTTATTATTATTTATTTTATTTATTTTACTTCCATAAAAAAAACAGTTTAAACTGCGTATGACGTGCTATCGGGAAAAGTAAATTGTGTGCACATTTTCAAAATTCTGTGATTTTGAAGAAAAAAATTTTCATTGATTTTAATATAATTTTAATGATGCTTAAAATAATATTTTCGAGGTGTTACAAATGTTCTCCATAGAATTTCTGAGAGACCTATGCGATTTCTTCGCTCAGTAATTGTAATATCGGCCGTCGTGATTATGTAATCTAAGTTTCTGTGATGCCTATCAGGCCCATTGTCGGTTCGGCCGATTTTAGGATAACTAAAGACAGAAATTTCCTAGTAAAGAATGAACCAAACAAAAAGTTTGCAAGCTGTTTTCACTTGATCGAGTGGAAGAAGCTTCGATTAAATCATTAACAGATCCAACAGCTTGAGTTGTTCATCCGAACTAGTTTTGATCAAATTTTCACGTCATTTTTCATTGCTTTTAGGGTACTTTTAAAACATTTTAAGAGCATAATTACCTTGGTTATCCGGGAGACGCCTTCCTCAAGGAAGGTCGCAGAATGGCGACCGAAACGTTGGCACCTGTGCCCTGGACGCGGCGTCTCCCGGATAACCAAGGTAATTATGACTCCGGCCGCGGAAGCCTACGCTCTCATTTTAAGAGCAGTTTCTTGATAATTTTTAGCAATGTGTTAGGTCATGAAACTCCACTCACTAGGTATCAGAAATCTCATCTCGACGTTTCGATTCATTGTGTAAGACAATGGCTTTGCGGCAACTTCCAGTTCGCCGGAGATTCGGCCGGGCCATTGAGAAAGCGCCTGCGGCTCGCAGATCGACGCGGGGTGAAAGGCGTTCACGGAGGCCCAGCAGCGCCACCGCCCCCGGCGACGCCCAGGGCGCCCCAGGGCCCTTTCCCACGCATTTCCAACCCGCGACCCCCACGAGAGATGAATGATCGTTCACTCCAGGGTTGCATTACGGCCGCACCCACTCCGCCCCAGCGTCAGCGGCGCGGTGCGGCAAGTAGTGGGCGCCGCCAGAGGGCGGACAGAATTCTTTTTTGTTTTTGACTAGTGGCTAAAACATATGGATGGAATTGATCGATTGGTT
The DNA here is from genome assembly GCA_964035755.1 of Teleogryllus oceanicus. Taxonomy (NCBI): domain Eukaryota; kingdom Metazoa; phylum Arthropoda; class Insecta; order Orthoptera; family Gryllidae; genus Teleogryllus; species Teleogryllus oceanicus. The sequence continues at coordinate 16,065,069 of CAXIVR010000012.1, read as the reverse complement.
GGTTAGTGATTCCGGGCGCGTCAACAGATTAGATCATTAGTCCCGTAAGTGTAGTGCATGCTTTTCCTCGGCAGATGGCGGTGATCTTCCCCCGCTGGATGGTCAGATACGGCGCTAACCTACCGTCGGCTAGCGGGGGGGGGTCTAACCAGGACTCTCCCACCAGTGGGGCACCGCCCCAGCCGGGACAAGTTCTAAGTCCCCGACCGGTCTCCCGGCATGTGTGATGGTGTAGTGAATGTGAGTGTATGTAAGTACGGGGGGAGAATAGGACAAGGAAAAGGAAGGCAAGATCGCGCACAGTCCCCGGCCCGTTTGTTAGGGTACTGCTCCGGCATTCACCTGGTGCAGATCATGGGAGCCCACGGAAAAGTACCGATCAGAACAGCCGGCCGCTAGAATTCTCCTCCAGACAGCGATCTTGCCGCCGTCGGGACTCGAACCTAGGTCCTCCCAGATAGAGGCGCTGCAGTGACATTAGTTGATGCACTGACACCGGTTTCATTGATTGACACCGGGCGCTTCAACTGCTAAGATCATTAGTCCCGTAAGTTTTCATTGCAGGAGTTATCGGTTATCTTCTCCCGCTTGATGGCGAGATCAGGCGCCGATCTACACGTAGGCGTAAAGGGTTTTCCCCAATCAGGTATCTCCTACCAACGGGGCATCGCTCCATATCGAAGCTCCCGACTGATCTCCCGCCATGCGTGATAGTGTAGTTCATGTAAGTGTAAGTGAGGAATGAGTTTAGGAAGGATGATGAAGGAAAGGTCGCGCGAGGAACGTGGCCTGTTTGTTAGGCATTTAGGTATATAGCATGACATTCGCTTGGAGTTGATCAGAGAAACCACCAGAGTAAACCGCTATACCAATCGGAATAACAAACCGCTAGAATTCATCTGCAGACAGCGGCGGAACTAGACTAGTTCTAGTAGCTAGTTGTCTAGAGTCGAAAATCCTGCCACTGGCGGGACTCAAACTCAAGGAACTACTGGTTACAGGTACTGCAATGATATCAATTAATCTTGTGTTACCACCTGAGCCGGTCATATACATAAAAGAAACATCTCATTTGATACATCCCAGACAAATGCCAATTTTATAAAAGAAACATATATTGATTGCTCATATTTAATTAAGTATAAATACCTTATACTAGTAGAAACTTTATTTAGTACTAGTTATGTGAGCCAAGCGTCATAAGTTAATGCGAATTTGTGTTTTGGGATTAACTGCCTTGGAAATGTTGCGTCGACTAGCCTCGAGGACATATATCGCTGTCATCGAAGGTCACAGACTCACAAATAATTTGGAAGTGCGCGGGCATAGCGAGTCGAATTGGTTGGATAAAATGGATGATTAATACGATAACGCAATCCCAACTACATACATTTACACGAACAACTCACGAACACTCAACAACACGAACGTCTACTTAACAGCGCATTCCAGACCTGTAAAAGTTTATCTGTGTGCTTTAGGAGTAAATATAGGGGAAAGATAAACGACGATTGAGAGTAGAAAGTAGAATAGGAAGGGAGGTCATGAGAGGGGAATGATATTGTAGCGTCGTGTCGCTAAAACAGCGTGGGCACGTGGCGCGGTGCGCACCGGATGCGTAGACAAAGGCAGAATCCATGACGCACGGTTTTTTTTTCGACAGGGTGTGCGCGTCGTTAGGGCGGAGGTAATGGAGGCGGCGGGCAGCGTCGCGAGGGCTATTTAAGGGCCGTGAGAACAATAGCTCGCCCTTCTTGTGATCCTGGCAGCAGCAGCAGCGTAGGTTGTCAGTGAGAGGTGCGAACGTGCACGCGGCGCAAGAAGCCGGCAGTTATTGTCGTGACTAGTGAGACATGTAGTCGGTCTCAGGGCAAGCGATACTACGCATGGTGAAACATTAGGTAGTATGTTGCGGTGTGGTAGCCGTTGTAAATATATCTCCTAGCAGTGGGGTCTATTTAGTTAATTGTATACAGTGCATTGGTTATTTGTGACTACGGTCTAAATTGTGAATAAACCTGCTGTTATTACAACCCACTCTCGTGTGTACTGATTACAGCCGTATGACGCCACAATATGCTGAGGAAGGTTAGATCTGTGCGGGTCCGAAGGTGTGCGATGTGGGTTGCAAACCCGAGGGAATGATGACTGCCGCAGCTGCCAGTACTGTGGTGTGTACGACGCGGGGAGGGAATTTCTTAAGTTTCATTTACTGACGCCATTGCTTAAACTGATTGTTTTATCGTTCATTTATTGTCTTATTCGACTTTATAAGGACGTTTCTTTGCGTGAAGTCCTATATTTTCCTCTCACGCATTAAAAAAATGAAGGACCGAACACTACGAAACAACTACATCACCTCTACAATCATGCAAATAAATTCATCCCAAAAGATAATTTGAAATATTCTTCTAATTCTTTACATCCAGTCAGAATTTTTCTGCAAGTAATTAGAGGGATTTCTGTTTCGTTGATGTTTAGTGTGTAGGGTATGGTCATACGAGAGCTGGATGCGCATGGCGCGGTGTGAGGGGCGTGGCGAGCTGGCACTTCTCCGCCGAGAGACGCCGGTCCTAGGCATAGGTGCACACGTTTCGGTCGCCATTCTGCGACCTTCCCCGCGGAAATACCCTATTTCGCCACAAAGAAGATCGCCTAACCCGTCCTAAGCACAGGTGCCAATATTTTGGACGCTATTCTGCGACCTTCCTCTGGGCAAAATTCCCTGGGCATTTCGCCCCGAGGAAGGTCCCAGAATGGCGGTCGAAATGTTGACACATGTGCCTAGGACGCAGCGTCTCCCGACTTTATTGAACTGTCTCCGGTTGCGAAAGCCTAACCCCTCGAGCGAGCACCTGCTCCGGGCGGCGGCTCCGGGCGGCGGCTCCGGGCGGCGGCTCCGGGCGGCGGCTCCGGGCGGCGGCTCCGGGCGGCGGCTCCGGGCGGCGGCTCCGGGCGGCGGCTCCGGGCGGCGGCTCCGGGCGGCGGCCGGCTCCGGGCGGCTCCGGGTGGCACGGGACGGCGCCCGCCGCCGCGCCGGGGTTAAAGAGGGCGCTGACGCCAATCCACCGCGTTTCCCGGGGAAACCGAGCACCGCTCATTAGACACCGGATCCGAGCCGGAGCCGCGGAGAAGGTCGCCCCCGGAGGGAGCCCGCCGGGCAGCGCACGGGGCGAGGGAGCGGATTCGGAGGCGCGGGAGCGGGGCAGGTGCTCGGTCGCTGGGTTCGGGTGGCCAGAGGTCACGGCTGACCGCTGGCTCGATTACTCGACCGCCGCGCCGGTGGCAACGGTGGGAGTGGAAATGACTGCGTACTGGAAATGAATTGTAGACTGGAAATAGGAAACGCTGGAAGTGTCAAACTCACTCGTTCAGCTTTCGAAGGAACATTAATTCTTTTACGTCTATCGGAATCATTCTGAAGTACAAGAAATTATTACTTTCAACGTTTCCCAAGATGTTCGCCTTCATGTATTCAATGGTTTCTACGAAACATGAATGTATGTAATTTTGGCACTTTCAGCATTTTCCATTTCCGAGCTTCCTTTATTGTACGACTTTATTGAACTGAGCTGAATTGAAAATTGAACCGAGGATTATAGGCTGCTTGAGGCAACTGGAGTGAAGATGACATTCAAATTCTGAGTACTATTAATTGAGAAAGAGAAAAAGAAGAAGAGAAATTTCCTTCTGAAATGTTCTATGTGAGCTGAAAGTCATAGGTATCTTGAGGCCTAAGTGCAAACGGGATGTTCACTGTGTGACGGGTGGACCGGACTGAAACTAGTCTGGAGAGAGCAGGTTGATTCGGAGTGGCTGGTGGAAACGGAGGGACACGAACTGGAGGTTGTGGTGAGGAGAGAAGTGGCGAAAGGGCGATCGGTGGTGACGGCGGCAGAGGCGGCGGTGCGACGGCGGCGGTAGTGGAAGTGGCGGAGGCGGCGGCGGCGGTAGTGGCGGTGGCGGCGGAGTCGGAGGCGGTGGCGGCGGCGGCGGTAGCGGCGGCGGCGGCGGCGGCGGAGGTGGTGGTGGCGGCGGTGACGGCGGCCGTGGCGGCGGCGGCGTTGGTGGTGGGTGGTGGAGGCGGTGGCGTCGGAGAATCCGGGTGCGCATCTCGCCCGGGGCACCCGAACGGCCGCTCACCTTGCGCCGACTCTTCTTAGTAGCCTCCTCGCTGCCGCCGATCCGCTCCGCGCGGAGCGTGCTTTGGGCGGCGAGGGATTTATGGACAGAGCGTGATCTAGGATCTCTTTGAAGAGCCGACGCAGTTGTTCAAATTTAGATGGCTGTAAATATTTTAACCACACACACACAACACAATATAATATATATATATATATATATATATATATATATATATATATATATTTTTAAATTAATTCCCTTGGTAATTTCACTTACGGTTTTGGTTTGTCCGATTTACTAAACGGAATTAAATAATGTTTTATGAATCTTACGAAACGAATAATTGGATTTTACCATATGATCGCTTACTAAAAGTGTTCAGTACATTGCACTACAACACTTGTCTCATGTTTTTTTACACTCAAATTTACATGTGTTTTTTTAACTTTAAACTCTTTAAACTTAGTCACTTCCTCTTTTTTTTTTTAATTTTTTTTGTTACGCTTTTATAAAACTTTCAACTTTAAAAAAGTATATTACAACTTGATGATCGAGAAAACTCCATAAGAATATGTAATTCGTTATCAATTAAAAAACTGTTACTGAAAAACATATCTTCAGCTCATTTTAACATTACAATCGCTTAAAACTGAAAAGAAAAATCATGATGGGAACGAGTGAGAAAATGAACTCATAAAGGCTGCGATCAACTGAATTCCAGCCGTAAATTAACAAATTTCCATTCGGAAGTTACTCTACAGAAGTAGGCTACGGTTGGTCAGCTTTGTAAGTTACCGTTAGATCTGAGCCGCATTCCAATGCGTGGAGTGAAAAAAGGAGTTTCGATAATTATTTAATCACGTGAACCACAGATTAGCTGACAGTAATTGCCTAAAAATAAGGGAGAATTCACAGCTTGCCTGATAATATAAGGAATCAATCATTCTCAGCAATAACTTGTACCAATCCTGCAATATTAATAGTTTAGATGAGCAGTAAATTTAGGGTTGCATCTATTTTACGTGTAGAATCTGTCTAATTAAGCATTTTAATAACATACTTTTGCTCGCATGAGAAAAATACTTCCGAAAAATACCCACATTCAATAGGTCCCGTATAGGGTCTAGCAATGATGCGTGAGTCTCAGATCTATTCAGCCAATGTTGTGTTAAAAAAAATGTAATCGAAAATCCAATCGTTTTCAAGTTAATTCGCAAAGACTATGTCTGCACAATTTGATATTTTTGGTTACCCTCTTCAAATTAAATTTTCATTTTTTAGTATTTCAAACGTCATTGCTTTATTAATTTTTACGTTATTGGAACGTTTTGAAAATGTGTCACTGGGAATGGAAAGTTGTAACTGAAAACATATCATTTTTTCTGAAGACAAGATCTAATTAATACCATGTAAGGTCAAACATAGTATTTTGAAATGCAAGTAGATGTATTTCAGTCTGTTGTGACACGGATATACTGAAATATTTTGAATGATACTGTAGAAAATTGATAGTTGTTCAGCTTTTTAGTATCCTGATTACCTACTTAAATGAGTGAAAATAAGATCATTACGCTCCATTCTGCTCCTAAAAATTTAACTTCAACTAATGAATGGTTACAACTTCACTCTGCTGGCAAGACGAGGTAGACTTCCGTACTCGTCGTACTGTCTTTTCATTCAGACGAGTAAAAATGTGAAAGCCAATAATTTTCTTAATACAAAAGAAAATAAAAACAAATATATAAATATAATGAACTCTGCAGACATGTAGTATTTTTACATACACTGGAATTCTCAACCACTAACCGGTTTGCTATTAAGACCTAGAATTACATACTTTGCGATACTTATCTTTTAAACGCCACACAGCTTGTAATTACTGAGATAATGATAGTGATAAAACAAACACTTCATTAAGTAAATCTGCAAAGAAGAGGTAAGGACACTCCTTTGCAAGCATAGAAGAACAGTATATGAAGATAAATACCTGTTGCAACATTATCCAATTAGACGTTTTCCGTGGCTGACTACTTACAATTTGTTCTAAGGCAACGACCAGAGACTTCTCATTTGGAGACTGGCGTCTGGGAAACTAATACCCGCCACGATTTACCTTTTGAATAAACCTCAGAAAAACGTGTATGTACACAGACTAGTAATGTGGAGTGACAAGAATACTCTTAGACAAATTAAAACTTTCCGTCCGCAAAACCTTTCGTATTAATTCGAATATGAAAATTAATTTGATATCTCTAAATAATGATTTTCGAATCTAAGACAACGCTGAAGTTCTTGAGGACTTACTACTTTTAGTCAACATTATTCCAGTCCATTCTTTCTGTAACATGCAAAATAGTGCTTTCATTTAAAATTTGCACTTCTTATAATAGTTGAAAGAGAGTTATTTGTTAGTATTCACTTGGTAACGTTAATTCAGGAATTAATTGCAAATTACTTTTTGCAAATGCTATTTCTTATTGACTTTCCTTAGGTTTCTTTGAAATGGTTCCTGACGGTCAATCGGTACTTAAAAATCTATTCTCAACCACTTATAAAATTCCAATTACAAAATAATTATGCATTACTTTAAATTGGGCATTACGCTGTATTCAGATGCACCATAATATATCAACTAAATTATTTTGACCATTGGAATTAGATCTTTGAAATTTGCCTTTTATTCTTACAACAACAACAATAATAATAATAATAATAATAATAATAATAATAATAATAATAATAATAATAATTATTATTATTATTATTACCTAGAGCTTTTCTCCAGCCGACCGCCGATCATTCTTTACGTCCCGATGGAACGCATTTTGACCATACACTAGACAGCAACACACTTGCGGGCTCCTCTGTTCTAGGGTCAGCAGAACGCGAGACCCTACCCGACAACACATACATTGGAGACAAGGGACAAATATCCATGTTCAATGCGGGACTCGAATCCGCGACTTTGCAGATTGAAGCGCTGTGTCGATAGATGCTATTAGCCACCTCGGCCATCCAGCTCGGCATTTGCTCTTTATCAGAGACTAATATTTATATTGAAATCTTTTTAGTCATAATTCTTACATTTCTTGTCACAGCTTTCTTCACAATGTTTGGGAGTTCTGAAATGACCCTGAGAGATAATCAATTCAAAACATCACTCTTCGTCACACAATTCTATGCTCTCAGCTTATTGTCTCAGGTCACAATTTACATTTTCCTTCAAACTGTATGTACTTTGGCACGACAGCTCTTTACAAGCTAAGGCCTACCCGGCTTTGAGGCCATCGGTTGAAGGGTAGGTGTGGTTAGCACACTGCGATCCCTTCACCGTATCTCTGGTGTTCTCAGCCTGGGAAGTAAGCATTCTCATCGTCACACAGCAACGCATTCTGGGTCTTTGCAAGGAAAGCAAACAGTTAATTCTTGCCCTGACCGGGAAGCCATCGGTGGCTCGTTGGTGTTAACGTGTTCGCTAGCGCGATCCCGGGTTCCTTCAAAATCTAAAATTATCTATTCCTGACTGAATTGTCCCTAATTCATTCGCTATTTTTGTCTCTCTATTCCTAAATGTTAGATTTATACACAATATAACCATTTTAGGAATTTTATAAACATTTCTAAGAATATTTCATAGAACAATACGCTTTAGAAATCTCCAGGAAATCTTTGATGATTGCGATATCCTCGTTGAGGGAACAAAAATGGTTCCGATTATTCGCAAAGTTAGGTTATTGATGTGCTGAAACGCTGTTTGTAGTTGACGTTTACAGTCTTACAATAATAGTTGACGTTTAGTCTTACATGCATTAGACTAACGAGAATTTGAAGCGAAATGTAAGTAAAGTAAGAATGAATATTCATCACGAATTTTTTGCTTGTTTTTAACAAACTATAATTTATAATACCTCTCACCTTGCCTCTCACTTGTCCACGTTATCTTTCTCGCCTTTATCTTTCTTGTCCTCCCCATTAGCCATTTCCGGGTTCGCAACTCTGTGTTTCCAACGTCCTCTCCTCTTACATCTCTATCTCCCCCTCCGCCGACCTTTACCGTCTCCTCCATCTTTCACTCCTCCGTCGCCCTCTCCTCTACCTTTAACACCCCGCTGCCCGGCCACCCCAGCGCCGACCCACCGCCCCCGCCGCCCCGCCGCCCCGCGCCCCCGCCGCCCCCGCCGCCCCCGCCGCTCCCGCCGCTCCGCCGCCCCGCCGCCCCCGCCGCCCCACCACCCCGCCGCCCCCGCCGCCCCGCCGCCCCGCCGCCCCGCCGCCCCGCCGCCCCGCCGCCCCGTCGCCCCGCCGCCCCACCGCCCCGCCGCCCCGCCGCCCCGCCGCCCCCGCCGCCCCACCAGTCTGTCTACCACATCCGCCACCGCCGCCAGCTGCCCCCAGAGCCGTCAACGCCTCCACATCAACCGCCGTCACCATCGCTTTCCCCGTGACCGCTGCCACACCGCCGCCACCTGTACTTCCAGTGCTGTCACCGCCACCCCTTGCCGCCGCCACCGCCGCCTGCCCGCCGTAGCAGGTGGTCGCCGCTGCTCCTCTGGGCGGAGTCGCGCTCGTTGCTCGGTGAACGCCTTCGCCGGGCTGCGCCTAACACGTGTAATTACCTTCGATTCTGATGGTCTGCGTACTTAACGTCTAGTTAAAACCTCGACGACAGGAGGTAACGCCAAACGGGTTTGCAACGGAGCTTATTTTCGAGTGCTGCGATGTAAGGAAGCTGAACTTTATACCGCTGTTTCGCGAAGGAATGGCGAAACAGCCCAGCCTGGCTCTTTTAGCCACTCAATCTTCGCACTGTTAGCGGTGACAGGTTGGCTGTATTGTCGGCAGATAATTTTCTGGCGCTGAGAGCTGATTCTGATTATGGTACTTGCACCTTGTAAATTGTGGTGGAGGCGAAACTTTTACAGTCGCATCTGTTTTTCGTTTGCTAATTGCGAAAGATATCTGTTCTTGGTACCACGCTTCCTCCCTATTCTTTGGGTTCACTCTCATTACAGACTTCAAACAAGTGCCTCTGGTTTTTCACATCAGGTGATCTGGAAATTTATAGTCTGTTCTGAAACAGGTCATTACTTCAAAGAGAAAAATGACTGCAGAATGAAACGTGCGAAACCATCTTCATGAGGTGTTAGTTGTCTCTTTATTTGGAAATTGTCAAATTGTTCCTAAATTACGGTGACTAGGCTCAACAACCTGCAAGTTGAAGGCAATAATAATAATAATAATAATAATAATAATAATGATAATAATGATAATAATGATAATAATAATAATAATAATAATAATAATAATAATAATAATAATAATAATAATAATAATAATAAATGTGTCTTTATTAAAAACGCGTTTCTGCCTGTCACTCAGACGCATGTTTTGATTACATTCAAAATAATTTGTTATTTGGTCGAATTTATTAGGCTGTAAAATAAAACAAAAGCAATTCTTTGACCTCTTTGTAACCTTGTGAATAATCTTGAGGTTAAATAGTTGTAAGTGACGTAGGATGTTCAGAATGTCGAGTAGTGTTATAGATTACGAACACATATGTCTATAGATTCAGGATCAAAATAAAACTTCTAATGCATGTAGAACGCTCGAAAATAATCACTTTTTGCCCATGAACATGAACTGTAAAATTGCGTATAACAGAGTCATTATGTTTAACATAATAATATTGCTTTTGGCATATGTCTTGATTTTTACCCAACCGCGAAAGCAGAGATGTTTGTCAGCGACATGAATTATCCTTGTCGGCGATTTTTAAATTCTTCGTGAAAGGCACAGAGACCACGAGGAACTAGCGAAATATTCTTTTGAATGATTGGCAAGGAAATACATATTTAAATACTATATATATTTCTATGTCCTGTATAGCAGTTCCGGTAATTATTCAGATAATGTAAACGATTCAGTTCAGCTGACAATTCTTTTGATGTAAGGTTTAGTTGATGTAATGATGCAGGTCATGTAGATCAACACTGAATATAATAAAATGAAAATTAAATCACGATCAAAATATTGATAATGACAATTAAAAGTTTCTCGTAAATTTCTTGCTTTTGAAAGAAAATATCACTTTTTTATTCACAAATTGTTCTAGGTTTTATGGAAAGAGAAGAAAAAATAACGTACTTAAAGTGAATTGTTATCACTTCCATTCTTAATGCTTTGGTGTTGTTTGAGAAATTTAAATAAAATAAAATAGGGAATTAAAATAAAATAAGAAACTTAACTATGGGTTATCTAAGATGAGAATTTGTGTGAATTTTTGATTTACGATGATAGTCAAGAGTGCCATTTATATTTTCACTTCTGCAGGTACGGCAATTACAAACGGCCCGTTTCTTTTACAAAAGAAATCGTCCTGTGTTGGAAGACGAAATGCTCCGTTCGACCTGCGTAGTCCCACGGACACGCTCGAGCGCTCGCAAATACCCTCCCCTCCCCTCCCCCCTCCCCTCACCATCCCCTCCCCCTTCCCCTTCCCAGTCGTCGCCGTACGCCCTTTCGGTCGCGCGGCCAGCGTGGCATCATGCGGCCGTGGAATCGGGATTTTCAGCACGGAATTCAGAAAATTTAATTTGAATCCGGGCGGAATCTCTCTTCATTAGCGCGGGGCGGCGGCCCGCGGGCCTGGAGGAAAAGCACAGACCTCGCCTGCCCAGCCACATCCTCATTTATTCCCGGCGTTATGGACTGGTAGAGGTGGCTCAGGGCTTAACTGATGTATTTATTGATTGATTATCTATTTATTGATTGAGTATTTATTGATTGATTATGGACGCGTCAACTACTGAGTTCATTAGTCCCGCAGGTGTAGTGAAAGTTTTTCATCGGGAGGTGGCGATGATGTTCACCCACTGGATGGCGATATCCGCCGCCGACCTAGCGTTGACTAGCGGGGTTTCCCCTAACGAGGCATCTCCTACCAGCGGGGCATCGCCCCGGCCGGGACAAGTTCAAAGTCAACGACCGCTCTCCCTGAATATGTTGTGGAGTAGTGCATGTTAGTGTAAGGGGAGAGGATAGAACAGGACAAGGAAGAGAAAGGAAAGATTGCGCGTGGTCCGTGGCCGGTTTGTTAGAGTACTGCTTCGGCATTCGCCTAGTGTTGATCGGAGAAACCACGAAAAACTACCGATCAGAGCAGTCAGCCGCTAGAATTATCTTCCAGACAGTGACTGGATTCGATTTAACCGAAAAGTTAATGTCAAAAATCCTGCTGCCGTGGGGACTCAAACCCAGGACCTCTCGTTCAGAGGCACTACAGTGATATCAGTTGATGCACTGAGCCACCGCTCCTGGTTAAATGATGTAAATGGAATGACTCTAACCGGGAAGATTTGGTTCAAGTCGCGAAGGTAGCAGGATTTTCGACACTAACTAGATATCTAGGTCGAGTTCTGTCGTTGTATGGAGGTGAATTGAATTGAATTTGCCTTATTGTACGTGGCGAGACTCAGGCCATGAGGCCTGCTCTTCCGTCTGACCACGCAAATTTCGTTACACTCCTTTCACCAATCATGGGAGAAAGAAGGTATTACTTGGGCGACGAAACAGGCGATTTGAATTTAGCTCAGAGGCATCATTTAGGCTTGAGGATCATGCAGTAAATGTACTAACATGGGACAGCCGGCTTTACTTCCCCTCCGAAGGAAGGCGTACGAAGGATTTTTTCGCCCTTAAAAATCCACGTGAATGGTAGTGGCCGGCTGCACTGATCGGTAGTTTTCTGCAGTACTCTAACAAACGGGCCACGAACCGCGAGCGATCTTTTCTTCTCACTTCCTTGTCCTATCCTACCCCTTGCACACACACACACACACACACACACACACACACGTGAAAATGTGTACTGCACTTATGGAACTAAAGACTGAAGCATTTGACGAACCCGAAATCACTAATCAACCAACCAACCAAAATCTCATCAGCGAGGCGCGGCGCGGCGCTGCCCGCCACGCCTCATTTACTCTCGGCGTTATGGAGCTTATCCAAGGGGGGTGCTCGCCCGAGCTCTGCCTACCGGCCATTTATTTACACAAGGAGCGGCGTGTGTTGAGCAGGCGACTGGGACTCGTGACTGCTAACTGCGGAGGTTCGCAAATACCTGGGCTGCCGATAAAAATCCGTACAGAGGCGGCGTTCGCTTTGGCTCTGTTGGGAACTGAAACACAGGCGCAGTGTTGCATTCTGTGAGAGTGCACTGAACTCTTGCAAAAATCACGCTCACGCCTTCACTCACATATTACACGTTCATTAAGTAATTCAGCACTGTGGATTGTGGATAAAAACAGTCGTTTCTTAATATATTCAATTTAACGTGTGGAATAAATGACAACGTGCACGGAGATCATATAAAATAGTTGCATGCCGGAACTATTAAAACGCTTTTTCTCGGGAATCTTATTTTCAATTTATTTGAATATTACTTATTAAATCACTCAATAATAATTTAATTGAATATTACTTATTAAATCCCTCGACAATACAAGAAAAAATAGGGTTTTGTACAATAATGAGAAACTAGTGACCTGAAGATGCAAAAATGCTACTGATCAAAACCACACAAAGTGAGTTTCCAGAGAGTACCACGTACAGAATATTTTATAATATAACCATAGTACGCCGAATTTTAAGCGTACTTTTCTCTAACCCTGAAAAAGAACTTAAAGAAAAAAATTGGACTGTTTTTTGAAAAAAAAAGTGTTTTTAACTGCATTAAATTCAAGTGGAAATTAGGTTAAAACTACTCATATTTTCAAAAACGTGCCCATGACATTTTTTAAAAGATTGATATTTTTGAACAGGTTTTATTTAAGAAAAAAATCTCAATCCTCACTATCATTTTGCAAAGATAATTTTTACAATTTTCGAGAGATTGCCAGAAATAATATTAGCACAATTTTTTACCATCCCCTCCAAAAAAAATATCAAAGCGTGTTGATAGATTCACGAATATAATAAATTCCTTTACAAAATGAATTAGATTTCAACAAAATGAATTAGATTTCAACACGTTTTCATTTAATCTTGAATGAATTAATTTTTAACATTATTGCAGTTTGTGTACGGTATAATATTTCTTGAAGAAGTGGGGTATTATTCGAATATGTTTAAACATGTTAAGTTCGTTCATAATAAATGATATTAACAAATATTGAATAAATATCTTAATGTAAAACATAATGCTTAAATTGGAACGTTTAATGTCGAAAGAGATAATTATGGCTTCCTGCGTCTCTGATTCTCTGAAATAAACGAATTTGGAAATAAAAATAATAAATACAATTGGGGATCATGTGTTATTGTAGAATTTGTAATTTTACCAATCTGACTTCTCTTAAAAAAACTATTAAGATGGGAGGCTAAAATTTTAAACGTATTTCAGCTGTTGGAATTCCAAAATATTAATTATATTTTACCATTTCATATCCAACAAGGGAGATAGAATAAAGTTTTATTTAGCCATAAAAGAAATCGAAACAAATAAAATCAATGACGAAGTTAAATTCGAAATAATGAGAGTTGAGAGACAATTGTATTCCGCTCGCTCGCAGCCCCTGAAACACATCTGCTACGTTCTGCGTCCAATTCGAAAGTAAAAGCAGCAAAAGAGAAGCACTGCGCCGGCAGCGATAAGATCCAAATGATGTTTGGGCGACTGTTGCGAGTCACGCATCAGCGAGGCAAACCACAATGCTCATGCCAGCGACTTCCCCGTGCATCTTAAGTGCGCCCAGGCCCCCATTAGGCGAGGAGCCCTGGGCGAGGGCTGCAGCCAGAGCTCTCATACGAGACAGATGGCGCTGCAGACGAAAGCATGGAATGATCTGGAGAACAAAATTACTCCAGCAACGGAATGTAATAAATATCGTCACGCAGATATGCTCCGAGATTCTTTCTTTCCTCGCCCTAAAACTTTATATTGACAAATCATTGATCTCACCAATCATTACCACCGGGAGCGGTAGCCCAGTGCATAAACTCATCAACTGATGCTGACACACTAACATGCACTACACTACCACATATTCCGGGAGACCGCATGGGAGCTCAGAGCTTGTCCTGGCTGGGGTGGTGCTCCGCTGGTGGGAGAGTCCTGGTTAAGGGGAAACCCTACTAGCCGACGGTAGGTCGGCGCCGGATCTCGCCATCCATCGGGGGAAGATCACCGCCATCTCCTGAGAAAAAAACATGCACTACACTTACGGGAATAATGACCAAAGCCGTTGACGCGTCCGGAAACACGAAAAAATCAATCATTCAAGCCAACTATTACCCTCCAAACCATCAAATTCCATCATTTTGAAATCTTGTTTAATTACGTGCTTGAGGAGCTGGAAATCAAATACTGGGTAATTCTTAAAGTGGACTTAGATAACATGTTTCTTTAGAGAGAAAAATATGAATGTTAAGAGTGTAATAATATTACAATATTTGTATTTTATATATACGTACAAGCATCATAAACGCCCTTTTTCGTTTGAAGAAATTGTTCCTAAATGCCATTTAATGACACACTATACCTCATGTTAGCCGTTAATGGCACAAATAATTACATCATCACGCATTCAGTCAAATGCAGCGAGAAAATCGAATCGTGATGGGTCACGGTGAACCGCACAGCCAATCAATGTTTTTTAGCACAATTGTCAAATATGCTTGACGTCGCGCATAATAAAGTCGTTGCCATATTAACTTTGATTCTCTCATAAATTCATAGAGTCTGTATACAAAATATAACGTATGAAACACGTTAACGATGTTGTTTTATTGCATTCGTACAAAATTGAAAACTCGCTCCTAACGTCGTTTTCAAAACACGTATTTACGTAATAAAGCTTAAAAATATAAACTACTTGCGTAATATAATATTAGTGGTATGCAATTTCATCAATGATCAGATATACTGAATGAATAAAATTTATGAATAAATTGACGAAAACTTCTTAATACTATTCTCTAAATAGAAATTTGATACTTCAAAAAATAACGTTTGAAGCACCAAATTAATTATTCTTGTAATGTCCCTCCAGTGCTTTTGTTTGAAAATTGAAGTTTAAAATTCTTCCAGCCTGCAGTTAGCAGTAGATTCAGCACGTTATTTAATTTAGATTCAGAATCACTTAATTTAGTTTCAAAGCATACGTTTCATAAGAACAAGTATTATCAGACGTTTTATACAGAACATTCATGTTTACATACGCCACAGCAGTAATCCATTCAGTGAATGGACTTTAAAATAAAACGATTTCCAGTATTTTTCCATCAGCACGCCAATCAGATCGTTTGAATGCCCAGTTGAAATAGCGCAAACGAGGCCTGAATGCAGCGCCGGGTCACAACATCGCAATCGCAAAGGTCAGACGCCGTGATACGATCAGCGCTAGAGCATCCGTCTGTGGAGGCGGCTTTGCATCCCGTCAGCGGAAGGGAATGTAAATAGTACAGTCGACTCCGCTTACAGTGAACTTCATATTGGTTGGTTGGTTTTTCGTGTTTCCGGGCGCGTCAACGGCTTCGGTCATTAGTCCCGTAAGTGTGGTGCATGTCTTTTTCTCGGGAGATGGCGGTGATCTTCCCCCGCCGCATGGCGAGATCCGGCGCCGTCCTACCGTCGTCTAGTGGGGTTTCCCCCTAACTTAGACTCTCCCACTCGCGGGCACCGCCCCTGTCGCGACAAGCTCTAAGCTCCCGACCGGTCTCCCGGAATATGTGGTAATGTAGTGCATGTTAGTGTAAGCGCGTGTGTGTGTATGTAAGGGGAGAGGATAGGACAAGGAACGGGAAGGAAAGATCGCGCGCGGTCCGTGGCCCGTTTGGTAGGTACTGCTCCGGCATTCGCCTGGTGTTGATCGGAGAAACCACGGAAAACTACCGATCAGAGCAGCCAGCCGCTAGAATTCTCCCTTAGACAAGGACTGAATTCGACCTAGCTGAAAAGCTAGTGCCGAAAATCCTGCCGCCGTCAGGACTCGAACCTAGGACCTCCCGGTCAGAGGCGCTGCAGTGACATCAGTTGATGCACTTAGCTACCGCTCCCGGTGAACTTCATATTCGATACAATTCATCAGATGATGTCAAAATTAAATAGAATTTCTCCACAATGATTCATTTTATTAATATAGAAATTCAGCAAAATTCATTAACAGGACGAACTAAAAATCTTAATTTTATTTTTTTTTTTTAAAAAAAAATCTTAAAATTTTTTTTTCCCAAACATTAAAACAATATTAAAGTTGATTCCCAACATTCAAATCAGTAAATCTTTAATTTTAGAATTAAAAATTATTTGAAGGCGATGACCTAAAATAATTCGCAAAATATTTTATCTTTATTTGTCCTTAAATATCTTTTTTTTTCAATATTATGATTCGTAGGTTTTTCATTAATAATTTCTCTAGACCCTTCTCCAGAATTCGTGTTCTCATACTCGATTCTACATTGCCCTCGATCTGTAAGTATCGTAATGTATCGTCTTCACACCTTCCAATGTCGCGTGTACTGTTGGAATACCGTCACACTCTCCGAAGGCCCTTTTACTCGCGTAATAACATGCGAGATTAAATTTATTTCTAGAATTTACTTCCTACGTTCTTTATAGCTGACGTTCAGGTTCACTATAACCGCATCTTCTTATGTTTGTTTGTAATGTAAGTGAAACGGGAACAGTGACTTAAGTTCACTAGCTCAGGTTCACTTTAACCGAATCTTCTTATGCTTATTAGTAATGTAAGTGAAACGGAACCAGTGACTTAAGTTCACTAGTTCAGGTTCACTATAACCGAGGGTTCACTATCACCGGAGTCGACTGTATTCAGACGGGAGGCCTACTCGCACCGAGCCGAGTCGCGTCGGGAGCAACAAAGGGCAGCGGCGAGCGATGGACAGTTGCGATGAGACATCGATACTGATGTTTTCGAAACATCGATGTTTCTATAAAAGAATCGATCTTTTAAACATCGATGTATTGAAGATGATATTTTTTAAACATCAATGTTTTGTGCTCAATGCTTTTACTTCTTCGATGTTTTGTTCATAGCTAAAAAATTTGCATCATCACAAATTTGTAAAAGTTAAAATATGAAATAATAACTGATAATACCACTTGCTGTTTTCGTGTTTGAACCAAAGGAAAGTGATTTGTACTACCTTTATCAAGCAGACTATCCCTCGCTCGATACCCTGGAATATCTTTCGTCTTTCGTCGTATTTCGCACATGGAGTGGCATTCTTAAACTATATTTAGAGTTAAATTTTAATTATAAGTTAATATAAACGGTCACTGTTAAATTAAATTATGTGCGCACGAATTTAATGTTTTATTTAATGTTAGAGTTACTAAACCAGCTTTAATTAATCGATGTTTAAAAACATCCATGAAGATTTCGCAACATCGATCTTTTGTCGATGTCGCATCACATATGGGCAGACGCATGGCTGTCTCATGAGTACAGAGCCAGGCGGTGGCAGTAATGGTGACGACGGGTAGTGGTGGTTGCAATGGAGATCGTCATATTAGCTCGCGTAAAGGTGAGGCGGAATATAATGGAGAAATAGGTTGGTTAGTTGGAGGAGAAAAGGCGTGGGCTCAGAGATGGCAATGGTCCTCAGGAAAGCGGAATTATCGCCACATAGAAGTACATTGTATGACAGTGCTTGAGCAAATATTAATGACATTTTGGGCTCTGCCAGATTATAAATTGATAGATTTGACAAGTTACTTTATTGAGGTATCGTGCATGTGAGCAAAGCAAATGGGATGAAGCGGTATTTTAAAATGAATGGTATAGATATAACATATCGCAGCACAGGTCGAGTAGGTATTGTCTACTTGGTGAAGTGTTCCGTTGAATTTTCGCATGTCTATAATACTAATGTAGGATTAACTGGCAAGAGTGTAATGACGTGGAAGGATTCATTTTTGAGCAAGTCTAATGGATAAAATTATAGGACGGGAAATGTTGAAATGGACTATGGTCAGAAGTGTCAGGGGGTCTGGCAACGCGTAGACGGGGAGCAAGCAGCATTGGAAACGGTAAGGTAAGTGATGATAACGATATAAAAGGTATTGAAGTGTTCTGTGTTGATGGTCGGAAGTGGAAAAGTGACTTGGGAACGACTAGTTGGACGGTTTGAACAGTGTAGTAACACGATAACGTTGGTGATAGTAGCGTTGAGAGGTCGAGTGTTGGGTTGGGTTGTAGTGACGCCAGTAGCTGTAGTAGCAAGATGCTGTAGCATCTTGGAGGAGTGACTAGGAAACACCTATTAGGAGAATTTGAGCGCACAGTGTTGGTAACACGATAACATTGGTGAAAGTAGCGTTGAGAGGTCGGGTTTTGGACTGGGCTGTTGTGACGCTAGGAACTGCTAGAGCGACTTGCAACGACTATCAGAAAGGAAGTAGTCAACGGTACAGAAGAATTTTCGTAAGAATTAGCCAAAGTGACAGCTAGTGCTGGCAACCTAACTGAAGGTTCTGTGTTCGTTGTGTCGTTCAGTCCATTAGAATCCCTTCCTGCATTCGTTCGTTGGTAGTTGGCTAACTTGTAAATGGCTTCAACGCTTTCTTTTGCGATGTCCTCGTGCGACGAAAATATAGTTCGCCACGAGAAATAATTGAAATTAGGAAGTGCAGTATTATGTGCTCTTCTGTAATTTTTTTCCCAATAAACATTACATTGAATTTACTTTCTGTGTGATAAATGTTATGTTTATTTTAAAACCGAGACTTGACTTGATGCGTACTGGTGCATGTGTTTCCGGTAATTGTGCTCTTGTGTGACGACCTGTGATTGAGAGCTTTCTATTTACATTCGTGGTGGTTTTCTTTTACTGATTGTGAGAGCATGTTAAGAGATTTTCCACATAAGAAATTAAATTTAAATATTTTCTGGACTCGCGTACGTGCATATACGTCTGCGAATCTCTTAGACTTCCGCATAGGGATGTTTTCACAGGAGCCATAAACACTTTACGTAGAGGCGCGGCTGAACAGCTGTCACTGCGGAGGGATACTTTTCTGACTTACACGTGATGTTCATTTGTTTAGCAAACTGTCACTTTAGCTCATTCTTAGGAAAATCCTTCTATAACATTGGTGATGGTAAGTTAGGCTGGCCCTTGCACCAGCGGCGGTGGTGCGGCGTGGGTTTCAGTGGCGGCGGAGTGATGGGGGCTCGAGGGCGGCGGAGGCAGCAGCAGGAGCCGTCTCCGCGAGACAATAGGCCTCATCGCGGGATGACGGGGCGTCGGCGGCGGCGGCCGACAGCGGGCGGGGCCGCCCCGCCCCCACCGCCCGCGCCGCGTGAAAGGCCGGGGCGGGCCCCGCGCCCCGCGCGACCAAATGGAATACTTAGGCCCCACGGCGGCAGGTGCCCGTAATAAGCGAGCGGAGAGGCCCTCACCCCGCCCGCTACCCCGCTCCGCACCCGCGGACAGTGGACGGAAACATTGGCTAGACGGAACAACCATGTGATTTGGGACACCATGAAATAGACGAGTTCGCTTCTCGATCGGTATTCTCACCCTGATTTCTTTGAATACAGAAGAAGCACAAAGCATCCCATGGTTTGCTTCTGAACCCTGCCAGCTACCCCGTTCCGCATCGTGGGCAGTGGACGGTACGTAGGCTGAACGGAACAACCCCCACGATATGAGAGGATGGGACGCAATGAAATCGTACACACTGCTTCTCGATCGGTTTTCTCGCAAAGTTTTCTTTGAAAAAAGCACAAATCATCACGCGTTTTACCTCTGAACACTCAATGTTACGTTTCTCATTCTCCTAGGAACCAGTTTTACGTTTTGCAAGCCAATTTTTTTGATAATAAATAACTGACTTAAATTTAAATGAAAGTAGTGAATAGATTTCTGCAAATCTGAAACGTGCTGAAAGCAATACATTGTTTTGCAAACCTTTTGCTTTCGACATATTTTAACATTGAATTAGGATATTTCACGTATAAGAGAAATCATATATTTTTATGTCTGGACTATTGATAAACACAATGACGCCAGAATGTACACGAATCACTCACATGTAACCTTTTAATGTAAATCATAAAGTAACACCGAAAAGAATCAATAATGTTAAAAAATATTCACATTTTATTGTAGAATGCGACAATATGAAGGCGAATTTAAAGGCTTCAATGTAACGTGCACAGCTTGATTAGGCAGACAGCTCTTAACACACATTTATTCCATATACATGAATGTTTTTGCATTCGGAAATGAAGACGACAAGTTATGCACAATTATGGGCAATCAAATTATCTCCTTCAAGTTTTTACTCAGAATAATGTCTACAATGAATGTAAACCACAACGTCATATACATAATAACTCAGTTTGCGGTTATTCACAGAACATTCATATGTCAGACATCCGCAAACTTTCGGAACGCATAAAAAAATCTGCACAAATTATCATACAAATTTCGAGAGAGCAAATCAAGTTATAAAATTCTAATGCGCTCACTGGCGAAAAGAACTTTCTTCGTCGAAACCGAGAACGTGCTCCACTGGGCGGGAGGCGGTAGCTTCGAAAGAGCAACAGCCGAACAGCCCGGCCGGCCAGTTAATTTTTCGAAATTAAAAAACACCATACCCACGTACCGGCCTTTCCAAAGGGGGTTTTTGTAGCTGCCGCTTCATAAACATAAAATAAATCCCGAAATCCCCTCCCCTTTCCACCCCAGGGCTTCTACAAGCTCTGTCTCTCACCCCCAGAGACGCCGACGAAACCCCTTGTAAGCTATCAGTGTGTACACAAGCGCCTAACCGGCGCCGACTTAAATTAATAGAAACCCCCAACCGAGGAAGTTCCTTCTTCCTTTTTTTTTAATCCCTGAAGGGCGTTCCTTTAATTTCCCCGGAGCTCCAAACGGCAGCGGCAGGTAGCGGCGGCGTGGGCTTCCGTCAGTCCACGTCCAAAGCTGCCAATTATCGCCGGTGGGGCGCCACCATCACTACCGCCAGTCCGCGCATGGGCTGTCGGTGAATGCAAATCCCGCCCCGAATTCTTAAAGCGATTCTAATAAACCCCAATCAAAGCCTCTCTGTTCCCAGTTTTTTTTCTCTTCTCAACCGTACTGTTTATAGCGGTGATGGAAGTCGGGGTGTGTGAAGCAGGAGTGAAAAGGGTTGCGCTGTTAACTGGGATCTGATTTTTTTAATATCTTTCCTACCTGCAGGGGCTACAAATGTAAATATACTTAAGACGCGGGCGATGATATTCTGTTTTTTTCGTTCCCATGTATTCATCACCGCTAATGATGCGAGAGGATTAATGGGAGAATAGCGACCGTCCGATAGGGACCCGCGTGTAAATGTCAACCCGGAGAAACAAGAAGAAAAACCGGCGCGGGGTCCGGGGAGATTTGCATGAGGCAGATTTAGCGTGGCGGCGGCGGCGGCGGCTGTGCGGCGGGCCGCGGGCCGGCGCTAATGAGCAGAGGTAAACACTCGGAATGATTTATCTGCCGTCGCGATGTTTTTGTGGGGTGGTGCAGCGCCCTCCGCCGTTCGTCCGCGCGCGCTCGTTGCGTCTTCTGTGAACCAAAGAGGCCGAAACATATCAATGCTCGCGACAGAAATTTGGAAAACATATTTGGCTGAGTATGAGTACCTATTGATTCCTGATACGTGAACTACAAAAATCCTAAGTAGTGTATGTTGTATCTCGAGAGGTAGCGATGTTCCTTCCATGCAGGATGTGCGATCAGGTAGCGAGATACTGGTGGGGATTTCCCTCTCTAGGAATCACACTCCAGCTAGGCACCCATCAAGCTCTAACTCCTCAATGGCCTGCTGGTGTGGTAGTGTAGTGCATGTAAGTATAACTGTATCTAAGGAGAAAGGAGGGGATATGTTGGTAATTCCGTGCGCGCTTAGCAGCTTAGGTCATTTGTCCTGTATCTGAAGTGCAATGGTTGACTTGATTGATTGATTTTTTCGTATTTCCGGGCGCGACAAAGGCTTTGGCCATTAGTTCCGTA
The DNA here is from genome assembly GCA_964035755.1 of Teleogryllus oceanicus. Taxonomy (NCBI): domain Eukaryota; kingdom Metazoa; phylum Arthropoda; class Insecta; order Orthoptera; family Gryllidae; genus Teleogryllus; species Teleogryllus oceanicus. Next base: position 16,042,923 of record CAXIVR010000012.1, on the reverse strand, counting down.
AGTGTAGTGCTTTTTTTCTCTCAGGAGATGGCGGTGATCTTCCCCAGCTGGATGGCGAGATCCGGCGCCGACCTACCGTCGGCTAGTGGGGTTTCCCCCTAACCAGGACTCTCCCACCAGCGGGGCACCGCCCCAGCCGGGACAAGCTCTAAGCTCCCAACCGGTCCGGAGGAATATGTAGTAGTGTAGTGCATGTTATTGTAAGTGTTGGTGTGTAATGGGAGAGGATAGGACAAGGAAGAGGAAGGAAGGATCACGCGCGATCCGTGGACCGTTTGGTAGGGTACTGCTCCGGCATTCACCTGGTGTTGATCGGAGAAACCAAGGAAAACTACCGATCAGAGCAGCCGGCTGCTAGAACTCTCCTCCAGCCAGCGAATGAATTCGACCAAGCTAAAAAGCTAGTGTCGAAAAATCTGAGCTACCGCTCCCGGTGAAAGGAGGGGAGGTAGATATTGGGAAGAATGAGGGAAGAAAGATTGCATGTCGTCGGAGCTTGTTTTTTCAGGTAATGCTTTGGCATTCGCCTGGTATTGGCCGAAAACAGAAGTAAATCTACTGATCAGAGCAGCTGGCACCTGTTCTCCAGCGATAGCCGAGTTGTCTTCCACACAGTCCATCAGAGAGACATATTAGTTGTGTATTCAATCCCCACCTTTAGTATTAATTATAGGGACACAACAGCAGTTCATTAACTACGTAATATTCATGATTATGATTCCGCAAATGTTAGTGTAATCTATCATTTTCTTTAAACAGAAATAGATACGCTCTGAAGACCAAGAAGTATAGAAACAAACTTTCAGAAATCAGAAGGAGACGCAGTGGAGAAATACTCGTTTGTATTGTCACATGCACAAATATTATATTATGTTGAACCTGAAAGGAAAAATACAGTAAATGTTTGAAGAAGATTAAAATACATTTGTCTTAAAAATGTGAAGATATGTTTGTAGGAACACAATCCGCCTAACAGAGGGGTGCAATACGAAAGAGAAAAGCGGACATCATTGAGAGAATCAGTTCAATCATTGGAGAAGAAAGAAGCATAAAAGTATGACGTTTGAGGAATAATTAACTTAACTTACTCGAGTCAAATGTAAATAAGCAAATTCATTATTACAAAAGTTTAATATTATTTTTCCAGAGCAATATATAACTTAGGAAACTGAAACTATATAAATAAAAACGAATTAGTTTTCTTGAGCATGAAGAGGGTGTGAAGCGTTATTCGCAATTATCATAGTGACTAACAGTGTCGCAACTATTCAAGTATATATTTTTATTTAAAATTAAAGTAAGAAAAGCAATCAATTATTTGCTAAAAGATGCGCACCATTTTAACTAATTTTCAAAATAGAATGTTGATCTTTGAATTAAATTGTTCAGAGGAAAACACAATTCATGAAACTGATTGGGAAGCTACAAATTCAACATGCTCTCATTTGCACCTGACAAAATAGTATCAAAATACGTTCCGAATGATTGTGTTTTGGGTTTTGTTACACAGGTATTTAATCCTAATTTAATACTATTCTACTATTTTTTATTTTTTTAAATTTTTGCTATTGAAATTGTTTTACGTAAAAATAAATAAGAATAATATTCAAATCCTAAATATAAATTATACTTTATACATATTATAATGTTTTGTATCATTAATTGCATTTGGTAATACCTATGAACAATTAGTAATTATCTAAGACGTACTCTCTCCGAATTTCAGATCTCTATTTTACAGTTCATTGCATTAATTTGTATTTCAAATATCGAAATATAAATCAACGCAATATCTAATATGGCAATATATAAGGTTCATATAAATTATACCAGTGTATTACAAGTTGTGGGGGTCCTACATTTTGGAAAAGAATGCGACAGAATAAGTGGCGTAGTATGAAAATTGTTTAGCAATGCGGAAACAAGTGCTTAAAGGGAGGAATGTTTTCTTATTTAAAATAAAAATCTAAAAATACGTCCACAAGAATTAATATTCTGGGTAGCTGCACTTGATCTAGATCTATGAAGCACATTCTCCCATTTTGTCACCTTTCGTTTTTAACATTTCGCTTATGTAGACCATCAAGTATCTCAAGAATGCTTCAATTTATCTCCAAACCGCAGTTGCAGGTGCCGTTTCGTGGAAACAGTAGCTAAATGTTCACCACATACCTCGCACTCGTTACGCTAAACATTTAGATTTAATCTTTTAATTACTCCCAGCAAACAGCTTCTTCGTTTTACAAAACAAAAGTACAGGGGGCTACCTGTGTCATAGAGAGAAAGGCAACGCGCACTATAGCATTCCACGGAGTTCCTTGGGTGAGAGGAAAGGGTGCTAGGTCACGGCCGAATGATCAAGGTCACGACACAAAGCACGATTGCACGGTCACGCGCCAACCGGGTAATATCGAAGGCAATAGCCTGCGATGCCAATTACCGACTCGTTCCATCCTGTATGGCGAGCGACAGGCAGAGAAAATGGCTTTGTAGACGTCTTCACAAGCCGGAGAGGCATAGCGCTGCATAACGCGATCGCTTTGTAACGGCCGGGGGAAACATAGAACAGATTTATGAATTCAGCTACTTACATTTTCGGGCTTCTTGTTTCGATTCTAAAGCTTCCGAGGCGGCGTTTGAAGAGAATGTGTAATGAACCTGGAGGGGAAAAAAGAAAGAGTCGGTTAACATGACTTTCCATGTCCATCATCATGTGTTTGTTGGATACTTCATAATCATTATGCGTTGAGGCGTTTGATCTTGTTACGACAGCGTTGTGACGGGTAACCTCACATAGTTCTATTCATAATGTGTTGACTCTTCGCAAGGTGATGGGCGGTTCACGCACATTTTTGGTTAACTTATTCATGGACCTGTACCATTGGAGATGTCAGAGATCAATCATTAAAGTAACGGGATCATCATTCTCCAGGAAGCAACTTTTTCATTTTAAGCGTCTGTCAGTCTTATTCTTTGCTTAGGACCCACATAAAATGTATTTATACTTTTACTAAAATAAGATATCGTGTGTTTTGGTTGCGTTCTACAGATCAATGATATTTACCATATATCTGCAAAGGGCCTTCATTAAACAAAAACTTTGCAGTTTTTTTGGTTGTTGGAAGTGAGCGGAAATGATAAACAGCTTTGCTAAGTCGATATTTCATTTTTCTTCTTCGCGTAAGAGTACATGTTTATATTGTGATCAATTAGTAATTTATTACTACTGCTTGATTTCGAATGGGTCGTGCAAAAGTGTGCTACTTACTCGCGAACAAATTATTGTTAGTTAAATACTACGTAACATTTACTTACTTTATTTGTATTGATTTTCTCATCATAAAACTGGTTTTGTAATTCTTTTCCATGGATAGTAATTTCCGGCATTTTCGGATATAATCAGCATGTCGACACAACTCTCTTTTTCATTGGGATTAAGCTACCACCTAGAGGCAAATTGCTTACGTAGTTACCTGTTTCCTACTTTCTGAAATATCAAGAAAATAACTTAAAAAAACTAGTGAAGTTGATTTTTGTGGGATCAGGTAAGTTGCAATTGCCATAAAAGTTTCGTTTCCCGCCTTTAACTTCTGCTTCTATATTGTTATATATTCATTTTCTTCTCGTTAATGAAAGTCTCTTCATTACCTTACATGCAAAGTCAACTGTTTTGTTATTAAAATATCCCTATTTTGCTGTTCATTTATTTTATGCAACCACTTGTCCAAAGCGTCTTGTTTTATTTAATTTCATTTTCTTTAAATCTCTTCCCATGCTTACATTTAGCATTGCTGCCACGTCTTCTTTCTCACAATTCAGCAATGTTACATCGGGTATTGATTCGTGTTATTTTCAATGTTTTCTTTTACTTTACTGTTCTGAAGGTTATTATCCTCTCAATACCGTACCAAAAGTGTCTAATATTAAATCATACATTAAACCCTCCTTTGAAAGCATCTACAATTGCAATTATGGCACGTTCGCTCTCTCCAGATTTCAAAGAGCGTGGTATTGGGTAATCCCAATATGTCGAATTACAAAATTCTTATTTAAATACAACTCTTTGGAACATTCATTCTCACTGTGTGAAGTATTTTTTATTGAAATAATGTACTTATATCTTCAGCTCTGGCATTTCTAAAATGCTGTAATAATACATGCGTGTAATTTAGTTTATTTTAACTTCACTAGCACCTTCATTTTATCCTAAGTTACTTTGCATGAACTGATCCTCGTAAACGTTCGTTTTTCGTAAAAGTTTCCTAAGATGAAAACATTGAAGCAAAAATCGAGATTGATCAATACTGAAATGTCACAATTTAAGAAAATATACGGATTATAATTTAGATTATCGTACGGAGAGCCCAATTTAACAAACTTGCTTTACTCTAGCTATCAAAGACAAAAGTTTTGTGAAGTAATGAAGCAATTAAATCTACTAAATCATGTACGAGTCAGAGTCGATACTATCCAATCACAATCACCACAAAAGTTTTGCACGCATTAAAATGTTTGCGGTTGAATTCCAGACACGCCTCTTCTATGTAGTGTCTTGTCCAATTTTTGTATGTGCTTGATCATTCGAAGGATTCAGATAAGTATTAGGTGTGGTTACTTATAACGAATCCCACCTGCCATATAATAAATTATACAAAAAATTGCAAATTATATTTCCATACAAATATGCGGGTAGTGTTCACGCCAGTTATCTAGGAGATATTTTCAGACATTTAGTATGCATACAATCTGCCACATTGTCAAAGACATTGAGGTAGCTACTGGGAATTTGCATTCCTTTTTGTATCACAAAATACATACAGGAACATACAGGAAAACTAATGGCAAGAAACTTTTAAATTGGTATTGAAAGATAAAAATAGTTTAACATTTTTTCTAACATAATTTTTGCAATCAAACAAATTGCAGTCGATATATTTAAAAAACTCGGCATATTTAATCGATTAGTGATTGTTCAAGCTTGAAATACTTTTATCATTTTGAGAAAGGCTTATTCAACAGAATTCATTGAAACAAATATTCAAAGTTTTATAACAATATAATTATTTTCATATGATACAAATGACAGTTCTTGCTCTGATTCATGACTCCTGACGTTTTGTAGTGGAGTCTACCTGGTCGACAAATTCTTTTCTATACCATCGGATTCAAAATATGTGATTTACATCAAACTGAACCCGCTGAATTATAAAATTATCATTCACATTTCATATACTGTCCGTCAACGCCCATTTTCTTTCTGAGGTGGCTAATGTGGCTCAGGTGCCACTGCAGTGCCTGTGGTCCTAGAGTTCGAGTTCTGACGGTGGCAGAATTTCGAAACTAGCTAGGTCGAGTTCAGCTGCAGTTTAGAGGAGATTTCTGTGAGCCGGCTACTCAGATCAGTAGTTTTCCGTGGTTTCTCCGATCATCGCTAGGATAATGCCGGAGCAGTACCCTAACAAACGGGCCACGGATCGCGTGCGATCTTTCCTGACTCTTCCTTGTCGCATTCTCACACCTTACTTATACAAACTTACACTCTCATGTATTATACCACCTCATGACAGACCGGTCGGTAACTTAAAGTTCGTTCCGGGTGGGGCGGTGCATTGCTGGTGGGATATACTTGGTTGAGAAAAGTCTACACCAGCCGACGTAGGTCGGTGCCGTATCTCGCCATCCAGAGGAGGAAGACCACCACCATCTCCCACGATAGAAAAACATACATTACACATTCGGGACTAAAGAATTAGCAATTGACCCGCCTGGATTCACTAACCAATCATTGAATCAATGTACCCAATCCCCTTTGCCTTTCTGGAGGAGTGTAGTTTCTGACCTCAGTGCTGTAGGTTCTCTTTACCAAATCTGTACTCCTCCGGGATCTTAACCACCTCTTCGCCCGTCTAGTCCATGCCGCCCCCACTCCACCAACCACTGTGCCACCGCCGCTACCGCTCACCGCCCCCGGCGCCGCGCCGGCTGCATAAATCCCACCCAAACAAACGCCCCTTCGTTAGGGCGGAATTCCGGCGCCAACGAGCTTTGATTAACAGCCGATTTAGGCGGCCCGGTTCGGCGCGCCGGTGCCGTACGGGAGCGGTGGCGCGGGCGGTGGCGCGGGCGGTGGCGTGGGCGGTGGCGCGGGCGGTGGCGCGGGCGGTGGCGCGGGCGGTGGCGCGGGCGGTGGCGCGGGCGGTGGCGATTTCGGGGGCGGCATCCGGCGTGGCTATCCTCCGCCCAGTGACCACCCGCCTGAGGAATGTGCATCTGACCCGTCTGGTTGTGCATGGCGCAGCTGACCCGCCGGAGGAATTTGGGTAGAGGAAGAAACAGCGAAAAATGTGTCTATTGTCCAAATAATAACCGGGAGCGGTAGCTCAGTGCATCAACTGATGTCACTGCAGCGCCTCTGACCGGGAGGTCCTAGGTTCGAGTCCTGACGGTGGCAGGATTTTCGACACTAGCTTTTCAGCTAGGTCGAATTCAGTCCCTGTCTGGAGGAGAATTCTAGCGGCCGGCTACTCTGATCGGTAGTTTTCCGTGGTTTCTCCGATCAACACCAGGCGAATGCCGGAGCAGTACCCTAACGAACAGGCCACGGACCGCGCGCGATCAGTCCTTCCTCTTCCTTGTCCTATCATCTCCCCTTACACACACACTAACACTAACATGCACTACATAACCACATATTCCGGGAGACCGGTCGGGAGCTTAGAGCTGGTCCTGGCTGAATTACTATGAAAGTTTCATACTCGTTCGCCTACATTAAATTCCATCCAATCTTTTCTGTAATTGATAGTCGAAAAATACAACGGCAACGAAAAATGTAAAGTTCCTTTACCTTTTCTTCGAAAGTCAGTGCCGAGTGTATTATAATTCTTTAAGCGGAACCCTCAGATTTAGTTAAGACTTTTGTACTACTTGGCAGGATTATTACTCCGGATTAAGATACCACTCACTATAATTTAATGTCGCATTCCTCAGCAGAGTTAAGTATTCTGATACTTTCCACAGTAGAGCGTTGCGCCTAATGATGATTCGTATTATTATTTAAATTATATCAGTGAGAAGCCAGAGAATTAATGGTTTCTTCAAGTGTTATAAAGCAGTCCCTCATCGTTCAAAAAATAAAACTATGTAAATGGTGTGGGAAAATAAAATGAAAAACTGCTCAGAGGAAGTCTTCACTTTTTATCTTAGTGCTTTCTGTACACTCCACCTCGTCAGATCGACTTTTCTACTTCGTCATCTACCACTCTGCATCAAATTATCCTAGTTTCTCAAAACACAAAGGAAATATATCCTATTTATTTCGTAATAAATGGAATTGAAACTGACATCATTGTAAGCCAAAGCTATACTATACTTCGCTTCAAATTAATTGTTTTTATTATAAATTTATGTTATATACTTTTTCAGATTAGTATTACTTTTGTGGTAGTGTAATATTTTGCTACCCGTGCGTATGTTAATGCTATTGTTACTGTTATTCTTCTTGCTTCCTGACTATTTCCTTTCCTTCGTTCACTAATTCTCATCCATCACATCTTCTCTTGGATTCCTTTCATTTCGTTAACTAATTCTCATGCATTCTGTCTATCTTCTTGATTCCTTTCCCTCTCTTCTCATTTCGGCGTTCTCAGATTGCCCTATGCACCCCCTCAGACGAACCCATTCTTCATCATCATTACGTAGCGTGGTGGCTCGTTTTGAATAACAATATCCCGCGTCCCCGCGCTCGCTTTGCCACTGTCACGGGCCGCTAGTGACAGTGACAGTGGAGCCGGGCGTAGGCGCGGGCGGAGGCCACCTGCCGCAGCCGTCGGCGGTGACCCGCCCCCCCTCCCTTCCCCTCAGACGCGTCTTCCCCTCCGGAGGCCACGGCCCTCGCCGCTCCTCTCATTAACACGCGCTTTGTCCCGCGGACAGCGGGTTTTTTCATGGTGCTGCCTCTGACGGAGTCGGAGGTGGAGATGGCAGGGCTAGTGAATGTGGTGGCAACGAAGCTACATGTTGGTCGTGACGGAGGTGATGACGATGATGGCGGCAAAGGTGGTAGCGGTGGCGGCGAAATTGAATTGAATTTGCCTTATTTTACGTGGCGAGACTCAGGCTATGAGGCCTGCTCTTCCGTCTGACCACGCAAATTTCGTTACACTCCTTTCATCAACCATGGGAGAAAGAAGGTATTACTTGGGCGACGAAACAGGCGATTTGAATTTAGCTCTGAGGCGTCATTTAGGCTTGAGGATCTTTTACGTGCAGTAAATGTACTAACATGGGACAGCCGGCTTTACTTCCCCTCCGAAGGAAGGCGTACGAAGGATTTTTTCGCCCTTATAAATCCACGGCTTCGATCGTGTTTGAACCCGCAAACTTGGGTATAGCAGTCCAATACGCTAACCGCTACACCATCGCCGCCGCGAAATAGAAAACTTCAACACTGCAATGACGCCGAAGACTGCGTTGGAATCCGAGAAGAGGGAGAGTGTGTGGTAGCGGCGGTGGCAGTGGCAACGGGGACTGCGGGACGCGCCCAGCACTTGTTCACACGTCGTTCCTCCGTGCACCACAACGCCGCATTCATTAGGGTTTACATGCGGCTTTTCCCTGCCGTTAAAAGGGCATTCTTCCGCCCCGCCCCTTTTCCCCCCCGGCGCGGCGTGCCGCTGCGGCAGGTTGGTCTCCTTTGTGGGTGACAGCTGGGTGTTGTAACGCCGCAAATGCGCACAGTGCTTGATATAAGACTGCGTCTTCTCGAGATTTTGCGCTTCTCTTTGTCTCGCTCAGGAGTAAATCCTACCCCTTCTCTGGTTGTGCTCGTCTGAGTTTTGTTGGTAATGTTTGTCTTGCCAAGAGACACATGTTACGAGATCCTGAGTTGAATTCATTAAGAATAATTGGGCAATGGAAATAATGAAAGAAACGTTGGTGATTACCCTGAAAATCTCTTGATCAAGAGCATGTGTTTAGTGAAATAATTTGATTGCAAATGCGAAAAAGCTTTCAAGAAGTGATATATCTCTTGACTTTAGAGAGAGAAAATATTATGAGATTCACTCAACATTGATTGATTGATTGATTAGTGATTCCGCGTTAAATGCTAAGGTCGTTAGTCCCGTAAGTGATTTTTCTTATCGCGAGAGGTGGTAATGATCCCGAAGGATGGCGAGATCCGACGTTGATGTACCTGTCGGGGATTTTCCTTGACCAGTTATCTCCCGCCAGCGAGGCACAGCCCCATCCGGGTCAAGCTCTAAGCTCTCGTCTGGCTTCCCAGCATGTGTGGTTGTGGAGTGCATGTGAGACTATAAGAGTGCGTAAGGAGTAATAATAGAAAATGGAAGAGGAAGGCATAATCGCGCGCTGTCCATGGCCCGTTTCTTAGGGTACTGCTGTGGTGTTCACCTGGTCTTTAATGGAGAAACCACGAAAAACTCTTGATCAGAGCATCCGACCGCATTCTTCAGATAGCAGCTGAAATCGACTCAGCTTCTTGTTTTATTCAAAAGGTAATTACTTTATTAAGCACATATGTATAGTTACTGTTCCCAGACAGACAAATTAATAAATACACTTCTTGGACGATGAAAATAAATTACTTTTTAGGAGAAGACACTCTGAGAGTATACTTTATGTGTACTTTAGTTTTTGATTCCGTGGACATTTCAACCAAACTTAATATAGAAATCTCAAATCGTATTTAATTTATATCCTATTTCCTCCCCGAAAGATTAAAACGTACGCAATGTGCTATGTTTGAAATTCGCAACATATTTATAAAGTTAAGAAATCGCAGAAACCCACCCTTTACACCCGGACACGAACGTCATATACATTAATTCACACGCGTACATATCGCGAGGTTTTAGGTTCGAGATTCGACAGTGACAAGATTTTCTCCACTAGCTTATCAGCTAGATCGAATTCAGATACTGAACGAGAATTCTAAAAGCTGGCTGCTCTGATCGGTAGTTTTCCTTGTTTTCCGGATCAACACCAGATGAATGCAGGCGCAGTACTCTAACAAATGGGCCACGGACCGCGCGTGATCTTTCCTTCCTCTTCCTTGTCTTATCCTCACCCCTTACACGTACACACATACTACCATGTACTACAATACCACATATGCCGGGAGACCGGTCGGGGGCTTAAAGCTTGTCCCGACTGGGGCGGTGCCCCGCTGGTGGGAGAGTACTGGTTGAGGGAAATCCCCGGCGGTAGATCAGCGTCGGATCTCGCCATCCAGCGGGGGAAGATCACCACCACCTCCCGAGGGGGGAAAATGCACTACACTTACGGGACTAAAGACTTCAATAGTTGACGCGCCTCGGAATCACTAGCAACCAATTAACCAACATGCATACATAGTCGAATTGCGCGACCAGCGTATGCGACCGTACACCAGCACCTCGCTTCTCGCCGAGGGGGTCGAGAGAAGGATGAGAGGTGGCGCGACGGTGGCAGCGACTGCCGCATATTTCGGCGCGCCTCCCGCCGGAGACGTTTCACAGCTGTCCGATTATTCAGAGGCGGCATAAAGGACGGCGCGCGCCATTGTCATTCAAAGCGGAGTCGCCCGCGCGGCCCCCACTCGCACCGCGGGAAGATGCACCGGCAGCTGCCGCACACTCGCGCCGCGATCTCTCGATCTTTCCGTCCCTCGACCTCGCAGCTCGTCGATTGGCTGTGTTCTCTTTAGCACTTAGAATCTTGTCTGTCGTCTGGCGACGAAAGGCTTCTAGACATGAGTCAAATATTCTTTATTATTGTCCGTATTATTATTACTATTATTATTATTGTTATTATTATTATTATTATTATTATTATTGTTATTGTTTTTATTTTCTCATCTTATTGGGACATTTGAATGAATTGCTCTGATATACAGAATCAAAGCACAATACATTTATTTTTTAAAAGGAATTTATAATACATTATTTCCCATGAATTTCCGCACTGTCCTTATTGAAATAACAACTTATTATTATTATTATTATTATTATTATTATTATTATTATTATTATTTTATTATTATTATTCGCTGCCTTTGTACCTTGTATGTATGACAAAATGACGTCATCCTATGTTTACTTAATGTGTTTAATTCATGTTACTTTCAGCCACTAATGATGGGGGAAAATTTTCCGAAACACGTGTATGGCTGAACTTTCAACACAGTAAATTAATATAGCCTACTATTGTGGTAGATACCTCTTATATCCTGAAATTTTAATTATTATTATTAGTATTAATATAATTAATATTATAATGTAGTAATATTATAATTGCTACATTGCAATATTATTAATATCAAATATTAGGTGTAATATTAATATTATTATAATAGTTATTATTGTAAAGAAGGAAAGAACAATAATTACCGTCAATTAGTTTAATTTTTTTGAAGTAAAATGTATTACAACGTTTGTCACTTATCTTCAAAAATGTATATTATCACCCTGACACACGATTTTTAATCGTCCTTACCTGAATTTTGTATTTTCATTAATGATTCTTTTAAATGATATTTTAAAACATTAGTAATCCATGCCTACAGATATTTATATTTAAAAAACGTTACATTCCGATAATTTATTTTCACATTATTTTTTTCTTGTCAGTGCAACGCTTTCGTTAATGTGTTCCCTTAAGGTATCAAATTTGCAAACTGGATAAAGATTACGTTAGCGTGAAAATGACAGGAATTATCGCTTCTGCTTGAGAAGAAGTCGGTATGAAGTTCTAATCTGTGCTTCCTTATAATTTCTTTTCTACTTTGGTGGCCATTCCTCTTAACTGACCTTCATTCCACGGAGAGAAGTTAATGAAAATCGAATAACAAAATAGTGCCCTGGTCTGAAAGACGTAACGTAAATACATCTGCCAACTCATCCATCATTACATGACAGAAATATAAGACATATAAAACCATAATTTTCTCGCTTAGAATATAAGTATCTTAACCGGTTAGTGCAAGAAATTTGTAAACTCGGTTGTCAAGGGGAAGTAGTGTGAATACACGAATTCACACTGAGGGGGAATATTCATCTATTTATCATCTCATGTACGTTTCTTTGAATAAAATTATGAACTTTCGTTTATTCACGTTTTATGTAGCATTACAAATTTAAATTTTAAAATTGATATCTTGGCAACCATTCACTGTTAATTCCTAATCTACATTTTGTACACTTTCACAACTCTTTTACCAATCAGTAATGTTTAATTTTGAAAATGATTTAATAATTTAAATTTTAAAATTATTATTAAATAAACATAATAAATTTACAAAATGATGAATTGAATGAAAAATATAAATTTATCAATCAATTCCAAATTTTTCTGCAAAATTATGTTACAATATTTTAAATTTTTTGTGGTTCACCTAGGAATCAGTAACATCTCACATAAATAATAGACGAGACAAAGAATTGCTTTCGTCGCTGATCCTTAACCCCCGGTGTTATGCGGCAATTAATAATATAGGAGAACTGAACGTATGAATTCCTTCACAGCAATATTTTCAGTGAGACTCGTGTGTGCAACTGCGCAGGCGCGGGGGGCGAAGTTGCGAGAAGCGCCGCGAGGCCGCGCGCGAGAGCGGTGCCTTATGCGCTTCGCCAGGGCGAATGGGTAAGTGGAGGGCGTGCGAGCGCCGGCAGCGCCGACCACCTCGGGCACGTCCCGGCAGCGGCGGCGCGCTCCGCCCGCCATTGTCCCGCTAATGAAGCCCCCTGGGCGCCCGCCCGCTCCCGGAGACGCCTCGCCCGCCGCCTGGCCCGTCGCCTTGCCCACCGCCTCGCACATTCCCTTGCCCGCTGCCTCGCCCGCCGCCTCGCCCGCCGCCTCGCCCGCCGCCTCGCCCGCCGCCTCGCCCGCCGCCTCGCACATTCCCTTGCCCGCTGCCTCACCCGCCGCCTCGCTCGCCGCCTCGCCCGCCGCCTCGCCCGCCGCCTCGCCCGCCGCCTCGCCCGCCGCCTCGCCCGCTGCCACGACAGCTTGCGGATTCGGAGAAGTTTGCGGATTCGGTGGTATAACAGTTAGCGTATCGAACTGTTGTTTGCGGGTTCAAACCCGATCGAAGCCGTGGATTTTCAAGGGCGAAAAAATCCTTCGTACGCCTTCATTCGGAGGGAAAGTAAAGCCGGCTGTCCCATGTAGTAGATTTACTGCATGTAAAAGATCTTCAAGCCTAAATGAAGCCTCTGAGCAAAATTGAGTTCCGCTTGTTTCGTCCCCAAGATGGTTTCTCCGCTAGGTGGTGAAAGGAGCGTTGCGAAATTTGCGTGGTTAGAGGTTAGAAATGGTGTGGTAGCGAGCCTGATGGCCCGAGTCTCGCCACGTAAAATAACGCATTAACTAACTAATAGCTGCCTCGCACATCGCCTGGCCCCCCGCCTCGCCCAACGCCTTGTCCGCCGCCTCGCCCAACGCCTTGCCCGCACCTCGGCGGCTGCCTCGCCCACCGCCTCGCCTGCCGCCTCGCCAGTTGCCTTGCACGCCGCTTCACCCACTTGATCACCCGTCACCTTGCACGCCGCCTCGCCTACCGATTCGCTCGCCAGCCACCTCGCCCACCGCCCGCCCGCTCCGGCACCCCACGTCCGCTCCCCGCCCCTCCTTCTTCGTTCCCCGCGCCCGACGCCCTGCGCCCATGCCCCCCCCGCCAGTGCCTTTCCGGCCTATTCCCGCACCCGCCGCCGAGATACGCCCGCCCCCCGGCAGCCGGAGACCTCGCTTGCCCCTTCGCTGCACTTCCCCGAATTCCTCGCCGTTGCTACTGGTACACCTACCGCCCGCACCCGCAGGTTCGGAGGGGTCACCATTCCCCGTTTCGTCTCACGGTCTCTTTGCCCTCTGCCTCCTGTGCCCTCACTACACTCCCACGCCAAACGTTGTGTTCCTACTGCTCTCACTGACCTCAACCATTCAGCAGACAGTACCTCCTCTGCCTTTTTTTTATCCCTTGCTTCGACTTCATGCTCATTCCTGATGTCGCTACTACCTTTCTGCTTGCGCTTCTTTCCATCGTGAGCACCTTCTCTATCTTACGCCCAACCTTGCATCTTCTTCTTCGCATCGATGTAGCCCACACTGCCATCGCAGATCATTAACCCGAACCCGTTCCTATGACCTTTTCTGTCGTGCGTTCCTCCTGCAGTACTTCTGCAAACAACCTCGCTTGTCTTGTCTCGTATCGAAGTTTCCTAGAATTCCAGTCTCTTCCTTTGACATTTCGGATTCCAGATATTTTTACATTAATTATTTACGCTGAACTGTTTCTGTAAGGAAAACTCACCATTTTCTCCGTAATTCAGAATTTTGTCAGTCGTTTTATAGTCATCGTGTCATTATCCAGTCACGCATTCTCTTCGCTGACGATACAGTTCTCTTTTCATCCTCTCACGTTATCATTTTGGTATTTGTGTGTAGGTTAGTTTATTCCTACGCTATCTATAACTTTTAAATTTACACCATAACCACTATTGCCTATGGTAGAAACTCTTCACCATCATTGCTGCGGTGTTCGCTGCCGCTACCGCCGCCGCTGTTGCTGCTGCTGCTGCGGCTGCAGCCGCCGTGGCTACGTCTTTTTATTTTCTGACTTTCGACTCCCCGTTTTTTCCCCTCGCTCCACCTGTTGGTTCTTTTTTACGATGATTAACACCGCGTCCGCGGCTGCGCGCGAACAGTCAGCTTCTCTGTGCGACTGCGGATGCGGGCGCGGCGGAGAAGTTTAGAACCGGGTGGCCGCCGAGGGTTTTACCTTTCGGTAACCGTGGTCTTGGGCCGTACGCCGGGTAACGAGATTCCCAACGACGTCGCTTTGTTTATTGTGTTGTTGAGAATGAGTTATACAAAGACGCGAATCCTCTCGAAATTGTTTCTTCAAAAGAGAGGATCCGCCTGGCCCCTTGCTCGTTACGTGTTCGCTCGGGAGACGCGCACCGCGTGAAGTACGTCAAGGGCGTGTTTGAGGAGCCCCTGATGGGATACAGACCCGCCAAGCTTACGAGCGTTGCTCGAATATTTGATCGGTATTTACGGTACAGTTTTCGTGCAGATTCTCTTACTTTTCCCCCAATGCTATTTAATCTTTACACAGCAGATATTCCCATCACACGCTACACGCAACTTGCACAGTTCGCCGACGATACGGCAATATTCATATCAAGTCGCACGTTGTCATATAGCAGTACAAAACTTCAACAACATTTAAATAAAATAGACGAATGGGCAACAAAATGGAAAATCAAACTAAACCCGAACAAATCAAAATCAATTTTTTTTTCATTAAGACCATTCTCTGCTCCCCACCCATTACTATTAAACAATAGCACAATAAACTGGACACCATCGAATCAACCTATCAAATACTTAGGACTAAACCTCGATACAAAACTCAACTGGAAAAAACACATCAACATTAAAATACAACAGGCCAAAGTGAGATTAATCCAACTCAAACCATTACTGAATAAAAACTCCAAACTTTCATTAAAAAATGCAATAACACTATACAAAACCATCATAAGACCCATAATGCTATACGCATGTCCCATATGGACAAAGCCGCACCAAAGTAAATAAAATGCAAATAATACAGAAAAGATTCCTCAGAACAATCACCAACGCCCCATGGTTCATTTCAAATCAACAACTCCATAGAGAATTAAACATGAACCCAATCACCTATCAAATAGCACGCATATGCAATCATTTCTACTCCAACATAAACTCAATAGACCAACTAAAACAATACAAACTAGCCTCAACGAACAACACACATACCAGAATAAACAATAGATACCCATTCGATTCATTCCTAAAAATATTCTCAAACATTTGTGAACAGTAGATACTCTCATGAGTAATCTACCCCAATGTAGTAGCAATAGAATTAGGTTAAGTATAGTATTAAGTTAGTAGTAAGTCATCATTACATATGAAAGAGTGTAATACTGAACTATGTACAACCCAACAAGCAATAAAAAAGAAAAATCTCTTACTTTCTGTACAGAAACTTCAACATCGGACACTAGAAAAGCTAAAAGTTGCGCGTACACGGACTCTATGTTTTCTGTAGGAATTCTGCATGAAACGCCTCAAGACGCCGCTACGGAGTCTACCACTAAACAATTGAATTGCGCCGTCCGAGTATTTTCAGTGGTGGTATTTCGGTGCTTGCGTTCTGTCAGGGATCTTTATTAAGTATTAATTAATCATGAGTAACATAGAAAAGAAAAATAGGAAGCCAGCAATAGGGAATGAGGTAGTTCATTACAATATCAGTTTCCATAATCGCAACTTGACACACCTAACCACAAAATCGAAATGGCCGATTACCGTCGCTTCGTGTAAACAAATTCGTTAGTGAACGATTCTGCCTCTAAAGACGCTTGAGTCAAAGAGTAAGCATTCTCTATGAAAAATTACGAACATTCTGAGAAGTTTTCTGTACGTTACATGCAGAATTCGTGCAATCTGGACTGCACGTTTTCTGTACGTTCAATCTGCATGAAAAATGTACCGTGTATATCGATCTTTATACCTTTATCGATGCGTCTTCTGGGTTGGCGAGGGCTATGAGAGCAAGAGTCGACTCTGCATCTTTGTTAGATGATTATTATTTCAAATTAAATATTAAAAAAATGTGTAACGGATAGATTTTCATTGGGCTGTTCCTTTTACAATAGAACTCACCTTAGTATAACGGGCCCTGGGATCAATTTATAGAGCATAAACGATCAACTCCTGTATCCTGTAAAGACATTTCACCTCCGCAATCATCGATTTTTAAATAGTGAAACAGAAGATCCTACTTTCGAATTCCATCATATGATAATTGTCAGTAGAAATTAAAAACACATCGTACGTGGCCAAATATTTTATTCAGGAAGTCGATTGCATTGTTGTTATATTTTGTGAAATATTCCGATTGCTTAAGGTTCAATGCCAATGCAATATCTCAACAAGACGTCACATTCTGCGTCACCCTCCTTTCTTGTTACTAGGACCAGACGTAGGGTTGTCTACTTCCGTGACCACACTCTCATTCCTCGATTCAGACTGCCTTCTCTCAGATCAGAACGCGAAGACGGATATTTCGAGCAAAGTATTGTTTGCAGACGAGCTAACGACATTAACGAGATGACAATTCTTGAAGCAATGAAAATGAAGAACCACATGAAATACACTTAATAATTTCAAGATTGCAATTATCAGGTGGGAAATGCTTTAAAGTTCGTTTGGACTTAATAATAGTGTGAACAACATAACTTCTTAGTTGCGAATGAATAATTAGTTTCAAACAGTACAAAGACAAATTACTACGCACTTACGTAATAAAGAGAAAGTGCTTTAATGTTGCGGAAGAAATCGACGATTTTTCAACAGAAAAATTCTTATTGTGCGCCCGTTGTATCGAGAAAGTGGATAAATGTGGCTCATATATGTAATAAATTACTTTCTCTAACACATTGTATAGCTAGAATATATTTTGTGCGTCCTTGAGAATCGAAAATCGACTGGTAGAAAAATGTCTGTTTGGCCGTCGTTCCGTATGACTAACTATCGGCTTGTCTCTCTGTGCACAACGATAGCAATCAAACCGTTCAAACGATTTTCTCCAAAAGGCATAATCCTCAATTGATCTGAACGAACTGCAAGGTCTGTGATTTTTAATAGGGTATTTTGATTTTTCGGGATACCCTACATCAAGCTTCAACAATATTTTAATTTTTTTATCCAAAAATGGCTCCAATTTTTTAAAATATGTTTTTCCTTGGTTAACACAAAGAACAACACAAATGTCGTAGGCTCCATTTTAGTTAAAATTTCTGAATTATCGAATATATCCAATTATTGTTTTTAGGTGTTATCAGCCAACCACATTATTGAAAATGGAGATGTTTTAAAATGAACTCTGCTCTAAAAACAGGTATTTAAATAAGGTCGTACAATATTCGTCGTGTAATATTTTCTGGAAGTAAAGGGCATTTATATTTTTTCTCAAAATCCTCTGCAGATAAGTTGCGGGATTTTGTATAAGAGAAATTTAAGAGAGCAAGAAATATTATGACATTCGTTTTACACACACACACACACACACACACATATATATATATATATATATATATATATATATATATATATATATATATATATACACCCATTTTATACCCATTTATATATACCCATACCCCCCATATATACACCCATTTTTAACATACCCCCCATATATATACCCATTTTTAACCATTGTTGTTGTTATTGTTGTTGTTGTTATTATTATTATTATTATTATTATTATTATTATTATTATTATTATTAGTTATTTCTTCGTAAGGGTCACCTAGCGACCCCGAGAGAATTTCAACACTTTCTTTTGAGTTGCTATTTTTTTCTCCCTCTACTCCATTTTCACCAGTTCTCCTCTCCTTCCTTCCTTGATACCCTTCCATGTTTTGCAATTTGTCTTTAAATCTCTCTCTCTCACTCTCTCTCTCTCTCTCTCTCTCTCTCCTCGACATTGTTTCTTCTTCTCTTACCGTATACCGTTCCTTTCCATTTCGTTCTTAACTTCTTGAATCAAGGTTATTTTGGATTTATTATTCCAAAGATAGATGATTTTTTTGGTTAGCCTGTTATCATCCATCCTGAATATGTGACCAAAAAAGAGCACTCTTCTCACCCGCATTATGTCTGTTACTTTTTATATGTAGCAATATATTTCTTGATTGTTTCTTAATTTCCAGAATTCTGTAGTTTGGAGTGGATCAAGTACATTACCTATGATTTTTCTTGATAGATTATTATAATTTTTGTTAACATATCGTTATTATATTATTATTAACACAATATAACACTTAACCCTCCGTGCACCACGTGGGGTCTAACAGACCCAGCAAAATAAAAATCGCTGTAACTCTTTGAATATTCGCGCGGCGGCACTGACGCTTTGTGTAGCTGGAGGTGCGGTGTTGCCAAACCCCTTACCTATTGCAATTTAGTGGTCGCCTGACCAGCGAAGAGTATAGACGCTTGTTAGTGAGTCAGGGTCCCGCAGACCCCACGGGTGCAGGACGTTTTTTGTTTCTTATTATGTATAAATTTAAATTTGTTGTTTCTTATTAATACATTTTTTGTTTCTTATTATGTATAAATTTAAATTAACAATGTAAATATGCTTCTAATTACTTTCTCTAAATATAGGCTAAGCCATAGAAAAGTGCACTTCACGTTTGTAAAAAATACTTCAATTTTTCTTTCCTTTGTATTGAAGTAGTAAAATGATGATTTGATTTGACAAGTTTGTTTCATTTTATCCAAAAGTAACTCAAAAGTATTATCCGTACATAATATAAACAAATAATTAAATATTACGCAATCTGTATTCCGATAATGAGTGGGGTCCAGGAAACCCCACATGGTGCAGGACGTAACTTTTATCCACGTGGTTTACGGAGGGTTAAGGAAGCATGACTTCTACTCTGCTGTCCTATTCTCCATCACACGAATTCATCCTTCGAAACGAGCAAGCATTCCTCCTCTTCTAGAACTCAACCTGCAGCTACACCTCCGCCCGAGGTGATACATGTCGCACGACCTCTAACAAACGAGAAGCTTCAACAAGGCACACGCGGTATCACGTGACGAGTATTAGCAACGCGACCTCGGCACTAAACGCGCGTAAACCTAGCTAAACACCTGCCACCGAGAACCATTTGTTTACCGCGAAATGCACACGTCCGTTTAAAAAATGAGACGAAGGCGTCCACAAAAATAAAAAAAAGGCATCTTGAACGTGACGTCGCTCAAGACGCCATCTTTTATTAGAGGTTTTGGAAGGACGTCTCACTCGGGAGTTGGTTTTTAGCCGGAGCGCGGTTCTTATTATTTTGCCACGCGGCACTGAGCTAATCAGAGTGATGGATGGGATTTTGGGAGCGCTCCAGTTCAGGGGGCTGGCGGGGATCCATCTTGCAGGGCGCAGCGGCCACGGCCTTCCTGACGTCTTTGTTCGCGCGGGGAAATTAGGATTAAACCTCGGAACATAGAAGCACCTGCGCAACCCCGGTCTATTGTAGGCGGGATGGAGACGAGTCTCCTCATTTCTTTGATGGAGTGCCGCAAGGATCGCCAAATAATCCGAAGATTAATTTCTTCGAATCCTTTATTAAAAACTTGGTTTTCTCTTTCGTCCATTGTCTCCTTTTAAGGAGGCAAGTAAAATATCTGAGTATCATTAATCAAGATACAAGACGTGTTTGCCCTTGGGAAAATTCATTCTTAAACAAATTGACTAGGAGTATACAATTTGTATAGGTCCATGTTCGTATGTAGGATTTTGTCTAAGCCTTTCTCCTTTAGGGTTGTGGTTTAGACAGCAAGTACACGAATGAAAAGTATAGTAATTTATTAGGGGAATGTAAACAAATCCCAATTGTCTTTTTAGTGGTATTTTAAATCATGTACAACATGATAAATAAGTTGTGTGTTAATGTCAACGTACAATTCATCTTCCTTTTATCATTGAAAATAATTCCTTCCTTTTCTCAATTTTAGTGAGTATAACGGGTGTACAACAGAATGTTGACTCCCCATGAAACAGCACAATCGTTTGTTGCCACTTTTTCTAACCGAAATTCAATAGAAGGAATCCACGGCTCTATTTTTAATTTTAAATATTTATTTATTTTTAAATTATTAAGGTTTTTCGTTTTAGGAAATTCAAATATCTCGGTTTTCATGTAGATTCCTATGTACATCGGAGTCAATACATTTTTGTATTTCCACCTCATTGCAATGACTTAAATAAATGTTCGTTAACATCACTACTTCGTACAGAAGACGAGGTGTATCTCCGAAGATATTTAATCCCATTCACATTTTAAAATAAATTCACTTCTAGGGAGAGCCACAAGCAGCACGCAGATGCAAAACCTGATCCCAACGCATTAATAACGATGCTTCCTCGCACGTCGGGACGAAGCCTCGCATCGCCTCATTGCATCCGAGCGAAGAATCGAATCCGGCATCCTCTGCGCACGAAGTCCACAACTGCACGCGACGACGCTGCTCTGCAACCGCCGCCGTCACCGTCACCATTTCCGTCTCTAACGTCGTCGCCGCTGCCGTCGCCGTCTCCGCCGCCGCCCACGCCACCGCCGCCGCCACCGCCACCGCCACCGCCACCGCCACCGCCACCGCCACCGCCACCGCCACCGCCACCGCCACCGCCACCGCCACCGCCACCGCCACCGCCACCGCCACCGCCACCGCCACCGCCACCGCCACCGCCACCGCCACCGCCACCGCCACCGCCACCGCCACCGCCACCGCCACCGCCACCGCCACCGCCACCGCCACCGCCACCCCCACCGCCACCCCCACCCGCCACAAGATTCACCGTCACAAAAGTCACCATCACCGCCATCGCCACCACACACTGGGCTAGGATGGTCTGAAATGCGTGAGTTGGGTTTCATACAGTGTGAATTTGGGTCACAGGTACTATATAATCTAAGGTTTAATGTAATGTTTCTTTTCTTAAAAAATACAAATTATAGATAGCACCACCTTCTTTGATTACTTTTGTTATAATCAACTTAACACTATTTGACTGGTTGGTAAGAATTGCTATTGCATAAGTCCTGCTTTTTACTTATTGTATAACTTGTGTACATAATCTTTATTTACTTTATTTAAGTTCAACAAGGGACAGAACAATGTATTGAATTGACAATAGATGTATTTAAAAATATTCTGTAGTACTGAGTATTTGTGTATCTTATCTTCTGAAAATAGGAA
This sequence comes from Teleogryllus oceanicus, assembly GCA_964035755.1. Classification (NCBI taxonomy): domain Eukaryota; kingdom Metazoa; phylum Arthropoda; class Insecta; order Orthoptera; family Gryllidae; genus Teleogryllus; species Teleogryllus oceanicus. Next base: position 16,021,104 of record CAXIVR010000012.1, on the reverse strand, counting down.
AATTTCTATCTATTAGTTTGTTTAAAATTTAATTCAAATTCAATAACTTTTAAAATTTTGGTTCATTAGTTCAAATGCGGTAAGATTTATTGAACCCTATTTGTGTGGAAACTTGGTTTAATGAGTTTTAAACACTTCTCTATGAATAGAAGTTACAGTATAAATTCTGTAATTTTTACGGTCGCAAGTAGTCGCGCCTGTGTTTATGCTCAAAATGAACCTCTTGAAGTGGATATTTTCCCGTAAAATTCGCAGTTTGGTACTCTGGAATGCCCAAATTTTGCAACGTTATTAAGATCTAATTTCCCATTGAAATTATAGGAAATTTAATTATATTAATATTACAAATAATTAATTTAATTTACTTTAATGTTTGGCGTACTTTTTCCTATGAGTACGCAATCAAACGAAAGTGAAAAACACAAAGTTAACCAACTAATAAAAACGGTAAATATTCACACAATATTCACATTCCTCATTACCACGGATTTCGCTTTTTTTCTTGCGCGCTTTTCCAGCACATTTTCGCCCACTGTGCGCCGGTTCAAAATGCCTGACCCCCCGTTCTCTCCCGCAAAGAAGCGGAATCCTTCTTTGTCAATGGCTAATTATTTCGCGAGGGGTCGCGCCGGGGCCCAGGCGTGCCATAGGCCGCCTTGCCCGTCCGCCCTCTCGAGACGGCGCGCGCCGCGTCCGGCGTCTGCCAAATGGCCGCCTCGCGTGCTGGCGCGGAGCGTTACGTGCGGCCTGTTAGGGAAAGTCCTCATCTTCCAATTAAAAGCATTACCGCGCTCCGCGCTGCCTGCATGGGACGGTGGCGGCAGCGGACGATAGTTGTTGGGAAGAATTGTAGAGAGGGCAATACCGAGCCGCTGTAATACAATTGGGAGATGCAACTAAAGAGAGATAAGATAGAGAGGTATAATAGATTGATTGATTTTTTGTGTTTCCAGACGCGTCAACTGCTTTGGTCATTAGTCCCGTTTGTGTAGTGCATGTTTTTTCCCGGGAGATACCGGTGATCTTTCCCCGCTGGATGGTGAGATCCGGCGCCGACCTACCGTCGGCTAGTGGGGTTTCCCTCTAACCAGGACTCTCGCACCAGTGGGGCACCACCATATATGTGATTGTGAAGTGCATGTTAGTGTAAGTGTGTGTGTAAGGGGAGAGGATAGGACAAGGAAGATAAAGGACAGATCGCGCGCGGGCCGTGACCCGTTTGGTAGGGTACTGCTCCGGCATTCCCCTGGCGTTGATCGGAGAAACCACGGAAAAATACCGATCAGAGCAGCCGGCCGCTAGAATACTCCTCCAGGCAGCGACTGAATTCGACCTAGCTGAAAAGTTAGTGTCGAAAACACTGCCGTCGTCAGAACTCGAACATAGGACCTTCCGGTCAGAAGCGCTGCAGTGACATCAGTTCATGCACTGAGCTACCGCTCCCAATAAATATAGATAAGATAGAGAGCTATATAGAAATAATGAAGAGATATAATTCTTTACTCTACGATGCAAAAGGAAAATTTAAAGTTGGAAGTAATGTTTAGGGGAACAGGAAGGGAAGAATGTCGAGAAAAGAGATATTGTCCGTTCAATGACGGAACGGCTGAACTGCGGTGTGGAGGTTTGGTGAATTGAAAGGTACTTTTTGTGATGGATGCTGTTGTTATTATAATTTTTGTGATGATGATGGTAGGTGGTGGTCGTGGTGTTGGTGGTGCTGGTGAGAGAGATGGTGGTGATGATTGTTAGGGTTGAGCAAGCGATGATGTTTTGTGACTGATGCGGTAGGTGACTGAAGGTGTGGTGCTTTAGGGTTGATAGTGGTCGTCGGAGGCAGGAAAGAAAGAAACAAAGAAAGACTGAACGGAAGACATACGAGCTACGGTGGCGTCTGAGCCGGCACGAAGCTTTCACGATTCCCCAGCGATGATAAAGTGCTCGATGATGCCCTCGCTCGAAGCCACTTCACCTTTACATTAAACACGTACAGAACACCTGTGCTTACATTTTGTGTTGTAAGAGAAAGGCGAGAGGATATGAAAATACAAACCGAATAACCATGGGAATTTAGAAGAAAAACAACTTTGAACATTTTTCTCATAAAATACATGAACAGCATAAAAACCTTCTCCATGAAAAAGCTCTTAGATGTGAGAACTTTCATGAAGATCGACAAAAGGGTGTCGGAGATTATCGATCTCAAACAAACTAACAAGTTTATTTTTCAATTCGTATAAATTTATTTATCGAATTGAATTAGTTATGCTGTTGAGATGAGTGCAAATATCAAAATTCAATGGTTGAAGATGTACAATAAAAGTTTTAAACAAGTCTTGTTAATGGAAAATTGAGATAATTTTAAACAAAATAGTTTAAGAGAAACATTATTATTCTTGCTTTGCTTTAATCAGAGGGGATTACTAAATTGATATTTTGACATTAAATTTCTTTTATAGTTATTTACAACAATATACTTTCAACACTCAAAGATAATGTTCGTGTGTACCGTGTAACAAATCGTTTGTTATGTGGTGAAGTTCGCGTATACCGACTTTTAATTCTCAATTATTTCTGCATTTCGTTCAAACTGCATATCCTATTGCAATGGAACCTCGTTATGAGAATTGTTCAGATCACATAATTTCATTCATAAGGTGAATAATTTCAAATTCGGCAATTTTTTATCTTTGTCTGGAACTGAGCTATTAGTACTAGGACAACCTTGGCATTCCATTATACCCACATGAAATTTCGCAAGTGGGAGGAAGCTTGATACTTTGACGTGACATCGTATTTAAACTCAGTCGTAATGTTAAAAAAGTGAGCGGTAAGAATAAAATAGGGGCGATCAAAGACATCTTGTGAATGAAAACTCATACCGTCAAGGTCCGCAAACTTCAGATTCTGTTACATCAAACCTCAAAAATGACGAATCAGTTAATTCAAACTAAGCAGACTCCATATTCCAATGCCAATCATATGATCCAAACGCGGTTTACTCCAAAATTTTAAAAGGAAACGGAATACGAATTCATTCATCAAAAAAGTGGATGAAACTAATAAAAAATCGTGGAACTTGAAGGAATTCTGGTCAAACGAGTTTTGTCATCTGTTGCATCGAACAGGAGTTTGTTTGGGTTCAAACTATTCCCCCTCACATGTACATCCGCAAAACGTCTAGTGACAATTGAATAAAGAGCAGTTTGCGACAGATAATTTCAATTCAATGAGGGGTCACTTCAAGTGAAATGAAGGATAATTGTAAGGACAGAAATAGTGTCTGTGTTTCTATTTTTGCATTCTCGTATACATACGTAAGTACGAAGTAATATTCGTAGTATAGAGAAAGGTATGTAGTGCTGCGCGAAAAAACGGCGTAAACTTCATTTTGGTGTACTCTTTTGTTTTTTCAAAAATTACACAAATGTATTTTTTTAATGTCTCTCAGGCCATTAACATGCACATTTCTATCGCATTTGTAAGTGAAATTGCATTGAATGACTTCAAATGAAGTTTTTCAAAAACTCAATAGGTTCCTGTGAAAGAGAGCTTCAAATTTGTAATTTACAGTAACGCTTAAACGCCATTTTCTTAAAAATGGCTGTAAATTTTTCAATGAAAATTGCCATTTAAGATGAGCTTTTACTGTTCTTTAAAATTCTTAATGTTTCAGTTCTACTATTAAGAAACCGAACAGTTGAAAATAAATAAATAAAAACATGTACTTCAGGGAGAGATAGATGGCTTCTGGCAAGAGAATAGGGCAAGACCTTAAAGCCAGTCCACACCAAAGAAATTAGAAAACTTTACTACGAGAAAGTTTGCGCTATTCTGTAGCACCACCAGTTAAATTTGTTCTTCACTTCTCTTGGAGTGTTTCTTCCTTCTGCCTGCTTACAAAGTTATCTGATAAACGCTTCTCTGAAGCTTAGAGTACAGTTTGGTACAGAGTGTCTGCACTGGGCGTCAGGTGAGATCACGTTTTCTTCCTTCCATTAGCGAGCAACCCCGTCTCGACAAGGCGCCAGCGTAAGGAGCGTCATCGAGGAACAAGTTCACGAAAGTGGGAAGGCCCAGTGCAGTCGCAAGGGATCGAATGAAGGAATGGTTCTTTATTGCTTTCTTTATACATGCCGACATGCAGACATGGCTGGAACGCAACCACTAGGCCACCTTGGGCATTAGCCTCTTTCCACCCAGCTTCCGCTTACGTAAGTCTTAAATTTTATCATTATCACATGTGGTACGTAAAGGTCCTTACTTAAATGTTCCAACATTTATAACTATACTTATATTATTTTGCCATTTATAACTATATTTATATGTATTAGCCAATTCCAGAGCCTTATAACTAGTTTTCATGTGAGCCATTGCGTGTCATGGCTGAGTACGGAACCTATTCCAGGCTGCCGAAACCATGTCACGGCTAAGGTCACACATTCGACCACTCGGAGATTGTGCCCCGGTTGTAAGCTCTCTATAGTCAAAATCAGAGTTTTTAATCACCTGCTTAGCTGGCGGATCACCAAGCCCCCGCCGGTGTCAGTCCCCACACGTGTGTAGTGAAGTGGGTGTGAATGAGTAGAACGAATGGTTAAGTATATAAGGAAACAAGAATGAATGATGCCTGAAATAAATAAATAAAAAATAAAAGAAAAGTTGTCCAATAAATAGCAAACACAAAACATTACTTAAGATTAAGAAAAAGTAATAATGATTTTATTGAAGTTAGGTACACCAAAGCGCTACGCAATAACTACAAAATTAGATTTAAGCTAAAATTCATTTAGTTTTAGTTAACATTCGCTACTTATCAAGAAAATCTCTCTTTCTCAGGTGCTAAGCCAAAAGGCAGCATAATTGTAAACCACTTTAGAAAATTAATTCCCGCCTCCTCAGGAGTACTGCAGAGGAGAAACAAGTAAAAAATCTCTTTTGATTTACAAATTTGGAACCATTTTTGAGACAAATTGCTTGTTGGTGTAAAATGTCCGGGGGGCTTTATGTAAAGCATCACCAAATTTTAAAGAATGTTGTTTCAAAATTTCAGAGCTTCAACCAGAGCCAGATGGACAGGGGTTTCTTCAACTTTGAAGAAAATCCTACGCATGGTTTAGGCACCAGTAGTTTTCACAGACGGACAGGCGAACGTTTTGATAACAAAACAATATTTTTTCGGTATCAGGGGTCCCCAAAACGTGTATTTCCGTTGAAATCGAGAAGTCGATTTTCCGCTGCATTACAAAACTTTCTCTACATTACATACATTACTCCGTATACAGGCTTGTACACGAGAAAGTAAAAAAAAATATCCCTACGCACGTGGAGCCGTTTGGCTACTACGTTAGATTAGTCCGCTACCAAGGAGTCGCAAGGGGTGGATCCGAGACGCTCTCAGCAGCAGCGCAGCAGCAGCAGCAGCAGCGTCAGCAGCAGCAGCAGCAGCAGCAGCAGCAGCAGCAGCAGCAGCAGCAGCAGCAGCACCAGCAGCAGCAGCAGCAGCAGCAGCAGCAGCAGCGCAGCAGCAGCACAGCACCAGCACAGCAGCAGCCCAGCAGCACACAGCAGCAGCCAGCAGCACCAGCACAGCCAGCACAGCCCGCACCCACAACAGCAGCAGCGTCAGCAGCACCAGCAGCAGCAACAGCAGCAGCGTCAGCAGCACCAGCAGCAGCAACAGCAGCAGCAGCCGGTCGAACCGCCACGCGCCCGCGCGGAGGTGCGTCAAGCTGGAACAGCCAAGTCAGCACACCGACACGAAACATGTCAAATCATTTATTGCTAATTAATTGCCAATTAATTGCCACATTTTTTAATTAATTGCCACGTATTTCGTGGAGAAAATTGCCAATTAATTGCCACAATTTGGAATTAATTCGCACGTATTTTCAGTCTCAAATAATCAAAGTAACTGTCAAGGGGTATGACGCAACCCGCAACATAATCCATGCTACCTTGACGTCAAGCCAACAGTTAAATTCGAGCCAGAGCTCAACGGAAACCATCTAATTATTTATTAATAATGAATTGCCAATTAATTGCCACAATTTGGAATTAATTCGCACGAATTTTCAGTCTAAAATAATCAAAGTCAATGTCAGGAGGCATGACCCAACCCGCAACATAATAAGAAAATTGTAATATAGAGAAAACAAACGAGCACAATCACATAAAATTAGTGAGACAGTTTCAAGGCATATCGAACAATTGTTTTACTCTATGCATGATTTAATTACCCCTCCCTTTTATGAGATAATAACTGCGTAGTTATGCTACCACCTACGGCATTCAAATACATAATGCAAGAGTACCAAAGAGCACGATATTTCTCAAATCTATAAAATAATTAAATACACATTCAATACTAGTTTACTATACTAAAGATAAATTAATAAATGTTGCCGTGTATTATAGAAACATTGCTAAATTGCGTCAGATTTATCGAACCTAGCAGCGTATTCAAATTCAAAAATACAGAGAACCAGCGAGCACAATCACATAATTTTAGGAACATAGTTAGTGGATGTTTAGAACTATCTTTTTTTCTATACACGATTTAATTGCTCTTGTCATTTATTAAATATACATTTTTTAAAACTTCGTTGTTATGAAACCTCATCGACAATAAAATAAGAAATATGAGAGTACCAACGAGCACTAATCTATAAAATCTATTTAAAATTTAATGCACGTTCAATTCTAGCATAATACACTGAAGATAAATTGATAAATGTTGCCGTGAATTATATAAACATTTTGAAACTGCATGGGAGTTATCGAACAAAGATATTGAAATTCGAAAATACAGAGAACCAACGAGCACAATCTCATAAAATTAGGAATATAGTTAATAGATAATAACAACTACATGTTTACTTTATACACGATTTAATTGCTCTTGCCAATACAAAAAAAATTTAAACTTCGTCCTTATGCAACCACGTGCAACAATCAAATGAGAACTTCGAGGGTACTAACGAGCACAAATAGCTAAAAACAGTTAATTATTGATGCATGTTCATTTCTGGTTTATTACACTAAAGATAAATTGACAAATGTTGCCGTGAATTATATAAACATTATTGAAACTGCATGGCAGTTAACGAACCAACCCCGTTATTCAAATTCGAAAATAAATAAAGCCAACGATCATAAACCCCAAAATTTAAGAACATAGTTAATAGATATTTAGAACTAATTGTTTACTGTATCCATGATTTAATATCTTTTGTGGCTTATTAAATAATAATTTTTTAAAACTTCGTTGTTATAAAACCTAATAGACTTTCGAAAAGGAAATGCGACAGTTCCAACGAGTACTAATATCTAAAATCTATTTCATAATTAAATGCACATTCGATACTAGTACATTAGACTAGAGATCAATTGATAAATGTTATATATATATATATATATATATATATATATATATATTGTTAAAACTGCATGGAAGTTAACGAACAAAACGAGATATTCAAATTCGAAAATACAGAGAACCAACGAGCACAATCACATAAATTTAGAAATACAGTTAATAAATATTGAGAACTAATTGTTTGCTCTATACACGATTTAATTGCTCTTGTCATTTATTAATAATATTTTTTAAACTTCTTTGTAATGAAACTTCAAAGACATTCGAACAGGAAATGCGAGAGTACCAACGAACACTAATTCCATATATTTATTTAATAATTGAATGCACATTTAGTAGTAGCTTATTACACTAAATATAAATTGATAAATGTTGCCGTGAATTATATAAACAACACTGAATGTGCATGGAAGATATCGAACAAAGCCAGATATTCAAATTCGAAGATACACAGAACCAACTAGCACAATCACATAAAATTAAGAACATAATTAATGGATGTTTAAAACTGTGTGTTTACCTTATTCACGATTTAATTGCTCTTGTCATGTATTAAATAATAAATATTTTATACTTCGTTTTTATGAAAAGTCATTGATGTTCGAGCAGGAAGTGCGAGAGTTTCAACGAGCACTAATATTTAAAATCTATTTAATAATTGAATGCATGTTCAATATTAGTATATTACACTAAAGATAAACTGATAAATGTTGCCGTGAATTATATAAACATTTTGAAACTGCATGGGAGTTATCGAACAAAGCCAGATATTTATATTCGAAAATACAGAGAATCAATTTTTGCTTTTACTCGTTTTCCAATATTTCAGAAACAAACATGTCGTCGATAAAAGCTGCGATGTTTGCAAAAAAAATTTGAAAATGAGCGGATAAAAAGATGCTTATTTACATTAAAACTTCTCAAATCTGAAGAAAGTCTTTGGGATTTGACAAACTGTGTGAAGCATCTTCCCGTTATCCATATTCTTTTCGCATTACTTCTCTTTATTCTTCTTCTGTTAGGAGAATGTATGCTTTCATTATCCTCTTAATTTGCTTCGACGAACACTGTAAACGGCGACGGCACACTGTAAACGCACAGAATGCCACAGCGGCCCGACTAAACCCTTCTCTATCAACACCTTGCGTAGGCCGGGACTCCAATAGTGGAAATCGCCGGCTCTCAACGTGTCATCCTCAGGAAGCGAGAGATAAACCTTGTCACACGCCTCTGGAGAACGAGTTACAAACGTCCCATTCGAACCGCTGAGCAGAAAATCGCCGGGATAATTGTTTCCCGTTCGTAACTAAAAGGTTAATATTAATAATAAGTGTCTGTATTTATGTGGCAATCAATTCCGCTCTTCCGCCTAACCACGTAATACGTACATTTATAGATAAGAATTAAACAAAAAACGTTATCCAATGCTACATTTAGTAAATAAAATACAACATAGATATGTCTTGCCACAAAGTTTTAACAAATGAATGTGTATCCCGATATAAGTGTTGTGACTACTGCCGAAAACTATCGAATAAGTTGGTGTCATTTCTCATTTTTAAATTATTCGCTTTCTCAGAAACTGTCAAATGTATATTAATTGTTGAGCAGCTCTTCCTACAGCCAAAACGTTATGATTAGAACCTATTTTGACGACCTATCACAAAATGATCTATTAAAAGCACATTCAATACCAATTTATAACAAAAAAGATATATTTATTAACATTGCCGTGTATTAAATAAATATTGTTAAAAACTGAATCATAGTTGCCCAAACATGTCAATATTCAAGTTCGAATATACAGAGAACCAACGAGAACAATCAAATAAAACCTAAATCATAATTTAACAGATATTTGATACTAACTTCATACTCTTCACAGAAATTAATTGCTTCAGCCATTTACAAAATTACTAATTTTAGTGTTCTTACTTATGCAACCAAGTACGATTTTCGAGTAGGAAATTAGAGTGTACCAACTAGTACAAACTACACAACCTATTAAATATTTAAACACACAATCAAAACTAATTTATTGATAAAACAAAATCATACTAGACTCAACATGCTATACATTCAAATTCGATTAAGATGCAGAATAAGGAGATCAATCAAATAAAAACAAGACTATAATTTCACAAACATGTTATACTAAGTATGTTTTCTAAATAAAAAATCATTATTCTTGCCACTTACGATATAAAATATTTTAAACTTTTTAAAATGTATCTTTGCTCCAATAATTTAGTATTAAATGTGCATTAAAAGACTTAATAGGTTTTGGTTCTTTTGTGCCAGATCGTACTCTCTAATTTTCTACCCGATTATCGGGCCAGAAAGCATTGCAATGAAGTTTTAAAATTATTTATTCCATCAATGGCAGGAAACTTAAATTCTTTAGAGTAGTAAATTAGTATCAAATGTCTGTTAAATTCACTTTCACCCTAAATTTGTGCTTATTAGTTCCCTCTATTTTCAAATTTTAAAATCTCACATGGTTCGAATATTCTGATTCACTTTCACCATTTTGAAAGGGTAATTTAAAATTTCCCAATTGAAAGTTGTGCTTCGTTGCATATTTACGATTTTTTTAAAAATTCTTTCCTTCCTAACCCGAATAGAAATTAAATCGTGTGTAAATAAAAAATCAGTATTAAATTACTAAACACAATGTTGTTGGTTATACATTATTGTGCTCGTTGGTTATCTAAATTTTCGAATTTGAATATCTGGCTTGGGTCGATAACTCTGATGCGGATTCAACAATGTTTATATAATAAACGGCAAAATTTATTAATTTACCTTTGATGTAATAAACTAAAATTAAATGTGTATTTAATAATTTAATAGTAATTAGATATTTGTTCTTGTTAGTTCTCTCACGTTTTCTATTCAAAAGTCGTATATAATTGCACAACTACGAATTTTAAAAAAATTACTATTCCCTAACGGCAAGAGCAATTAAATTGTGTATAAAGTAAAAAATTAGTACTAAAAAACTATAAACTATATTGATGGTTATAAGTGCTTGTGCTCGTTGCTACTCTATATTTTCAAATTTGACAATCCGGCTTTCTTCGATAACTCAGATGGAGTTTCAATAATATTGATATACTACATCCCAAGATTTTAGATTTTATTGCTCGTTGGTACTATCTCAATTCCTGTTAGAAAGTCAACGAAATTGATAACAACGAAGTTTTAAAAAATTATTAGAAATAAAATGACAAGAGAAATTAAATTGTGTATAGAAAAAAAAAATAGTTCTAAACATCCTTTAAATATGTTCTTAATTTTCTGTGATTGTGCTCGTTGGTTCTCAGTATTCTCAAATTTGAATATCTGGCTTTGTTCGATAACTCCCATGCAGATTCAATAATGGCATATAATGAAGTTTAAAATTTTTTTTTGTATTTGCAAAAGCAATTAAATCGTGTATAAAGTAAACATGTAGTTGTTATTATCTATTAACTATATTCCTAATTTTATGAGATTGTGCTCATTGGTTCTCTTGATTTTCGAATTTCAATATTTGGCTTGGTTCGATAACTTCCATGCAGATTCAGTAATGTTTATATAATTCACGGCAACATTAATCAATTTATCTTTAGTGTAATAAACTAGTATTAAACGTGTATTCTATTATTAAATAGGTTTGAGATATTCGTGCTCGTTGAAACTCTCGCGTACCTTGTTCGAATGTGTTCGAGTGTTTATAAACACGAAATTTTAAAAAAATATTATTAATTAAATGACAAGAGCAATTAAATCGTGTATGGAGTAAAAAATTGGTTCTAAATATCTATTAACTATGTTTCTATTTTTATATGATTGTGCTCGCTGGTTCTCTGTATTGTCAAATTTGAATATCTGGCTTGGTGAATTAACTTCCATACGGTTTCAAAATGTTTATACAATTCACGACATTTATCAATTTAACTTTAGTGTAATATGCTAGTATTAAACGTGCATTGAAATTTTAAATAGATTTACATATTAGTGCACGTTGGTACTCTCGCATTTCCTATTAGAATATCTTCGAATTTTCATAACAACGACGTTTTAAAAAAATTAATAAAGGACGAGAGCAATTAAATCGAGTATAGAGTAAATAATTAATTATAATCATCCGTTAACTATGTTACTAATTTTATGTGATTGTGCTCGTTGGTTCTCTGTATTTTTGAATTTGAATATCTCGCTTCGTTAGATAACTGCCATGCAGTTTCAATAATGTTCATATAATTCACGGTAACATTTATCAATTTATCTTTAGAGTAATTAAGTACTAATAAATGTGCATTCAATTATGAAATAAATTTAAGATATTGGTGATCGTTGGTACTATCGCAATTTCAGTTGGAAAGTCAACAAGATTTTATAACAATGATGTTTTAAAAAATTATTATGTAATAAACGACAAGAGCAATTAAATCGTGTATAGACTAAAAAAAATTCTAACCATCCCTTAACTATGTTTGTAATTTTATGTGATTGTGCTCGTTGGTTCTCTGTATTTTTGAATTTAATATCTGGCTTGGTTCAACAACTGCCATGCAGATTCAATAATGTTCATATATTTCACGGCAAAATTTGTCAATTTATATTAAGTGTAATAAAGTACTATTAAATGTGCATTCAATTATTAAATAAATTTAAAGCATTAAAGCTCGTTGGTACTATCGGAATTGCAGTTGGAAACTCAACAAGATTTTATAACAACAATGTTTTAAAAAAATATTATTTAATAAACGACAAGAGCAATTAAATCGTGAAAGAAGAATAAATTAGTGCAATATGTTGAATAACTATGCTTCTAATTTTATGTGATTGTGCTCGTTGGTTTTCTGTATTTTCGAATTTGAATATCCGGCTCAGTTCGATAACTCTGATGCAGTTTCAATAATGTTTATATATTTCCTGGCATTATTTATCAATTTATCTTAAGTGTAATAAACTAGTATTGAATGTGTATTCAATTATTAAATAGGTTTTAGATATACGTGCTCGTTGAAACTCCCGCGTACCTTGTTCGAATGTGTTCGAGTGGTTATAAACACGAAATTTAAAAAAAATATTAATAATTAAAAGACAAGAGCAATTAAATCGTGTATAGAGTAAAAAATTAGTTCTAAATATCTATTAACTATGTTTTCATTTTTATGTGATTGTGCTCGCTGGTTCTCTGTATTTTCGAATTTGAGTATCTGGCTTGGTTTGATAACTTAAATGCGGTTTCAAAATGTTTCTATAATTCACGGCAACATTTATCAATTTATCTTTAGTGTAATATGCTAGTATTGAACGTGCATTGAAATTTTAAATAGATTTACATATTAGTGCACATTGGTACTCTCCAATTTCCTGTTAGAATATCTTCGACGTCTCATTACAACGAAGTTTTAAAAAAATTATTATTTAAAAAATGACGAGAGCAATTAAATCATGTATAGAATAAAAAAGTAATTATAAACATCCGTTAACTATGTTACTAATTTTATGTGATTGTGCTCGTTGGTTCTCTGTATTTTCGAATTTGAATATGTGGCTTGGTTCGACAACTGCCATGCAGTTTCAATAATGTTTATATAATTCACGGCAATATTTTTTAATTTATCTTAAGTGTAATACACTTGTATTGAATGTGTATTTAAATATTAAATAGGTTTTAGATATTCGTCCTCGTTCGAACTCGCATACCTTGTTCGAATGTGTTCGAATGGTTATAACAACGAAAATTTAAAAATTATTATTAATTAATTGACTGGAGCAATTAAATCGTGTATAGAGTAAAAATTAATTCTAAATATCTATTAACTATGTTCCTGTTTTTATGTGATTATGCTCGCTGGTTCCCTGTATTTTCGAATTTGAATATCTGGCTTGGTTAGATAACTTCCATGCAGTTTCAAAATGTTTCTATATTTCACGGCAACATTTATCAATTTATCTTTAGTGTAATATGCTAGTATTGTACGTGCATTGAAATTTTAAATAGATTTACATATTAGTGCACGTTGGTACTCTCGCATTTCCAGTTGGAAAGTCAACAAGAATTTATAAAGACAAAGTTTTAATAAATTATTATGTAATAAACGACAAGAGCAATTAAATAGTGTATAGAATAAAAAATTAGTTCTAAACATCCGTTAATGATGTTTGTAATTTTATGTGATTGTGCTCGTTGGTTCTCTGTATTTTCGAATTTAAATATCTGTCTTTGTTCGATAACTCCCATGCAGTTTCAAAATGTTTATATAATTCACGGCAACATTTATCAATTTAACTTTCGTGTATAATGCTAGTATTGAACGTGCATTCAAATTTTAAATAGATTTTACATATTAGTGCTCGTAGGTACTCTTATATTTCCTACTTTATTGTCTATGAGGTTTCATAACAACGAAGTTTTAAAAAATGTATATTTAATAAATGACAAGAGCAATTAAATCGTGTATAGAAAAAAAGATAGTTCTAAACATCCACTAACTATGCTCCTAAAATTATGTGATTGTGCTCGCTGTTTCTCTGTATTTTTGAATTTTAATATCTGGCTTAGTTCGTTAACTCTGATGCAGTTTAAATAATGTCTTATAATTCACGGCAACATTTATAAATTTATCTTCAGTGTAATATACTATTATTGAACGTGGATTTAATTATTAAATAGATGTTAGATATTAGTGCTCGTTGGTACTGTCGCATTTCCTGTTCGAAAGTCGATTAAGTTTAATAACAACGAAGTTTTAAAAAATTATTAGTTAATAAATGACAAGAGCAATTAAATCGTGTATTCAGTAGAAAAATACTTCTAATCATCTATTTACTATGTTCCTAATTTGATGTGATTGTGCTCGCTGGTTCTCTGTATTTTTGAATTTGAATACGCTGCTAGGTTCGATAAATCTGACGCAATTTAGCAATGTTTCTATAATACACGGCAACATTTATTAATTTATCTTTAGTATAGTAAACTAGTATTGAATGTGTATTTAATTATTTTATAGATTTGAGAAATATCGTGCTCTTTGGTACTCTTGCATTATGTATTTGAATGCCGTAGGTGGTAGCATAACTACGCAGTTATTATCTCATAAAAGGGAGGGGTAATTAAATCATGCATAGAGTAAAACAATTGTTCGATATGCCTTGAAACTGTCTCACTAATTTTATGTGATTGTGCTCGTTTGTTTTCTCTATATTACAATTTTCTTATTATGTTGCGGGTTGGGTCATGCCTCCTGACATTGACTTTGATTATTTTAGACTGAAAATTCGTGCGAATTAATTCCAAATTGTGGCAATTAATTGGCAATTAATTAAATAAATAATTAGATGGTTTCCGTTGAGCTCTGGCTCGAATTTAACTGCTGGCTTGACGTCAAGGTAGCATGGATTATGTTGCGGGTTGCGTCATACCCCTTGACAGTTACTTTGATTATTTGAGACTGAAAATACGTGCGAATTAATTCCAAATTGTGGCAATTAATTGGCAATTAATTAGCAATAAATGATTGGATGGTTTCCGTTGAGCTCTGGCTCGAATTTAACTGATGTGTGTGCTGGCTTGACGTCAAGCCAGCACACACCCCTTTTTCTCCACGAAAATACGTGGCAATTAATTAAAAAATGAGGCAATTAATTGGCAATTAATTAGCAATAAATGATTTGACATGTTTCGTGTCGGTGTGCTGACTTGGCTGTTCCAGCTTGACGCACCTCCCGCGCGGCCCCTGCCGCCTGCCGCCGCCGCCGGGGCACCGCCTCCTGTCGCGGAGACGGATGACCGGCGCGCCGCGCCCGTTGGCGCTGACGAATTGCCGCGCGGCGGGGGCGGGGGCGGGGGCGGAGGCAGGGCCCAAGGATGAAAGAGCGCTTGCAGAGGAAGCGGCTTCGGCCAGGGCCCAAGCGGCGGCGGAATGAAGAAAGAGAAAAAGACAAAGAGGCAAGGGACGTAAAAATAAAGATGAACAATGAGACATACAAGTGAAGATTCAGAAAGTGGCAAATTGCAGAAGCCGAGAGGAAGATATGATTTTGGTATGGAATTCTATTGCATTATGTAAGGCATAATAGAACGTTTGATTAAACAGGTTAAAGCTGGAAGTGAATAGATGGCAAGGTACAGTTATGACACGTAGGTCTTAATGAAATGAAGTGCTACAGATTCTGTAAAAAGTATAGAAAAGAGATGTTACGAAATAAAAATAGAACTTGATACGAGTGTATCTTCTCTTAAGAGAACGAACAATTGAGTAAAATAATGGGTTGCTATGGAGATATGTTTGTTTTGAAGAGAGGTTAGCTAGAGTTCGAAAGAGATGGACGCATGACGATTAAGTTGCAGTATTTAAAGTGAAATATTTGTGTAAATACTCAATTATTAGCGGTTTCAAGTGTTTAGAAGACTAGCAAAACCTTGGGGAAGCTATAAGACATAATTAATGTGGTGGTACCAGAATACAGAACACGATATTCGCGAACGAGGAGCAGGTTACAGTTTGCCGATTGATTAGCCATCCAGAACTTTCGAACAATACATTTTATTTTTGTTAGAACTTGTGTTTTATTTGACAATACTCGAGTGAGAGGAACGGTCAACGCCATTGGGTATGTGGAAAGCAGCGGTCGCTGAAATTATTGGAAATACTCACGATCGCGGCGCTCACGGGAGCATAAACTGTTGTGGGATGGAAGTACATAGTTGCGTAACAGGAGAATTAACAAAAATCAAAGGCAAAGGAAGTACAGGAAGTAGGTGACATCAAAGTCGCTATATCAGGGAAACGGAATGAGAAAGAAATAACGGAAGAAAAGAAATTAGTAATCGAGTAGCTGAAGCTCGACTCCAGTAGGAGGTGGAGCCAGGGAGGACGCGGGAGGCGGACAGTCGGAGAGACGGGAACAGAGTGGAGGGACGGCCAATCGGTGACGTGACAAGGCAACTGAGAAACCCCCGAGGCATCGATCACAGCTGAGACTCATGTGAGAGGACATCGAAGGGACTGGAGACGTAAAACGTAAGTCTCGATGAAATGAAGTTTAAGATATTCTGTTAAAAGTAAAGAAAGGAGAATGAATAAAAATCATAGGCAACGGAACCACAGGAAGTAGGTGATATCAAGTGAAATCAAGAAAATGGAAAAAGCTATCGGAAACAAAGAAACTAGTAATTGTGTAGCTGAAGCTCTGCCACTCTGACTGCAGTAGGAGGCAGGAGGCGAACAGTCCGAAGGACGGGAACAGAGAGGAGGAATCGGCCACACGGTGACGCGAGAAGGCAACTGAGAAAACCCTGAAGCATCGATCACGGCAGTGTCTCACGAGGGGGACAGCCAAGAGACTGGAGAGGGGGGAGTGTATATCTCGATGAAATGAAGTGTGAGAGATTCTGTACAAAGTGTGAAAAGACGAATGAATAAAAATCAACGAGAAAGGAAGTACAGGAAGTAGGTGACATAAAGCCTCCATAACAAGAAATTGGAAAAAATGAAAGCGGAAGAGGCTGGGCGTTTCTAAAGCATGGGATTTGATTAAACGAAGTGCTAGAGATTCTGTAAAAAGTGAAGAAAGGAGAATGAATAAAAATCAAAGGCAACGGAAGCGGAAGACAGAAGTGGGTATCAACCCGATATCAAAAACATGGAAAAAACGAACAGAAACAAAGAAACTAGTGATTGGGTAGCTGAAGCTCTGACTCCAGCAGGAGGCAGACGCAGAAGGCGGACAGTCGGACGGACGAGAACAGAGGGGAGGGCCGGCCACACGGTGACGTGACAAAGCAACGGAGGCATCGATCACAGCGGCGGCTCATGAGAGGGGACAGCGAAGAGGCGGGGACGGGGGCCAGCGGGGGGCGTGGCAGGAGGCGCCGGAAGGGGGATGGTCGGCTAATTCCATCCGTGGCAGCGGCGCGGTCTGTCGTGAGCCGTGGCAGTCACACGTGGCGACACGTGTTGGGCCGCGTCGCACGTGGTGGCCAGGCGCCGTGCGGAGGGGGGGGCGGGGCGCCGGCAGTTTGTCCCGGCGCCAGTGGGCGCCGAAGGGCGGCTTCGGTTGCGTGGGCCCTGGGGGGGGGGGGTTTCCCGGAAACAAACTGCTCCTTGTTGGGAACCCCGGGACCGGGAGTGGTAGCTCAGTGCATCAACTGATGCCACTGCAGCGCCTCTGACCGGGAGGTCCTAGGTTCCCACTCCCCACGGCGGCAGGATTTTCGACACTAGCTTTTCAGCTAGGTCGAATTCAGTCGCCGTCTGGAGGAGAGTTCTAGCGGCCGACTGCTCTGATCGGTAGTTTTCCGTGGTTTCTCCGATCAACACCAGGCGAATGCCGGAGCAGTACCCTACCAAGCGGGTCACGGACCGCGCGCGATCTTTCCTTCCTCTTCCTTGTCCCATCCTCTCCCCCTTATACACACACTTACACTAATATGCACTACACTACCACATATTCCGGGAGACCGGTCGGGAACTTAGAGCTTGTCGTGGCTGGGGCGGTGCCCCGCTGGTGGGAGAGTCCTGGTTAGGGGGAAACCTCACTAGCCGACGGTAGGTCTGCGCCGGATCTCGCCATCCAGCGGGGGAAGATCACCGCCATCTCCCGAGAAAAAACATGCACTACACTAACGGGACTAATGACCAAAGCAGTTGACGCGCAAGGAAACACACACGCACACAAAAAAAACAACCAAACCAACTAGTAGTTTTGTACTTGTAAAGCCCAGTATACGCAGCACAGTTATCGTGCTGATTCTCTTACAGTTTCTGTACAGATATTTCAACATCCCAAACCAGAAATATAAAAGCCAAAAGTCGAGCATACATCGTATATACGTTTTCTGCAGGAATTATCTATGAAACGTCTCAAGACCCCGCTAAGGTGTCTACGCGGCTTTCCAGTACTTTCAGTGCCGGTATTTCTGTGTGTATGTTCTGGCTGTGGGATCTTTCTTAATATTAATTAATCATGAGGAGTATAGAGAAGAAAAATAGTAAGGCAGGAATAAGATTGATTGATTTCTTCGTGTTTCCGGGCGCGTCAACTGCTTTGGTCACTAGTCCCGTTAATGTAGTGCATGTTCTTTTCTCGGGAGATGGCACTATTCTTCCCCCGCTGGATGACGAGATCCGGCGCCGACCTACCGTCGGCTAGTGGGGTTTCCCCCTAACCAGGACTCTCCCACCAGCGGGGCACCGCCCCAGCCGGGCAAGCTCTAAGCTCCGACCGGTCTCCGGAGTATGTGGTAGTGTAGTGCATGTTAGTGGTGTGTGTGTGTGTGTGTGTGTGTGTGTGTGTGTGTAAGAGGAGAGGATAGGACAAGGAAGAGGAAGGACAGATCGCGCGCGGTCCGTGGCTCGTTTGGTAGGGTGCTGCTCCGGCATTCGCCTGGTGTTGATCGGAGAAACCACGGAAAACTACCGATCAGAGCAGCCGGCCGATAGAATTCTCCTCCAGACAGCGACTGAATTCGACCTAGCTGAAAAGCTAGTGTCGAAAATCCTGCCACCGTCAGAACTCGAACTTACGACCTCCCGTTGAGAAGCGCTGCAGTGACATCAGTTGATGCACTGAGCTACCGCTCCCGGTCAGGAATACGAAAGGAGGTAGTTCATCACAATATAACTTCATTCAACCGCATCGTGACACACTTAACCACAAAATCGAAATGGCCGATTGCCGTTGCATCGCGTAAACAAATTCGTAAGTGAAAGATTGTTTCGCTAGAGGCGCTTGAGTCAAACTGTAATCTTCCTACATGAAAAATTACGAGCATACTCAAAGGATTTCAATCATAAATCGTGCAGTCTGGGCCGCACGATTTCTGTAGGTCCATTTGCACGAAAACTACCATGTATACCGGCCTTAAATTTCAGTCAGAGTGGGAATTTTGGAGAACAAAGAGGATTCAAAGTTTATATCATCAAGTGTTTTGCTATTCCTGTCCCTTATTAAACTTGTTCACTACAACAGTGCTATCTACACATCTGATCTGAATCAGGGAATCATCTTCATGAAAGAATATCATGTAATGAACTGGTAGATCGATACCTCAACAGTATTAATACATTTTTATGTGTCATATAATTTGTGAAGTAATATAACACTATTATTAATTCCTTATTAATAATCGGTAGAATTTTGAACTGAAATTTCTCACGTGTCAAAACATGACTTGGCTTGTGACGTTTATCTAAAGCATTTGATTTCCACATTTGAAATGTGAAATAACTTGTTAAAATGAAAGCATGCACATGAAATCAGAAAAAATAAGCGCTTTCGTGAAAAACTAAGGCTGATAGAGAAAGTACTATTAGTACTATGCACAGAAAACAAACAAGGAATGAGCAGAGTACTTAAAACAGTTGAGTATGCAATAAATACTTTTATTTAAAACCGACCACAAAATCAACATATCAGATGAAACTGTCGTTTTAGTGGTAGACTTGTACATAAAAGATTAAGAAAATCATTTTATTATATTCGCATAGTTAAAATTAATTATATTATTAACATAGTTAGTCCATTCATATGGTTAAAATTTATTCGAAATGCAATGAAAATTTTTCTTAATATGCTCAAAATTGTGTTATTTGAAGTGCTCTGAGATACAGATTCATTTCATAAATTCCTCTAGTCACAGATAAGTCGACAAATCATCAGCAGTTTGCAGAAGTTTCTTTACCGAGAAGAAATGCAGACAAAACAATATGATGCCCGAATTAAATCAATAGAAATTCACGAATTAGAACAATCCGGGATTAAAAAGATCCCACATACAACAATTTAGAACAATCATAAAGCATTTCAGACGTTGCTCTTGACATGGCACAAGGAAATAATGACACATAATAATATGAATAACAAAGTTAGATATTCGTGGGAAAATGACAACTGAATTAGCGTAAGAAAAATCAAAAGGCATGAAATGTGTTTTGGAAGAGAAAGGTTGTATGCAAATGCATTTTTAAGAAGTGCTAACGAATAAAAGTCAAAAGACTAAAAATATTTATGTTGAGATAACATCAAGAGTGATTGATTGTTACCCTTTTAATTCAAAAGCATATCCTTAAGGGAAGAATTGCACCTCAAGCTATGACACGGTTCCAAAGAACGAAAATTCACCATTCGCAAAAAAAGGAATTGTAATGTATGAGGGTTGGGGCATGAATCATGGCATTTTTTTGTAAGAATACGAGCATGGGTAGAAAATGTGAAATACACACATGAACGGACAAGATCTGAACTAATTCCATTGACATTTGACGACCCATCACATTAGGTTTCTAATATTTATTAAGATATTTGAAATGTCAGTATGAATTCAGGCATTGTAGCTTATACGAGTTCACAACATTCCTAAAGCTACGCATACCCGTGCAACGGGTAAAAGCCCAATAAGGCAGATGCTCGACTAGAGCGCATGTCTCATGGGTCCGCACACTCACAGATCGTCACGTGCGTTGCTGATCATTGGTTGCTACGCGAACTCGCCTAAACTCTTCTGCTCATCTCGCTACTGCCCGCTATTGATAAGTATTATTCGTACCAATATAAATATAGGACGAATAAATCCATAATTCTCATCACCTAAACAATGTATTCTTTTAAGATTAAATTCACCTACTATAACACAATAAATTAATCGAAAAGTATAACAAACTGTTAACCCAGTGGAAAGAAAAACTAATGTAAAAATTAATAAATTAGTATTTCTTATTAGTATCAATTCTAAAATTAAATCCTTAGAATAAAGGTTAAAGGTATTTGGCTTCCACCAATTCCCTGTGACCTTCTCCAGCATTTCTCCGCTGCAGCGCCTCTGACCGGGAGGTCCTAGGTTCCCACTGCCCACGGCGGCAGGATTTTCGACTAGCTTTTCAGCTAGTTCGAATTCAGTCGCTGTCTGGAGAAAAATTCTAGCAGCCGGATGCTCTGATCGGTAGTTTTCCGAGGTTTCTCCGATCAACACCAGGCGAATGCCGGAGCAGTACCCTAACAAACGGGCCACGGACCACGCGCGATCTTTCCTTCCTCTTCCTTTCCCTATCCTCTCCCCGCTTACACACACACTTACACTAACATGCACTACACTACCACATATTCCGGGAGACCGATCGGGAGCTTAGAGTTTGTCCCGGCTGGGGCGGTGCCCCGCTGGTGGGAGAGTCCTGGTTAGGGGGAAACCCCACTAGCCGACGGTAGGTCGGCGCCGGATCTCGCCATCAAGTGGGGGAAGATCACCACCATCTCCCGAGAAAACATGTACTACACTAACGGGACTAATGACAAAAGCAGTTGACGCGCCCGGAAACACGAAAAAAAGAAACAATTAAACCAATCGAGCATTTCTCCAATGGAGAACGGCTGTCTTGGTGTATGAGCGTTGCTCGAAACGGGTCACATTCATCTCGCAAGCGGGAGTCAGACAAGTTTTGATATCACATTGCTCTCGGAGCTAATATACACTCATGTAACATCTGTTGTTGGGAAGACACATTAGAGCAGCATTTCTTTCACGCGACAAATATAGTTATGTGTTTCGATAACATTTCCTAAAAAAACATGACTTCTACTCCTACCCTCGTATTTATTCGAATGTGATTTGATTCATCATATAATATAAATCGATTTAAAATGAAAGAAATATCAGCTGCAAGGCCATCTGACCGGCACATCCCATAACCGAAGAATAGGGTACCATTCCCGTTGCAAATGTTGCGGATAGCTTTAAAACGAGCGCCTCCCCCCGGAGTCATAAAGGCCGCGACCCCTCGCCACAGCGGCCAATGCAATCGCGTGCCGCATTATGTGGGCGTCTCCGTGACAGAGAACGCGGCCGCCGCGCGTCGCCCCATTGACGCCCCGTGCGCGGGTGCGTGAAGCGCGAGGGAGCGCGGGGCACCGCAGCGCCCACACCGTCGCGTCGCAAAGACTGGGAGGGGGTGGGGCAGGGCGGGCACCGGGTGGCGCGGCCCGTTGGAAACTGGGGGGGGGACGGTGCGTAAGGTCGGGGCCGGACGGGGCCGGACGGGGCCGGACGTGGCCGGACGTGGCCGGACGGGGCCGGACGGGGCCTGACGGGGCCGGACGGGGCCGGACGGGGCCGGACGGGGGACGGGGCCGGACGGGACCGGACGGCAGGTTTTGGCAGGATTTGGGCGTGCCGTGGCTGGCGGGGTGGTACGTGGTGTGGCTGGCGTGGGGTGGTTTGGCGTGGCGGGCGGGGTGGATGTGGCGGGGGGGCGGGGCGGGGGGGTGGGGGGGAGATGAAATATGAGGAGAGGCGGCGCGAGTACGGGGATGCTCTTCACAATAGCCGCGCCGCCCGCTCTCCTGTTTACACAGCCGGGGGCGGCGCGAGGGCGGCGCGGGGGCGGTGCGGAGGCGGGCAGCTGCGCTCCACCTCGGCTCCCTCCCCCTCTTCACGCGACCGCCGTCGTCGTCTTCGCCGTCGACGTCTCCGACCCGCGACACTTGAATGCCGCCCGGAGGAGGAAAGGGTAGCGGCGCGGAGATACAGAAGGCGGCCCCTTCCCTCCGAGGAATTCCTTCTGCGCGCGGCACAAAACGCAGCGCCCGCCGCTGGCGTTTGCGACCGCGCCGGACGGGAGGTCCAAAGGCGTCAACTTCACAAATGTCTCCTGCGGATATCGTGTTACTAATGTGAAAAATTTGAAGCAGAAAAGAGGAAAATACGTCGCGGTTTATAGTGAGAATTATGTTTATCATTTAATGTCATACGGTTTTCTCCTTATCTTCTAAGCATGATAAACTTCGTATACAGTTAACTTTTTAGCATTATTTTAATGTCTACTAACAGTAGTGATTTAGTTGTAATTTCAAGATCTACGAGAAAATATACATGTATGTAAATTTATTACAATAGAGAGTAATGTAGTTTAAGTTTCTGGCATAAATTCCATTACATGAGATCACATGAATAATTGCAAAAAAGCTCTAATGGCATGTTAAACTTTAAAAGAATACTGAATAATGTATATTTTGTTTATTGTTAAGTTTCTATATTTTATTCTCAGCAAAGTAAATTTAAATTATTTGTACAAAATACATACAGAAAGTTAACTTAACTATTTAGGTGCGGGTAAAGGATCTCAATGACATTTCACTTTTTTTGCATCTATAAAAAATGAAGATAATTAATGGTTTTATTTATTGGGAGGCGAAGTTGGGGATCAGGTGTAGTTGACTTTAAAAAGGTGTTATTCAGTTGTAGCAGGCCTTTTTTGTTGATCGAAATTTACGAAAGTATGAACTACATAAATATTTATTATATTGAATATCATTATTTTATTAGTAGTAAAACGCTCCTGTTCACAGGTAATTACAATGATTTGTCGTTTCTTACATGCATTTGTGTAATAAATTTTATTACATCTTAATGCAAACAGTTATTTACGATAGGAGTAGCCAAGCATTAATCAAAGTACTGGAGTCGCGGGCAAAATGTGAACCTATTGGAGCTCTGTTTTTATGTGACATCTTAAGATTGATAAGCTTCACAAACAGGAAATTTACCTATCTACAAAACTAACTACTAATTTGAGCATTCTTTCAGTATAAAAACTCAGAGATATGATCCGAGTGTAATGAATAACAAGGCCCTGACAGCTGCAACGTGTATCTGTGAGCGTGTGGGGAAGGCTATACTCATCAGTAGCCGGAATGAAGGAGACTTCGTTTCTCTTTTGTGAATAGAAATAACGAACATAGAAAAGAGAGAAAAAAAAAACATACGAGCGTGGCAAGCAAAACAGAATCAAGACGGTAATTTCTAGTTTTAGGTACTTGCATTTTTGCTATATATCAGTACACAACAAAAGTATCTGTACACAAAATAAATCGACTTCAAAAGGATATGTGAATTACTTCAAATAAACTTACTACATTACCAATTCTCGTCACTTATATCGCAATGTAGCAAATTATTAAGGTGTTATCTTCCTGTCCAAACTTTGACCATAGTTTGTCCATATGACCGTTATTTACACACCCATAATATCTTTTTCTGCTTTAATGTTAATAACCAATTCTTACCTCTGTAATTGCGTTTTTCCCCCTCAACTTCACACGAACGCACTGATATGATAGGTATTTTCTGTCGATATCTGCATCGATGTCCCCGCCAATACCACCTCTTTTTACGTACCCCATCTACCCCTTGTTATTCTCTAGTATCTCCATTCTTCACCATAAAGTTGTTTCTTCCCTTAACTTCATAAATGCTCATACTTTGCATCTTCCTCTTCATATAAGATCTTCAATCGCAACTGTGTTCACGCTCAATTAGAAACGCAGAGAAATGTCTCCATGAATGTTCCCCTTAGACTTCTCTGTTCACCTTCAATATCTTGTTCACCTTCACACATACCTCCTTCTCCTCCATGATTAAAATATCCACCGACTCCAACACTACTCTACCTTCACCCACTCCTAATCCCCACCACCTCCAGCTCAGCGTCGCCCCGCAACCTCTTCACCTCGCCCTCACAATCCATCTTCGGTTGAGCGCTAGGTGAGGCAACGCGTCACTCGTCCAATCCTGGCGTTCGGCGGCGGTTTAACGCGGGTAATTAAGACCCCGCGTGTGTACTTAGGCCATGCGGTCAGCGGCACGGCGCACAGTGTTGCCAAAGCAGAGGAACGTTGGCAAAAGTCCAAAATCAAAATATACATCAGAAGCTTCATTTCATATGGAAGGGGAAGCAAAATGTCCCCCCCCTCTCGTGTCCCGATCAGGAAAGGAAGACGGAATTACGCTACTCTTTTCAGTGCAAGTTTGAACTTGCACAAACGATTCTCGGTGCACTTGTTCGCTCTCGCAGTAAGAAGACAGGTGTGTTTTTCGGTGCAAGTATTTTTGCTCTCTCGGCTGGCAGAATCATACGTGCTATAAATATGATACCTGGAGAAATGTACTTTAAATCTGTATTTCTAAAAACATATTTCTTGAATAATAGTGTAATAATTTCAAGTAGAAACTTAACGTGTCACAATGAAATGAAATTTTAAAATGCGGTTTTTCGTATTGTCTTTTAGTTACTTTCCGGGCGTTTCCGGGTTATGATATTAACTGAATCTTATTCTGGAATTCATCTTGTTTTCAAAACATTAATCAAAGTTTTTCCATATTTTCCCTATTTTGCTATGTGCCTTCTAAGGTACTTTTTTTATGATGCATATCTAGTTTTGTTAGCCTTTCTACAGTGTTATTAAACACACTACAAAGAAAAAAACAGAAAAAAATGCAACCTGGAAGAAAAAAAGTGCTTCGCAAACTGTTAATTGCATCTAACCCATCGATTTCGCAAATGTAATAGAGAAAAATTATCACAAAGGCATTGGATCTAGAAATTACACCAATGTTAATGGCTTCAAGTACAAATTCACTTTTTGAAGAAGAGTGACATGATGAAAGTTCTGACTTTGAGGTTATGTAAATAAATAATTAAAGGTTAAACAGTTAAGAGGGAAGATACACCTTAAAACAAAAAATCCATTTTTGAAAACTTTTCCCCCCAAGCATTAATTTTTCAGGAATATTTTTTTGTGAAAAAAGTATTTCGATATGTGCAATAGGTTTTGAGTTAGGATTAAAAAGGGTAGTAAGGTAAACAAAACTCATGAATCTAACTTCGTCCCTTGTATTACAGTACCGTCTTTAAGATCCGTTTCCCTTATAACTCAAAAACTAATCATTTATAGCTATGAACATTTTAGGATGCATTTAACCAAGTATTATCTACAAAACCATTCTAAATCGTACCCTTTAAATCAATAGTTTTTGTGATAAAAAATTATAAAACTGAAAAAACTATTAATATTCAATTTATTAATGTTGTATTCAAATTAAAAATACTATTTATCCAGAGATCTAAATGAAAGAGCATGGTTTTGTACCCGTGAGTATTTCCAACAAATTGAAAGAAAAAAATTGTAAAAATCTCCAAAAATATTTGAGTTATCAGGAAAACACTAATCCAGTAATGCTAAGCACAAAAAACTGTTTAAACTTTGATTAAAAAAAGTTAAAAGAACATTTTTTCTTGCAGAAGAAAGATAATTCTGTGTAACAGTTCATTGTCACAGTTGTGAAGTATGATTTTATTGGAGAAAAAAAAAGTGGAAAAAATAATAAAACTGTAACAGCTGTAAGCTGTATCTTCCCCCTTAAATAAGTCATTATTTAATTACAAAATATGTGTGGATGAATATAATTTGTTCTATTACAAAGACCTTGGAAAATAGAGCACTACAGTGGTATGGACATGTTCAGAGAATGTCAGAAAACAGATGGCCACACAAGATCTTAAAATGGCAACCACCTGAGAGGCGAAAAAGAGGAAGACCAGCTTTAGAATGGGAAAAATACATCCAAGAAGCTATGAAGGATAGAGGCCTCAAACCACGAGATTGGGAGGATCGAGAGTTGTGGAGGGTGAAAACGGCAAGCTCCTAAGGGGAAAATGCCGAAGAAGAAGAAAGAAGAAGAAAATATGTGTTTTTATTGCCAAAAACGGTTCAAAATACGTTTTGCCACCTTTTCCTCTTTCTGGCCCCTCTGTGCGGCGTCGTGGCAAGGCAAGGCGAGGCGAGGCCAGGGTGCGGACCGCGGCGCGGCAAGCCTACGGCGGAGTAATAAGTTAGGCCCGCTCGCCGCGGCTGTCAAGCGGAAAAACAACGCTGATACGAGTGTAGATTTAGAGCACCGCGCCGGGCTCTGCCGCCGCCCGCCCTCACCGTTCTGTGATTATTTCAGGGATGGACGCACCCTCAGTATGAGAGGACGGGCTGCCGTTTGGGAGTGGGCGGGGTGGCTGCTGAGGGAGCTGGAGAAAGCTACGCGGAGGAAGATGTAGTACGAACGCCTGTTTTACGCTTATTCAACACAATGAAGGCCTTGGGATGTGAAGATTGTCGTTTTTTTAAAATTTTTTATTTGGGTGTTGGTTTTATTGAAATGCCTCCTGAAAGAGATAAGCAGCCGATGAGTCGGCTGGTTCTTCAGTACAAAATAGTGTTTTCAACCTGGATGATTCTGACTGCCTGAGGAGTGTATTCGTACAGACCTTTTGAAGATGCTCTTTCAAATATTTAAATTAAATATCAAAAATTTAAAATTGTATTTTTAAATAGTTTTCAACGTGTTTAAAGCACGAGTCATCCGAATTGAACTAGGGAAATCGAACCCAGAAGGCCTGGTTTACATCCAGTTTCTGATAATCCAAATTGGTCATGTTGGTGTCAGATTTGATTATAAATATTCGCCTGTGGACAACTATTGACGAAAGTATCCTTGTTCATTGTGAGACATGCTTGGCTATCAGGCTTAGCTAGATATTAATGCATGTATGTATATGGTGTTATTGGGTCATTAGTCCGAGTTCTCCGGCCAGCTACTGTTGTCCCCCTTACCTGCGCCTGGTTAAATTCCCATGCTTGGCGGTAAGAGTGACAAGAGGCGAACATGACGTATTCTCTTCTCCGTAACTAGCAAGATCCGCCTGCTTGAGCTTTTCTTCGTCACACAGATACAGAAACTGGGACGATTTTAAAGGAAAGCTACAACTCTATTTTTGCCTCGACCGGGAATCGAACCCGGGGCCACAGCACGGGAAGCTAGTCCGCTGCCCATGAATCATCCCAGAAGCTTTACGTATTCATGATTTAATAAATTAATCTGAAATGTTACTGCAGTTCAAAACGTATACCCATAAGAAAATAACGACTGAAATTCATACTTCTTCGATTTTCATGATGTTTTATTGAAAATACTGTTTCATGGAGGTGTGAGCAACTTCAACAATTGACAGGACTAACAAACGTAAACGTCAAATATATCTCAAGATCATATATTACTAAAATTACTGCTATATTTAGTGTATTTCAAACATGTACCATTAGCTACTACGAGGCAGAAAGTGCCCCGGACAGCCAAGATTCAATAGACGCCGGTCGCGAAAGCCTATGCAACCATTCGTATGTGTGTCCTATGTAAACATTTTTAAAATGTGTATTACGTAACGGTAACAAACATAAATAATAAATAATGTTACGAACTTCTGCGTCTAATTGTAGTGGCTACTAAACACATAAGCAATTAGTTGCGGCGTGTCAGAAAGGTGATAGATAACCGACCTTGCTTTCTTCCTATGAGCAACAAAAACGTTGAGCAAAATCTGCAACAGACAACGACCATCAGTAACGACCTCTTCTCTTATTCCTCAACAAACATACGTAAGGTAATACCTTGCTGACAGCTTCAACCATTTCTCTACACAACAGCCAACGCTATAAACACTACTTCCATTCCCACAATGATAGCACTGTTCATCATACATCACCTCTATTTTTTCTGATGACACTGTTTCTGCCGCGGGCTGCTATCATTGTTCATTCCCTCACCGTCACTACTCACCATCACCCCCTTTCAGCTGGTCCCATCTTACATCATCCCTCAAAAACCAACCCTGACTCCGCTGCGCCGCCCGACGGGGCTATCGGACGCCGGGGCGATGGCTGTGAAGATGGGGGTGGGTGGTGGTGGTAGCAGTAACTTATGACGATGGCTGTGAAGATGGCGTGGCGAGCGATGGCGTAGGCAAGGGTGGCGTAGAGGTGGTGGTGGTGGTAGCAGTAACTTATGACCATGGCTGTGAAGATGGTGGTGGTGGCTGTGGCTGTGGCGGTGGCTGCGAAGATGGCCTTATATATTCATGACATTCACGCTACGGTGGTGGTGGCTGTGAAGATGGCGCTACTGGCAACGGTGGCTGCATAGGTGGTGCGGTAGCATGAACTATGACGACCGCTGTGAAGATGTCGGTGGCGAGGGTGACGGCGGGGGGGGGGGGCGGTGGCGGCGGTGGCGGCGGTGGCGGCGATAGTGCCGACGATGGGACGATGGAGGCGGTGGTGGCGATGGCGGCGGCGGCGGCAGTGATGGCGGCGTTGTGGCGGTGGCGGCGGTGGTGGTGATGGCAGCAGTGGCCACAACGTTCGGGATTAGACTTGCAGATGGATGAGTACCGCCACTGCCGCTCTCATCTCCGTTGCCACCACCGTTATACTGCGGAACAGAGGGCCCAAAGAGTATTAATTAAAGAGTGTATTCGTGTTGTATACTATCATGCGTACTGTATATATCTATTTCTATTTTTTTCATTATCTTTCTATAGATCTATTTATACAATGATTTAATCAGTAAATATTTTTATATTAACTTTTATTGATAACTGTGCTATAAACAAGGCATTAAAAATTAACTTTTAGAAGTTTTGGATGACAATTCTATATTTGTTTTTTAGTTACAATCGAAACTGTTTGTTTTTAGATTTTCTGCGAGTTCCTAGAGTTTCTAGAACTCGAGTTTCCCCGACTTCCTAGGTAAATAACAAAACCATTAATGAAACAACTTTTCACATGACAAGGGGCTGCATGGTTTTCTTAATTACAATGTAGACTAGTGGCCTGCAGTAGCAAAAATTCTGCTGAAATATTTCACACAAAATGATTTTCCAACAAGCTACATGCACAATGCTTAAGAGCAACATATATTATACTCTCTTCTAACACTAAAATACATTAAGTATTTTAATGAAAACAGTCTTCCCGACTTATGCAATGACAGTATAGTATATACAATACATCAGTTCTAGGATTCACAGTACAACATAATTCACAGTACAAGAGTTCTTTACACACCAATTATATCAAAAAGTTGTTGTTCCATGCTGGAAGTTGCTTAATATACTTCCAAATTCTGGGCGCATTCAAAATTAGTAATGTTGTTTGTAATAACAGATCATCAGTGATCAATCATTTATGTTGCTAAAAGGGGGAAAGGTAAGGGAGAATCGGAAGCAATGGTAATAGCTGCCCAAAATCAGACACCGAGGACACATTTTGTTAAAGCGACATACTCATCAGTTTTCAGAAATGTCGTGTATTCCACGAACTGCATTTAAAAATATTAAATGGAACACTATTACAATTTGTCAGTACATAATAGATGCGTGTAGATAATAGTTTATGTGGTAGATAAAACAACTGTTATTCATGAAGTTGCTTGCTCCTTTGTGCAGTGTATTGCAAAGTATTGACAGCACGACAAAAAACACTTTAAAACATATTTAGTAGTACTTTCTTTTGTGGTATATTTTCATTATTTTAATTTCTTATGTATGTTGTGTTCCTTCACTAATTTTTTCTGCCGCTAGCGCAACACCACTGGGGAGAGGAACAGAAAGGAAAGATTGGTGCGGATTGAATTTCTCAGTTCTCCTGCAAAAGGATTAAAATGTAAAAATCGTTTTTCCTTTTAGAACATTATTGAACACGTAAAATTAAAAAAAAAACTTTATTGAAATAAAAATTGAGAAAAATGTTTTATTGTACTATAATTTCCCTCGGAATTATTATTACTACATCACTAATTCTTTTACAATTTGTTTAAAGAATTACGAAATGTAAAAAATCACATTCAAATAAAATGAATTAAAAAGAGTACAATTAGCATCATTTACACATGTATACACAAAAAGTAAACAACTTGAATAACCCATTTTTACAGTAAAAAGGCATTTTTCACGAGAATGTCAATCTTTGGCATAATACACATGTCTGTTATGTTCTACTTCAAATTGTTTGTGGTACATGATCCCTTGGGGGCAATTGCAATATGTAAACCCTCCGTTTGGCTGCCATTCCTTCCATCTATCCGGCTTCTTAGCGAACATTAATATGACGCGTCCATCGACTGGGAAACAAGTCTAGAGGCGCTACGCAGGTGCATTTGCAATGTGCATAATCATCATTACAAGTTTCTTACATGCGCACCTGTGATGTTCCAGGGAAATATGTCATGTCACATTCGTGGTAATTTCAGATGATATTAATTGTGGAACGAAATAAAAAGTTCATTAATGGTTTACAGTTACTTATATATCACTCGCTGCAAAGTTGCTTTCTGAGGAGAATGAATATTTAATTAATTGATTACGCGATGTAGACATTTCAATTGGTACTCACCTTTAAGTCCAAACAAGTGTAGCTTGCACAGACGGCAGATCATTCAATATTATTGAAGATTAATATAAAACGTATTTCACATCGTTTGTAAAAATGAGCAATAACATATTTTGTATTATATTGAAATGTAATAAATAAAATCATTTATAATCTATTTTTGGAAATTAAAAATTCAGTAGCAAGTTGTTTTAAAAACGGCGTTTCCCGTACGTAAGTAGAAAGAATAAAGGTGTTGTGAGAATGACAATATAATTATTAGTGAACACTGTTTTCCATGCATTACGTTAAGAAAAAAATCCTTTGTGACAAGACTATTACACTGGCAAGGCGCTATCATGACCCGCGCGCCTAGGGCAGAGCGTTGAATATATAACATTATTATATTAAAAATATCTCAGGAAATCTTTTACAATATATAAGTTGAATAATATTATTTACTTAAATTTTATTACTTAATAAGTAAATTTTTTTTAATATTTACAATTAGTTAAAATAATGTTATATCATACAATATGTTTCTCAAAGATAATAAATTATCAAATGTAAGTTATTATATTCATATCATTATTCTACGTATAAATTGTAATCCATTTTTTGTCTAATCAGCACCACAAGTAAATGAAGGAGATTCGCGGATTGGTTGGTTGGTTCATAGTGATTTCGGGCGTGTGATCTAATGAGGTCATTAGTCCCGTGAGTGTAGTGCATGTTTTTTTCTCGGGAAATGGCGGTGATCTTCCCCCACTGGATGGCGAGATCCGGCGCCGACCTACCGTTGGCTAGTGGGGTTTCCCCCTAACCAGGACTCTCCCACCAGCGGGGCACCGCCCCAGCCGGGACAAGCTCTAAGCTCCCGACCGGTCTCCCGGGATATGTGGTAGTGAAGTGCATGTTAGTGTGCGTGTAAGGGGAGAGGATAGGTCAAGGAAAGAGGACAGACCGCGTGCAGTCCGTGGCCCGTTTGTTAGGGTACTACTCTGGCATTCTCCTTGTGTTGATCGGAAAATCCACGGAAAACTACCGATCAGAGCAGCCGGCCGCTAGAATTCTCCTTCAGACAGCAACTGAATTCAACGTAGCTGGCAAGCTAGCTAAATCTTGTCACTGCCAGGATTCGAACCTAGGACCACCCGGTCAGAGGCAGTGCAGCGTCAGGGATTGGTTTTACGGCAACATTGAGAAAAACTTGCCCCGGGAAAAGTGGGTCTGGGAAGAGCACGTGAGCGCGGTACAATTACTTCGCGGGGAAGGGCTGACTCAGCGTCCGGGCGCGGGGGCGGGAGCGGGGGCGGGGGCGGGGGAGGGGCGGGGGCGGGGGCGGGGCGGGGGCGGGGGCGGGGCGGCGGGCGCGGGAAGGGCGCAAGGGGGAGCTGCCGGGCGCATTGACTCGCCGCGCGGGCGGGGCGCGGTCAGGCCAACACGTGTCTCGGTGGGGGAGGGCGGAAACGGCCACGCGACGATTCGCGGGGCGGCGCAGGTAGCGAATGAGTTCGCCAAGGGTGGGGGAGGAGGGCTGGGCCGAAGAGGGCATTTCCGTTCTCTTCAAGCCCTCCGCCGGCGGACGTCGCTTGAATGTTTCTCCGCTTGGCCTCCCGTGTTGCATCGACGAGCTGAGAGAACAACTGGGTGAACTAAGATTCTTTATCAGAAATATTGTAATGAGTGTATTGTAATTGAGAGATGTAATGCTGTGTATATTTTCCAGTATGTGGTTTGTTGAATTTATTTTTTCTGAAATTATCCATTATTCATAATGCTTGTTGCTCATTTATCTTTAATTTGATTAAACGTTTTACCCTCCGATATAATTGAACCTATGAACATGTGTAGTGAAGCTTTCAAAATTCCAGAGGTATTTTGCTTTAACTTCGAAAAATAAATACCTCTTGTAAAAAGCAGTAATTTTCTACTTCATTGAGTAGTAAGAAAATGTTCGTGCAAGGTTTTGTTTTTATTATTTATACTAGTAAAAAAATTAACAATGAACTTGTATTATTGAGTGAATATGTTTATATTTTGTTGACGTAAAAAATCATAAAACCCTACTACAATTTTTTTAGTCATTAGCAATTAGTCATTAGTCACATTATTAATATAGACTGAAACACAATTTGAACTCATGAAAAATAAAATACATGTATTTCGGTCAAATTTCTTTTAATGTTTCTTTAAAATGTGTTGGTTTTAATGTTTCCATACTACTTACTTTTCCAGTGTCAATATAAGTATCAAAAGTTTTGATTATCAAAAACTAATTTACAAACGTAAATTCATGATAAATGGAAAATAATTATAAATTTAAACATAAAACATAACGGCTAAAAATGAATTATCAAAAACATAGTTTTGTTTCTATAACGTTTGAGGTGAACTGAATATATCTCTTGAGACTAAAGAAATGGTGCTTCATGTTTTATTTCAGTTACATTGTGACAATTATTTTACGCCAATACACAATTTAGATCAGTTATCCATCTGATAATTTTCGCAGCCACAAAATATTTAGAATATGACATTGCTAATATGTTGCAATAATTTTCTTCTGATTTTCGGAACCTTACACTTTGGGGTACAGTAAACGCATTTACGGATTACGTTCAATATATTGGCGCATGATTTTCAAACCATCTAAACCGTAAATCGTCTAAACCGTAAAAGAAATTTGTTCGGCGGAATTTCATTCTAGAATCAATGATCTGAAACGACTACCTAGAGCGTCTTAATGTTCATTAATTCGAGAAAAGGAGAACGTAAAAAGGCACTGTCAATAGATCATGCTTCTTAGACCACAGAGTCTGCAGTTCGATTCCTGCTTCGGCTGGCCGGTCGGTCGGGCGTCCTCTTTCCATGATTTCGCCGGAGAGTGGGTGGGCGGACCGGTTCTTCTCGATTTTCTCCGCTCTTAACACACATTACCCCCGCACCGAGCGCAATGTACTTCGCGGAGGCGGAGGCGGGTACTAGTGTGCAAACACCTGCGCATTCTCAGGGCCGGTCACGACTGCACATAAACGAAGTCAACGGCCAGCCAAGCAGGATAGTCCGCAGGGGGAATACGACTTCGCGTGCAGGGGAGCCTGGCTAAGAGGAGTCATCAGGGAGGACTACGGAAATACCTTCTTAGCTGTAACTATAGCTAGAGTTAAAAAGGGTAAATAATGCTTATAAGGGCCGGTTGTACGAACGGAGGTTAAATCTGTGGATAGTAATCCTCAAGTATTGCTTAACCCTGGGTTAAATGGAGCGACCAGTTGTACGACCCTTTATGTCACCGGTGTTACGTACCCATCGAATAAGCTGAATAAAAGTTTGTTGGCAAAACTGGCGATTGTCATTTGTCGAAGTAAAAGCTTTATTTTCCCTGACGTGTTTCATGTGTTTCTTTAAAAGCCGCAACGGGATATTGGTTATAGTTCGATATTCTGCGAAGGTGTACTGATTGATGTTTGGATTGTGTTGGTTTGTTGCTGTTTTCGCAGTGTTTAGTTTTCACATCGTTATAAATTATTGTTATTATTCGTTATTGTTATTCATATCTTTATAAATTATTATTATTATTCGTTTTTGTTATATAGTTATAAATTATTATTGTTATTAATCATTATTTTGAGAATGAGCGATTCGAAACGAATTCGAACTCAAAATTACACCAGGGAAGATACGATGAGGCTTGTAGACTTGGTGTACACGTTCGACACGTGATTGAAAATAAAATCACCGATGCCGCAACGTCAAACGAGAAGGTAAGATTAGTAAATTATTATTGATATATTAAAATAAGAATACTGATTTACCTATATTGGCGAAGCGGTGAAATTTTACATTAGTATTTTATTTTGAATTTTATGCATAGTCATAATACTACATCACAATTTTATATTTTGCAGGACAAAGCATGGAATAATATTGCATTGAAATTCAATGCAGAAACAACTGTTCCGAGGGCTCCCGGGCAGTTGAAATCGAAGTATGTTTCTCTAAAAAAAGAAACAAGGAAGTATGCTGCTCGGTTGAGGCAAGAAAGATTGCAAACTGGTGGAGGGCCGGCAACCGAGAAGCATAGCATTTTGCACGAGAAAGTGTTAGGTTTAATTAAATTGTCTGCCGAAGGGCTTGAGAGCAATTTTGATTCGGACAGAACATTGGCTGATGAATTATTGAATTCTCAGCCTATTGTTATGAATTTCAGGGCATCGCCCCTGATATTCAAGACTTAAGTGTTGTGGCTGGTCAAGTGCAGTGGCCAGTTCATGTGCAGTAGCTGATCAAACTGCAGTGGTCAGCCCAAGTGCAGAGGCCCATCCGAGTCTCGTGCCGGGCCCAAGCACACAAGATGATAACGAATCAACTGTATTTTCTAGTTGGGGAAAATACACTCCTCAAATGCTGAGAAACGTAAGCATCCTGCTTTACATGTGAATCGTGTAACTGCAGAGGATCTGTCGGACACAAGCGATGGATCCGAGCCGGAGGTAATTCGGTCTAAATATGGCAAACGCAGAAGGATTCCAGAGGTGAAACACGCAGAAACACCACTATCTGCAAGAGGAAGAAGAATGGAGTCTTGGCTCAAAGCTAAAACTGACCTAATTGAGCAAACTAAAGCTCTGTTGCTAAAGAGCATGAAGAGGAGCAAAGAAGGAAGGAGGAATTGTTTGAGCTCCAAAAAGGGACTTAGAACTATCTATTAAAATTAAGGAAGAGCAGCTGAAAAAAATGTTATAAAAATGAATAAAGTCATATTTAGAAGTAATGTGTTTATTTATTTATTATTCCTGGAAGATTATTTGTTTGGACTTCACTTTAAGGTATTGCTCAAAATTGTAAATGCCTTTTGATATTTTAATTAATATAATTTCAAAACTAATGGTTGTATCCTTAGTATGCTCAGGATTTATTTGTTATCAATGTGAATATTTTATAGTTTATTTTATTTTGTCATGGTAATTCAACTGAAAAGTTTGCCCTTTCATAAGTACAAAATAGTAAATACATTTTGTTAACAGTTTTGCAAAACAAAAAATTGAACTGTCAATCATGTTTAACAAGTCTTATTATTTACTTATGATATTACTAGAATTAAAGCTAATTAAACATTAAAAATAAATATTCAAGCAATGCAATATTTTGCACAAATTGACGATACTCCTCTGCAGAATCAACAATTAGGGTGGTTCAGCATGTGCAAATATGCAATGAATAACTTATTCACTCCCAAAATTAAGTAAAATTTAGTGATTATTTTCAGAAATTCATTTATCTTGCTGAGAATATTTTATGTCTCTCATTAACTGAAAAAATTCTAACATTAAAAACTTATTGTTTTCAATTTTCCTGACTTATAACCTTGACACATTAAAGCCAGTGAACTGTTCACATACTATTACGAATAACAAAGGTTACTGAGATTTACTTATATCAACAGACTTTCAAAATATTGCTCAAAATTGTTTCTAGCTTGTTGATTTTGAATGTTTTCATTTTGTTGGATTTGTCGCTCAGCTGCAATGGTTTCCTCAACTAATCTTGTTACTTGATCATCAGTTGGAGGTTCTTCTTCTTTTCTGTCAATTGCCAAGTTATGCAAAACAGCACATGCAACAATGACAGCTTCAAGTCTGTCGTTTTTTAACCTTAATGTATTAACCAGAACAGGAAAACGTCTTTTCCACACACCATAGCTTCTTTCAACAACGTTTCTTGTTCTTGCATGTGACTCATTATAAAGATTTTGGGCTCTTGTCTGTGGATTTGCAAAGGGTGTCAGTAAGTAACTGGTCAAGGCATATCCAGAATCTCCCACTAAAATCAAATTGTTCATATGACCTAACTCAAATATTGCTTTCAGCGATGAGTTATTAAAAATAGTTTGGTCATGCACTGCTCCTGGCCAGCGAGCAACAATATTCTGAATTTTCAGATCTGCACTGCACACAGTTTGTACGTTCAACGAGAATGTGCCATCTCTCCCTCTGTAATCTTCTGAACAGTCTCCACCTGGGCATTTTATTTTAATATGGGTGCAGTCAATAGCACCAATTACTCTTGGGAATGCTGCTTTCTCGTAAAACCCTTGTTGGACACGATTCCTTTCCAGTGCACTTTTGGGAAAGTATATAAATTTTGGGGCTAATTTGGCTATTGACTGGCTAGTTTTTTTAATTATTCTGCTTGCGGTACTTTTATCAAGCCCACAAAAATCTCCGATGCAAATTACAAATGCTCCAGTAGCATAATACCTTAATGTCAGGAGGAGCTGGATTATAGGAGGTACAGATTGATTCCTGTAAGACAAACATCACCTTTACGTAACATTTTTATACTGCACCAAGCCGAACATAGTTCCAAATATAATAAGCGATAGAACATATTTTATACAAAAAC
Source organism: Teleogryllus oceanicus (assembly GCA_964035755.1). NCBI lineage: Eukaryota > Metazoa > Arthropoda > Insecta > Orthoptera > Gryllidae > Teleogryllus > Teleogryllus oceanicus. Next base: position 15,983,291 of record CAXIVR010000012.1, on the reverse strand, counting down.
TAATATTTCGTGAACTTACCGGTTTGTATTGTGTTCGATGTCGTCATTTATAAGCATTAAAAGTTCAAGAACAGTTTGCTTTCTTAACCTGAATCTTGCAAAAAAATCGAAATCGTCGTATTCATTCAGCAAGTCTGGCCTTCTTCGCACTCTCCTCAACTTTCGGCTTTTTAAATACATTTGGAGTATTTCTTCTTCTTCACTCTCGTCAGAAAACAAATACTCCAGAATTTCGATCATTTCAGCCTGAAGTACTACAGATTTTGCCGGCAAAATGAGGTGTACAGGTTAACACACTGTTAACTGCATGCGAGATCACGGGATAACTTAACACCTTGTTATCCCTCGGTTAACCCCTGGTTAACCCGTATCCTGTGTTCGTACAACTGATTTAAACGCTAACAGCGTGATAAAATTTATCCAGAGTTTATTCTGTGTTCGTACAACTGGCCCTAAGTTGAGTCCGTTAGTTCAGGAATTTGTTTTACCTCAAATAGGTAAGCAAAAAGGCATTTATTTTCACTAAAATATGCCTACAAAAAGGCATTTATTCTAACTAAAGTAAGCGTGCCAAAGGGCATGTAAACAATGAAAAATCACATTTAACAGGAATTATTCTAAAAAAACTATAATTAAAATGAATCACATTTTTATTCTAATTCTAAATTTTATATTAGTACTTAAAATGTAAGGAAACGATATTTTCTTTGTAATCTTCATTCCACATGGACATCCTTTATGATGGCTCCGAATTTGTCCGACGCTGTCTCTTTAAAATTCTATTGAGGACTCCCTTTTGAATCTTCAAATGAAATAAGTGAAAAAAGTATGTTTTTCGTTCTTCGCCCTTGTGCAATCGCCAGCACTCAGAATGCTATATCATATACACAGAGCTGTACTGAAAAAGACAAAAATAAGACAAAATGGCAAAGGCATCAGAAGCTAAAATAGGCAAAAAAGGCAAAATGAAAATATAACAAAGCAACTACAAAGTACAATTTAGTTGATTCTTATTGTTCGAAATCTTAAAATAGTAATAAAAAAGGCATTTTGCCAAACTTTCGGGCTCTACTTATAAGATTAACAAATTTTGAATAAAATCATAAAATTATAGAGAAAATGATAGTGAAAAATAAAGTCCATAATGTTATAAACAATGTAAGTATTTCGAAAGGCCTATACTCAATTATTTTTCATTTTAAAATTAAATGTCCTCATTTTTTTTTAAATCTTGCTAGGATGTCTGCTAATAAGTGAGAGTAATGGGCAAAATAGTTTGGTCGCTACTCTATGCCATATACTACTTGAATTTTAAATGCAGAAAAAATGAGCGTTTTTTGCAAGGATTGTTAAGAAAAGTATTCTCTCCGATGTAATAAAATATATTTTCAAGGGTAAATCAGCAATAAATTTGGGCACTTATCCCTCATCATGTTCTTTGTCAAGGAATAATACGTCCTGCCGCGACACAATGGAGAACGATAATTTGAATAACTATATTTCCCACTGAATTCTAGAAGACGTGCACAGGTAATGAAGTTGCATTTATGATCAGAAGCAAAGATATTTTCAGAACGAGTACTTTAACTGAACTACAAATGTTTCGAAAATGTTTCTTAGGGTAAAGGAGGCACCACACATTCTGTAGTACGGCGAGTAGAGAGCGACTTCTCGCCGAATCCCGAGTAATGTGGATGGGTTGCTTGCTATTTGATGAGTAACAAACGTTCAGGACTCGCCCTCCCACCCGCGTGTCTATCTCCTGGACGCATCAAACACCAGGCGAATGCCGGAGCAGTACCCTCACCAACGGGCCACGGACCACGTGCGATCTTTCCCTCCTCATCCTTGTCCTACCCTCACCTCTTACACACACACACACACACACACACACACACACACACACACACTAACATGCACTACTCTACCACATATTCCGGGAGACCGGTCGGGAGCTTAGAGCTTGTCCCGGCTGGGGAGGTGCCCCGCTGGTGGGAGAGTTCTGGTTAGGGGGAAACCCCACTAGCCGACGGTAGGTCGGCGCCGGATCTGGCCATCCTGCGGGGGAAGACCACCGTCACCTCCCGAGCAAAACACGCACTATACTTGCGGGACTAATGACCATTCTCCCGTAGTAGTTGACGCGCCCGGAACAATCAATCAACGCATCAAAGAAGCGAACATTTGTCGAGCACATAAGCTGTTCCGAATTGGGTGAGCACTAGCTCTTTATTAGGTAAATATCGAATGTGTGGAGCCACCTTAAGGTTAGGAGCGACGGACATAAGGAAATAAAACCTTTCTTATTTTATATGTGAGGAATATTTAAACATTTTCATAAAGGAGAGTGGACGATTACAAACGGGAATATCTTTGTTGATCAAAAGTTTGCTATAAAATTAAGAATGCCTATAATTATCTTCTTAACTCACAGTGTTATAGTGAAAACAGTGAAACAATGAAAACTTACACGGGTTTCGCAAAACGTGGCCTAGGAAAGTCTGACACGTAAACAAAACATTTTATAAAAGTATGAAATAGGATAATTTTCAATGGAAAACTCTTTGAGTGTTGTACAATGAAATATTATTTGTAACTATGAGAATGAAAATATATGAGAATTATTCTTTTTTTTCCATTTTTGAGTAAACAGTAATCATTAGGAAATAAATTAACATCAGAGGAATTAGTAACAAATTCTAGCATCTGTGCCTCCAGTAGCTGGGTCCCAAAACAAAACTTCACAGAATTATTTGATACTGGCTGGAGTTCAGATACTGGGCTGGAATACATCAGAACGAAGTCCAAAAGTCGTATCTTAAGAAGAAGGTTATCGGGGCGAGCACATGTAAAGAGTGCAAGGAATATTTACGTGGGAATGAATACTTCGCGAGAACGATGAGAAAGAACAATGGAATTCGGTGAAGGACCGAAATTACACTCTACGTAAAATGTAAACGAGAGAATTTTAAATTCTGGCATCGTAAGGAAACTTGCTGTATGGGCATGATTTATGAAATCTGAATTTCTTTTAGTTTGTTTAAGGTTGTTGCTTTGCTTTCTCTGTGAGCCTTTTCCCCGCCCTCCCGGTTTGGCGTCGCCCATCTTTTCTTATGATGTTCGGTAGTTGTTGTTTTTTGTTTTTAAATTTATTTTCTTCCTGTTCGGCAGTTTTGCCTTTGAGGGGTTTGTACATTTTTATTTGTAATACATAACGTTTGGGCATTCACGTTTGAGCATACAACCTCTCACTCTTGTATCTTACTACTAGCTAATTTACAGGATTTAATACTTATATTTCTAATACTTACAACTAAACAATTTGACATATAAGACACAAATTTTACATACATCATACATTCTTAAATCTAGATACACTCTATACATACATTGGGATGAAGATTTACATATTTAATACACATTAATATACTGATACTTTTGGGGGTTTAAACACGTCTTTGAGATATCGAGAGCGAATTCTTTTGGGATTGTTTAAAGTTTTTCCCATTTTGAATTTTGTATTGCAAGGAGAAGATGAAAGAAGAGTAAACATTTTTTTTACTGTTTTTCTTATATGTTCAATTAGGGGTTCTATTTGAAGTTCCCTTTGAATATGTGTATTTGATATGAACCAAGGGGCCTTTGCACATTTTCGTAAAAATTTGTTCTGTACTATTTGGAGTTTTTCAATGTTGGTTTTAGTTGTGTCATTCCAGACAGGACAGGAATATGTGAGTGATGGTCTAATAATAGATTTAAATATTAAGATAGCACATTCCAAATTTAAGGCTGAGCGGAAGTTTATTAATGGGTATAGTTTTAATATTTTGGCGTATGTTGCATTGGTGTGCTTTTTCAATGTGCTTTTTCCAAGTTAACTTGCTATCAGGCATGATTTATGAAATCTGAATTTCTTTTAGTTTGTTTAAGATTGTTGCTTTGTTTTCTCTGTGCTCCTTTTCCCCGCCCTCCCGCTTTGGCGTCGCCCATCTTTTCTTATCATGTCCGGCAGGTGAAATCAACACCGAGGGGCGGAAGTGTGGCGCAGTAAGTTGCCGGACTCGGTCGAGTTGAGTCATTTTCAGTTGCCCTAGTTGAGATGGTAGATCCGCCCCGCCGTTTACAGTAATTTTAAGCATATTGGTGAGCACTAGGGTAAGGCGAGCCGTTTGTTCTCTGTACTGCGCCTTGCTCCTCTGCACAGCAGCGTTCGTAAGAAGAATATTTTCACACAATTGGTGTGTTTTTTGTTTTGTTTCACTATTTTAAAACTGCCTTCCCCGAGAGTGTGGGATGCGCTATTTCGTATATGTGTCAGCGTAGTAACGTTCACAATCAGTTTGGTGTAAAGAAGACCTCACCTGAACTGTGAACATAGCTCAAATTAGGACTGTGCCTTTGCGATTCAAAAGAAACAATTCGTGTTTACGCCTATGAGGCAGCAATATTTGTCTATAATAATTGAATACGAAATTAGTGTTATAAAGAAAGATGGAATGGTGTGCTCTGTGTGTTGATAATGTCGTAAATGTCAGGTAGGGAAATTTAGTTACAAATGATAGGCAAAATCGTTCATGAGACCAACATTAACTGGACTGGAGTTGATTGAACTAGATCACAGTATCTTGTGCAAAAAACGTATATAAAAGCAACACGAGTTTTAAAGAGAAGTGAATATACTTTATACATTTGGCTTGATAATATCTAACAGCGTTTTCCTTGTATGCATTTCTTAATCAAGGCAAATAAGATGATAATTTCCACATTCATTATGATAAATATTTACTCTTGCGATAATACGAAAATATGTGCGTTAAAAGAAAGGTATATAAATTAACAATGAGAACCTGTTTATGTATATCATACGTTTTACGAGAAAAAAATGTGTTAAAAGGAAATTAAATGGGAAAGTGAGTTAAGAGTTTGAGATGTAAATTAAATTCTAAAACAAGCAGAGTATTTAATCTGATTTCAAATCACAATCACATTAAAATGAAATGGATTGCGCAGGTAGCCAAAAATAAATAAAACCTCCTTCGGAGAAATTCTCTTGTCGGAAATTTGCGAGTCATTTATGCGTGATATTTCATAGAACTTTTTCATGAATTCGTTTCATTATATCGGAATCGGTTTTCAGTTCGTCTGCACGTCACAGTAATGAAATATAAGGAGAAAACTATCATGTCAATAAATCTTCCTTCACGTGACAGAAAGTTAATTGCTTTAATGTACTTGTGAATTCATATTGTTGGCAATGATTTGGGAACTCAGGCACCAAAAAAATCTTACGTACACGTTTCACTAGATTTTTTTTCAGGACTTGTGTCTGCTGAGTTTGTAATTAAAACTTAAAACATCTTTGCTAGTAATCATTTACATATATTCAAATCAATTCATCATCGAATTCCTCGTCTGTTTTGCTGGTACACAATTTAGGAGAGTCTCCTCGAAATTAATATATGCGCTCTTGTCCACCGGCGTCTGCCAAATTGTCCTTTGACTAATTTGAACACGACTCCGTGACACGGCCATTAAAAACTACATAACCCTTGATTGCAATAGTCGGCGCAATTATAGATGTTTATACTATTTTACGTTCAAGATTTCAAGATGCATGCGCGGAATCTAACGCGTATACATATTTCGAATGCTAAACGAATGCATTGATTTGCATAACTCTTAAAGTACAATTCACAAAATGTAAGCGATATTTGCAACCGTTTCCTTGGGGTTGATAGAATAATCTCTGCTATTACCACTCATTAAAAAACTGTTGGAAAAGATCGTGAAACAAATTTTAGAACCTTCAAGAAGAAAATGTGTATTATCAACAGGGGGTTTGTGCTCATACTGGTGAACTATTGTTGCTGACATTACTTACTACGTCTTTTCTTCATCAATAGATTTTTTCTTCGTTGGTAACTGGAGATACAGAGCAGAAATTTTTCATTTCTGAATTCGGAAATTCAAGTTGAGAAAATGCGATTTACAATAAGCGTGAATGCACGTTTTCCCACCCACTTAATTCTCATATCTCCTTCTTCACTCATCGTATTATTGCTAACACTAAAATATTTTTCATTGAAGAATCATAAAATAAAATTTAAATAAACAAATGCAAGCAATTTAGAAGATTTGTTTGTTTACTAAGATATATTTTAAGCTGAAAAAGAAGATCAATAGTTTGGCCTACTAACGGGTAAGTTTCAGTGTATAATGGTCTTTGAAATGGACATTAGCCGGCCTCTGAGTATTGAAATTCTTGCGGAACAAATAAGAGAAGATAGGGCAGAGGGAAGAGAAAGAAAATTGTAAAGAACAATTTTCTGTCATTCCCAATGAAATTTAAATGAATCGTTCTTTCATATTTGTTCAAGATTTGAGATATTTTAGTGTGACTATCAAGATATATGGTTTTTATCAAACTTTCAGAACTCAAGTACACGCCTGAGCATTAAGGTTGTGACATCGACAACTAAACATCACTGTTAGAAAACATTAAAATCAAAATTAAAACATGACTTTAATAATACAACGTAAATAATATGAACAATTAACAGTTGTCCGTAGAAAGATGCGACCGGGTGCTCTCATCAGTAGTTTTCCGTGGTTTCTCCGATCAACACCGTTTTTTATAAAATGTTTTATAAATTTATGTTTTTATAAAACATCGATGTTTTGAAAACATCGACACCGATGTCGCATCTCTAGTGAGCAGTGCAGGGTTCCGAGTTGTTTCTCACGTGACCATTCCCAAAGCAGGTGCCATGGCGCTTCCACTCTAGTATAGACCTGGCCAGGTTTTGTGTACGCGTCCTGTGAATTCCACCTGCCGAACGGCCTTCTCAGCTCCTGGCCGGCAAATATTTCCACCGCATCCCACCCTCTGACTCTCCTCGTCCCTGACTCGAGGCGCGAAGTCCTCTTGCTTCGCCGCCCGCTCCCCCACCCCCGCGAGTACACAGCGCGGACACAGCTTCGCGTTGTCCGCGCGCTGTCCGCCGGCGCCCCGCGACCGCCACTCGGCCACTTCCAGGCGGCGGCGGCGGTGACGGTGACGACGGCAGCGGCGAAGGTGACGGTGGTTGTGGTGGCGGCGGCAGTCGTGGCGGCGGTGGTGATGGCGGGGTGTGGCATTGATGGCGGCGGCGACGGTGGTGGTGACGGTGGCGACGGCAGGGACGGAGGTGATGGTGGTTGGCGGGGCGGTGGTGATGGGGGGGGGCGACGGCGGGTGGAGGTGATGGTGTTGGGCGGTTGTGGTGGCGGCGGGGCGGTGTTAGTGGTGTCGGCGGTGGTGACGGTGGCGACGGCAGCGGCGGAAGTGGTGGTAGTGGCTGCGGTAGCAGTGGCGGCGGCGGTGGCGGTTTCGGTGGCAGATGGTGGCGGGGACGAGGGCGGTGACAATGACGGCGGCGGTTGCGGTGTCGGGGTGGTAGGGGGCGTGGGCGGCGGCGGAGGTGGAGGCGGATTGGGCGCGGCGACAGCGGATGCGGTGATGGTGACGGCGGTGGCGGCAGCGGCGGCGGCGGCGGCGACCGCGGGCTGGGCTGTTTGCTTTCCAAACGCGGGCGCGTGGCGAGGCAGTGGCGGCGCAGGAGGGTGCGCGTGTTTGCACGCCCCGCGAGTGCTCTCCACCGCGTTGACCAGGCGGCGCCGACGCGCGACCGCTGCAAAGCGGAGCATAGCTTGCTTCTCAGAAAGACGTCTCCATCTGCCGCTCAAGGAGATGATGTTTTGCTTCGGATGTTAGTTATTGTACGGATAGGAAATGCGCGTTTTTGTTCATGAATTATGTACTAGTGTAGTTTAGATAAGTGTAACGCTTTTTATCAAGACATCATTTTTTTACTATGGGTTCTTTTTTACAGTTTATTATTTATTTAACTCTATAAAAAGGTAATATTGAATAAATATTATTATTATTATTATTATTATTATTATTATTATTATTTGTCTGAAAAATACATAAATGGTAGCGAAATAGATTAATTATTGTAGAGATGATTGCAGTACCTTTTGTATCTTCATGTAGTACGATGTTGGAAGTGTAAAAATTTGAGTAACGACACGACAAAATCCGAAATAGGATAACATGAAACGAATGAACGTTTAGTAGAAATTTCACAAAAAGAATCGATCATGTGCGAAAATGAATAACAAGCGTGTTACTAAAATAATATGTACCTCATCCTCAACATATCTGTTTCAGATAACTTGCTTTATCCTCTCCAGACGGAGCCGAGAGTTTATTTTCCCTTGGAACGCTCGCCAGTTGCTCACTCTTGCCAAGGGAAACGTCCGTGGTCTCCTTGAAGGCATGGCGAGTTTGTTGCCGCGTCGAGGGCTCGCAGAGAAGAAGGGTTTAGGGCTTGGAGAGAGAAGACTCAAGAAGAAGAATAACGCCGTCTCCCTCCTGTGGTATGCGGGAGAAGAGGACGCCTCACGATTTTTGTGGAGCGTGAGCGAAGGAGAATGTGAGATTGTATTCTTAAAGAAAAATTCCTGATGTGTGTTTGCGAAGGAAAACTGATCATTCTTTGGTGTAGTCATTTAAAGGTGAGGCTTGCCATTGACAAACTTGTTACTACACACTCTAATTGCCGAACACCTCAATGGTCATTAAGCGAATATCAAGTCCATAGCAAGTATGAGTATTTTTGCATATTGGATTTCCATTGTTTTTGAATTTTATGCAAGTATATTGAGTTATGATTTAAAGAAATAATAGTGATCAGAATGCTTTGAAGGAATAGTCAAACCTTGAATTTACATGCATTTTCATTGCTACATATTTTATCAGAATACAATTTATTTTACGCTCCCGATTTATCAGTTGAGGTAGTGATTAACTTGGCTATCCGGGAGACGCCGCGTCCAGGGCACAGGTGCCAATGTTTCGGTCGCCATTCTGAGACATTCCTCAGGGCATAGTACTGCGACCGATAGCCAAGTTAATCATGACTCCGGCCGCGGAAGCCTACGTTCTCAGTATTCTAGTATTTACTCTAGCAGTTCCAATAGAGTTCCTTAGTTTTTCGTATGGAGTTCAATATATGTATTTCTAATTTTATGGAGCACTTTATGACACATTTCCTTCATTGCTCTCAAGAATAGAAATAAATTACAAAACGGATAAGTGGTGATATACTCGTGTAAGTCTCATTAGTCGCTGTGGAAGTAGAGTTTGTTGGCTCTGCATATACCATCCGTTGATAGCAGATTTGCCAACTGTTTTTTTTGTGCATCATATTTCTTTATTACATATATTTATTTGTAAATACTATTTTTATGACCGATGAAAAGTCAAAAACGTATTGAAACCACAAGAATAGTTAATCCTTAGTTTTCAAACGATACAATTATCGATCATACGACCAGCACAGGGCATCAACTGACGTCATGGCACTACCTCTGACCGGGAGGTCCAAGAGTTCGGGTCCCCATGGTGGCAGGAATTTCGTTACTTGCTAGATAGGTCGTATACTAGGTAGATAGGTCGTATTCGGCGGCCGGCTGCTCTGATCGGAAGTTTTCCGTGGTTTCTCCGATCAACAGTAGACGAATGTCTGAGTAGTACCCTCACAAACAGGTGACGGCCCGTGCGCGATCTATCCTTCTACCGGTAGCGGTAGCTCAGTGCATCAACTGATGTCACTGCAGCGCCTCCAACCGGGAGGTCCTAGGTTCGAGTCCTGACGGCGGCAGGATTTTCGACATTAGCTTTTCAGCTAGGTCGAATTCAGCTGCTGTCTGGAGGAGAATTCTAGCGGCCGGCTGCTCTGATCGGTAGTTTTCCGTGGTTTCTCCGATCAACACCAGGCAAATACCGGAGCAGTACCTTACAAAACGGGCCACGGACCGCGCGCGATCTGTCCTTCCTCTTCCTTGTCCAATACTCTCCCCTTACACACATACTTACACTAACATGCACTATACTACTACATATTCCGGGAGACCGGTCGGGAGCTTAGAGCTTGTCCCGCTGGTGGGAGAGTCCTGGTTAGAGGGAAACCCCCCCTAGCCGACGGTAGGTCGGTGCCGTATCTCGCCATCCAGCGGGGGAAGATCACCGCCATCTCCCGAGAAAATACCACGCACTACACTAGCGGGACTAATGACCAAAGCAGTTGACGCGCCCGGGAACACGAAGAAACCAAACCAATCTATCCTTCCTCTTCCTTGTTACATCCGCACCCCTTATTTACGCACACACGCACTAGCCTAGCACATATGTTGGGAGACCAGCCAGGGGCTTAGAGCTTGTCACAACTGGGGTACTGCCCCGGTGGTCGGAGATACCTGTTGGAGGAAAAACCCGCAAGCCAATGAGTAGGTCGATGCCGGATATCACCATCCAGCGGGGAAAGATCATCGCCACCGCCCGTGAAATAACATATACAATACTTACGCAATTAATGAAAGCAGTTGCCAGACTTGTTACAGCCTAGAAGCCTAGAAACACTTGTGACAGCCTAGAAACACGAAATAACCGATCATACGAAATCATCCACAACTCAAATCAGCATATTTCCGTAGTAATTGTATAATTCCAGATTCAAATTGATCACGTAAACTGTAAGAGAAGCAATAAACATTCTTTAATTATCGTTACGTAATAGCAATGTCTAATGAGGAAGAGAATTGCAAGTAGCTGCAGATACGGGGAGACACTCGCAGCCTCGGATCATAATGCGAAACCGTTAGCCTTGCTTCATAAATTGTAAATATATTCGCAAACGTTTAGTGTCCCCAAGATGCGAAAATTTATGGTAGCATTCATTCAGTCAAACGCAGTTGCTGAGCGAGGACACCGCAGGAAAACGATCCGTCTTTGCAAAGAATGTGCACCTGCGGTACTTATACTTCATAATTTCATACAACTTATGTATTATATTTTGAAATCATTACGAATACTCTGAAGTCAAAATGTAATTATTACCTTCTATATCTTCCTTCTCGTTCAATAAACTACACTAGATCAATGGCTCTCTTTCTTAGGACGTTAAAAGGTCTGTAAATTCGTATGATCAATGACGTTTATGTCCCGGAAGGCGAAGCAAATCTCACGTATGTAATAATAATCAATGAGAGGTTTAAACCGTCCTTTGAGGTTTCCAATTGACTATTCAAGTGTCTGAGATGAACTTCGTGTTCCATTGAAATATACAATAGAATATTAATTCAAATTCTCATTAAATTTAGTCGTGTAAGTATGCTCTGAGTGCATACATGGTTAAAGGAAGCAATGTTGCCAATTGGTAGCATGGTAGTATACAATTAAGATGGGTTTGATTAAATACCAGGCAAGTCATAGGACTAGGAATATACAGTGTTAACAAACTATATCTACTACAAAAATTTGTAATCAGGAAAAAACAGGATTCCAATTTACGAAAGAAATAATTCCGTTATTTTATTAAATTCATAACGTTTTACAACGAAATTCGTGTTTTCTTCTCTCCGTTTGTGAACTGTTAATTTTTATCCAATTAGAGGAATTATTTCTCACTTATAATTAAAAATTTACTTAACCTTAAAAAAAAAGAGCATCATAATCAATCTTAAATTTTGTATAAATGACATTCCTTAAAAATAACTATTTAATTACTTCTTTAATAAACGCTTCGTTATATTAATGTGGTATAGTTATTTATTAATCATTCCATTACATAATATGTTAAATAACTTTAAGAATTAAATATAATTTTGAAGTAAGTAATTTATTTAAGATTCGTATATTTGAAAAATATATTTGATGAACTAAAACATATCCAATGCTATGGATTCATGCAAATCGAACCCAGTCAGTAAAAATGAATTTAATAGAAAAATGTATTGGAATCAGTATAATTCCCAGACAATGTAAAATCCTTTTAAGAAGATAAAACATGTATAAATGATTTAGAGAGGAAAATAAGAGAAGTGGAAATCCAGGCTCGGAGCACCGCGTGAGGAAGGATGGTCTACGAGCCATTTGCGTGCCAGAGGCGTATCCCAGACTTTGGACGCGTTCCAGGTTGCCCCTTACACAGCTCCTCTTCCGTACACTCCCTCCTCGCCAGCCACTGGCCTAAACCACCGTCGGAGTGCTATCTGCCGCCTTAAACACAGCACCTTAAAAAAACCACGGCCCCCGCCGCCCCCGCCGCCCCCGCCGCCCCCGCCGCCCCCGCCGCCCCCGCCGCCCGTCCGTCGCGTCGCCGTCCCGCCTCGCCGTTTCCCTTGCCCGTTGTCCACTGCCCATCGCCCGTTGACCGGCCCCTTTGTCTGACGCCGTTGCCGACGCCGTCGCCAGCGTCCGTCATCCGTCGCCCGTCGAATGCCGCCCGTCGAACGCCGCCCGAAGCACGTCGCCCGACGCGTACCATCCCCCTTCCTCCATATACCTCCATTCCTTCCCCATGATCATCTATCAATCATACAAAGCTCAGAGTCAAAGAGACAATATGGCTGAGACATCCGCTTTCCGCCATCTGCTTGCTGCTCTTTAATCTTTGCACTTCACCCTTTAACGTCTGACCTCTGTCTCATTCTTTTCATCAACCTACCGCCAGAGCCTGCCCAAACTTCTCTATCATTATTACTCTTTCCCACCCACCAACTGTCCTCCACCACTGTCGTAACCATCTCTATTATCGTCATCGCCGCCTTCCCGGAACCGCTGTCGCCACGAACGATGGCTCCTGCTGCATGAAAATACGGTCGCCGCGCAGGAGACGTATTGCCTTCCCGCAGAAATATGTGACGCGCGGAGAGCGTTCACAGCTTAATTAGAGCCCCCACCACGCGGCGAGGCGACGCATCGATGGCGCGGCCACCGAGTGCTGTAAAGACGCCGACTTCTTCCAGCAGCAGCCGCCTGGGCGTCGACCTCGCAAATTGCGAGTCGCAATTGGACGTCACCGTGCGAGGCGCAAGGATTATCTGTACCAAATATTGGGGGCACGCTATTGGTGTGAGGAATTCCTGGTGCACGCTATTGCTGTGAGGAATTCCTGGGGCACGCTATTGCCCAGTCCTGGGGCACGCTATTGCCAAGTCCGCACGCTATTGCTTGGAATTCCTGGGGCACGCTATTGCCCAGTCCTGGGCACGCTATTGCCAAGTCCTGGTGCACGCTATTGCTATGAGGAATTCCAGGAGCACGCTATTGCCAGGTCCTGGTGCACGCTATTGCTGTGAGGAATTCCTGGGTCACGCTATTGCCAAGTCCTGGGGCACGCTATTGCCAAGTCCTCGTGCACGCAATTGCTGTGAGGAATTCCTGGGGCACGCTATTGTCCAGTCCTGGGGCACGCTATTGCCCAGTCCTGGAGCACGCTATTGCCAAGTTCTGGTGCACGCTATTGCTATGAGGAATTCCAGGAGCACGCCATTGCCAGGTCCTGGTGCACGCTATTGCTGTGAGGAATTCCTGGGTCACGCTATTGCCAAGTCCTGGGGCACGCTATTGCCAAGTCCTGTGCACGCTATTGCTGTGAGGAATTCCTGGGCACGCTATTGCCAAGTCCTGGGGCACGCTATTGCTTGAGGAATTCCTGGAGCACGCTATTGCCAAGTCCTGGTGCACGCTATTGCTATGAGAAATTCCAGGAGCACGCTATTGCCAGGTCCTGGTGCACGCTATTGCTGTGAGGAATTCCTGGTTCACGCTATTGCCAAGTCCTGGGGCACGCTATTGCTGTGAGAAATTCCAGGTGCACGCTATTGCCAAGTCCTGGAGCACGCTATTGCTGTGCCGACTTCATCCCGCGAGCAACTTGTCTTGAGCAGTTTACTTGCCTGCATCGGTTGAATGATTCTTAGTGATTCCTGGCGCGTCAACTACAACGGTCATTAGTTTCGCCCGTGTAGTGTGTGTCTTCTTGTTTGAGTGATGGTGATAGTTGATTGGAGAAACCACGGAAAACTACCGATCAGAGCAGCCGACCGCTAGAATTCTCCTCCCGACAGCGACTGAATTCGACCTAGCAATCTAGTTAGAATCAGAAATCGGCCACCTTAGGTCGGAACTCGAACCCTAAGTCTCACCATCAGTCACTGAAGAGGCAGCTGCAATTCTGCTTCTAAGCTAAGCTTAGCCGTTGAGACACGCTGTCGCGAGCCCGTTTTGTGGGCTACAAATTCCACATGGATCCGCCGGGGATTGAAGCTGGTCCCCATAGGAGAAATGGGAGGAGTTCGACCACAACGCAATGCGTCTCTCTGGAAAATGTGTTCTTCCAGACTAGTTTATCCGCTGAACTAACGTATAACTTACGAAATAATTTCTTTTAGCTGGTGATCAAAACAAAGAAGTCATCAGCTAAAAGCGCTGACGAAAAATCGCGATAATAATTGCATTTCAGAGAGAAGTACCATCCAAGGTGGTTTCCCATAGTTGGGGGTTTTCAGATTTTTATAATTAATGTTACGAACTAACCGATTTAGCTGAGACATCATAATATCCAGGAACAGTTCAAACAATTACTTTAAGTTCTTTTCTACAGCCTTTTTCTGTTGCACATCGCCGATGGTGATCTGGTGTAAATAAATCTCTGGAGTTCTGTCAATGATCCATCACAATATTTTATAAGTTTCCTCGCCACTGAAGTACACTACCGCGACCAGAGAAATGACCATACCCTAGTCATCCTCCAGCAACTCCAACAAACCCCGTCTCGAAGACAACCTACCATACTTCATGGAACTTTAATGACCAACACATCATTTATTCCTCCAGTTCTATGTTAACCATTTTAGATTTTTAGCTATGCTGGTGTGCTAGGGACTTGAAAATTAAAAAAGTTTTAAAAGCAGGAGAGTGCCCCATTCGTAACTTCGCTGACTGCATATTCGCAGGCGATGCCGGGCCGACGACCTCCCAAAAGAGACGAAGGAACGCAGAGAATTCCTACTTTTCCTACTCCGCCCCTGCAGCATGCGAAGACTGCGAGAAGCGCTATCATTCGTGGACTGTGATGGCAGGGAATGCAAATGCACGCGATGTACAGTAGAAGTCACGGGATAAAGAGTGATATGTAAATGTAGCAGGTGGAGAGATAACACACCAGTCATGCACATTAGGATCCCTCAGAAGGCAACAGGGAAAATACGCAACAGAAATGAAGTGTGTCTGGAGGTCAGTTCTGTGAATTTCAGTTACTTAGTTGAATAAGTTTTAAATTATGAAGATATTACAAATATTACATGAGGCAATATAAGACAAAATTAATGTTCAACTCTCCTTTTCATGATTTATTCGATTGATAATATAGCTTAATTTAAACCACATATATTTTCGGAAATGATGAAAATTCTTTAGGAATAAAGACCATTATTTATATTGCTGCTATCCGACATAACCAATAGCGAACTCTTAGTGTGGTGTCTTTATGAACTGGTGTCTGCCTCATGAATCGAAAACTTAACCCCTTCATGTTTAATACACCATGCAGCAGAGTCCTTACTAATGAACGAAAGGTTTAGAGTTTCAAATTCGCACTCTCTCTGCTTGTAAGCCCACGCCGTGCAGTGAACACGTGTCTGCACGATTTGCATGAGAATTAAGGCGTATATCTTCAAGATCTACATTCCCATCCAAATCAAAATTATGCGAAAGAGATAAAATTAAGAGATTCAGCAATGCCGGAGGCATCCAATGAAACGTTGAGGAACACGAGTTTACGAGACAAGATGGCTCCTGGGGCACTCTTCCGGCACGAGGCGCGACGACAAGATGCTGCTAGCACAGATGCAGGGAATGGAACGTTGGGCATTGGCCCGACCGCCAGGGCCAGATTTCTGAACAGGCTGAGTAGGCTGCAACCTGTGGCACGCAATTTCTGGGGGCGAACGAATTTCAACCGATACAAAATTTCATAAGGCAAAGTTTGAATGTTTTTTATAGAAGTATTTCTTTCCATATTTATAACAAAAGAAGGTGTTAATTAATCAAATATATATCCGTTGATATGAAATGAATACAAAAATATTGTTTGTCTATTAAATCCATATCGTGGTGAGAATTTTTTTTACGTATAATCAATTATTTATACATACACAATATTTGAGTCGGATACAAATATCTTACAACAAATTTTATTCAAAATATTATAAACAGCTTTAATGTTTAAAAAAAAGCAAATTGAACGGACGCTAAAACATTTGACAGCTTAGAGCGCACATAAGTCAAAGTCAGGCACTGCCGACCGGTGCGGAAAAACGCACGGAAGAGTCTGGCAGTCATGGAATTACGATGGCTCAGCCGAAAGGCGACAGACAGAGAAGAAACAGTAACAGCGATTGCGACGGGTCAAATACTTAAAAAGAAGAGACGGAAACCTTTTGGGGTGTGTGACAAAGTGCCGAAGTGAGTGACGGGAGAGTGGCACGGGCAGCTGGCGAATGGGTAGCGGTAGGATGAGTGGCAGTAGGATGAGTGGCGGTTGTTTAGGAGAAAGGGGACTACAAAATTCGCCGTTCATCGAGCAGCAGCTGTTTGGTGAGGAACTTCTTTCCTCTATGAAATGGAATAAAACGATACGAAAGAACATGAAATTAAAAATCCATGTATCGGAAGGAAGTGTATAAGTATGAACGTAGTGAATAGGATTAGTTTCAATTGGAACAAATTAAATGGAATAAAACGAAAATGCACATCTCTGATGACAGGGTATAAGTGTGAGTGGAGGTGACGCAGCGAATAGGAATAGTGCTAGAGTGGAGAATGATTGGTGGTTGGGGGAGAGGAGAGTGGTCGGAAGCGAAGGACGGATGGAGGATGGAGGATGTTGAACTGAGGGCTGGGGTGGACGGGCATCGGGCAGTGGGAAGCGGGCGGCGGCGGATGACGCGGGCAGCGGGCGGTGGACGGTGGATGGCGGGCGGCGGGGGGCGGCGGGCGGCGGGCAGTGAACGGCTGCGGCTCGGCGGTCGAGGGCGGAGCACAGTTAGGCGGGGAATAGATGAATGTTAACGAGGAATAAATCGCGGCCGCTGCGCTGGCGGCGCCGGGCGCGGCGCGGCCGGGGCGTCGTCCGGGGCGTCAGCTGGCACCTCGTCGCTCACGACCGTCGCGCCGCCGCCGCCGCCCGCACGCCCGCCGCCTCGCCCCGCCTCGCACCCGCCCGCGCCGCCCGCCCCTCGCCCGCCCCTCGCCCGCCACCTCGCCCGCCACCTCGCCCGCCCCTCGCCCGCCACCTCGCCCGCCACCTCGCCCGCCCCTCGCCCGCCCCTCGCCCCCCCCCTCGCCCGCCCCCTCGCCCGCCCCTCGCCCGCCCCCGCCCGCCCCTCGCCCGCCCCTCCGCCCGCCCTCGCCCGCCCCTCGCCCGCCCCCTCGCCCGCCCCTCGCCCGCCCTCGCCCGCCCCTCGCCCGCCTTTGCACCCATCTGCATTCGCGCGTCGCATCTCTCCGCCCAGCCTCTAACACTTTTGCCTGCTCAGCGAAAGGTGGTTCTCATGCGGATTGCTCAAGGCGGCTAGTTGAACTCTCCAAGATTATTTCCATATGATGCATACTTCTCTGTTTGTGAACTGTTGGACTTGTTTGTGGTAAGAGGAGAACTTCTACAACGAATTGGGGTGTCGGTGCAATGCCATCTTGTAACGACAATGTAATAAAGATTCGGGGCATAAATCATGTTCAAGTCATAGCTAAGCTCTAAAATACTTCCTGTAAGATTGGGACGTTTAAAAATTAACTTTTTTTAACCAGATAAAATGAAGTCTATACAAAGTAATGTAACAAGTAATAATAGGCTAATGTAATTTCGAAGTATCGCTTATGATTTGTGAAGATAAGGCCAAAAATGCACCTATGTCATATAGTTTTGCTTCACCATCTCAAAATTCTTAGAAATATCCGGCGCTTGTTTGCACGTAGAAATAGGAATGTAAAATTATTCGGATGACGTCACGTTTCCCTATGTGATTCAAAAGACATCCATTTTGAATTAATATCCGCATCCAATTATTTGAATTTATGACTTGTTAGTAGAATCTTTGAAACAATAAATTAATGTCGAAAATCTTCGCTTTACGTAGTAACATGGCACATCCTTACGGCTCTCTCCAATCATTCATTTCCTCACGAAGTATCTGTATTTGTGTTCATCATGGAATCTACATCTAAATTTTCACAAATCTCTTTCACAAATCGAACGATAAAGGATTGAAATAGATTGCCAGGAAAAACCTTTGAACCCTTTCCTCGAAGCGTTCAACAGTTTAGGAAATTAATTTAGTTTTTTTCTAAGTTTATGAGGTTGTTAACTAAGAATATTAAGTTGTACTGCGAAGTGAGGTGTCGAGCAGTGTAGTGCAGAGCAAGAATGAAGGAAATGTTTCTAGTGATATAGTGAAATGAAGTGAAGGACAGTGCTGTGCGGTCTTACTTGTATAAACTCTCAGTGCAGCTTTAGATGTTAGACATTTCTTTTCTTTCTCTTCGTGTAATTTAAAGTCTTAAGAATCATCAGTTTTTATATTAGTATTGTTATTGTTATTATGATTTTATCATTATTATATTATTTACATGACATTTATTATCTCATTTATGTAATTAACTGCCACCGAGTTACACCCAATTGCAATTTAAATAAATAAATTAGTACAAAGAATTGGTCGCCCCGACCGGGATTCGAACCCGGGCCTTCTGGTTTACGCCCAGCTGCTCGTAAAGCAGCTCGTAGAGCAGAGCTCGTAGAGCAGAGCTCATAGAGCAGCTGGGCGTAATCCAGAAGGCCCGGGTTGGAATCCCGGTCGGGGCGACCAATTCTTTGAACTAATTTAATTATTAAAATACATTGTTACTCAGTAACATGGTCACAATTTGGATAGCTGTACGTCTGCGGAACATATTCTCCGAGCGTAAGTGCATCCAACAAGGTGACAATTATAATTTAAATAAATGTATCTACCTTTTATGTTGATTTCTCACTTATCCCAAACAAACGTTACAAAACTAATCTTGAGCACCTTCCCTTTGGAAGTCGAGTGCAGGTGCCACTTATCGCGCCCCGACGGTTGCCTTCCCCCAACCAGTTCCCGCGCGTGGCCTGCTCCGCCAGTCGTGATTCGACGCTTCGCGGTGGTCTCTGGCCTACTTGCCCCGGCGCGGCGCGGCGCGGCGCCACGCGTCCCCGACCTGCTTTGGGTAGCGCCACCACCCCGACCGGCGCGGAGGGGAACGGCGGCACGCGCGGGCCAGGAGACGCACGCAAAAAGAAAACATAAATCAGAAACTAAAAAAGATTATAGTGTCCGTGGCCCGTTTGTTAGGGAACCCCAGCACAGGAAGGCAAAGTCAAAGAAGAAAACATATGAGTTTCACGAGGGGCAGACAGTATTGTTGCGTGTTCCTAAAGTTTCCAACCCTAAACTAAGGTTGTACGCAATTTTTTTTCCATTATATGAGGGGCCGTACATCATTGAACAGATAACAAACCCAAACGTGGCTAAACTAGTCAACGATAACAGAGAAGTGGTGGGACATTACAATTTTTACAATTTAAGATCTTGCCCAACGAGAGAAGGCAATGGACAAGAATAGACCATTAAGTCATTGAATTTTCCACAGAAAAATCCAAAAAAAGGGGGGGAGGGGGTAATGAAACGCACCGCGTTGCGCGTTTCGCGCAGCTCGCGGAAGGTGACATCAAGAAATCTGGGTGAACCGGAAAGGAGTTCAGCGAGGAGGCGCCGAGGCACCGTGGGAAGATTACGCTGGAGAACGTACTTCGGAAACGCAACGCCTCGCATCGGCTGTTCCCCAGTGGAGCGGACACAGGCAGACAGCGAAGGAGCACGAGGCAGCTCGAGAGTCCCCGAAGCCGCCGACGCTCGAGGTGGGAGGATTAAACGGTAAATATTTCCTCGACCGATGTAAGATCGAAAGAACTAACAGTGATTCTGGGTGAGGTAAAGAAAAGGATAAAGACCACCACAGATATTGTAATCAATAGTGATTTGTATAGAATAATAAATAGTTCATGTTTATTTTGTTCACGGAACAGTGGTGTTTGATTAATAACCCCGAGTCTATTCACGAAAAAGAACACCTGTCCCTTACAAACAAATTTACTGCGAACAAGCCGGGCTATCCGGTACGTCACAATATATTTTATATACCCGGTACGTCATATATATATATATATATATATATATATATATATATATATATATTGCGAGCCACAGTCGTGTGCGGTACAAGCCGTAAGGCCAGCACCCGACCTGAGACGTCTAGGGGGGGTGGCGAACACAATTCACCAGATGGTCGACTAGCTCAGTATAGACGTCCCAGTGTGGACACAATAAATAAAAAAAATAGGGGGGGGCAGGGTCGTGAAGATCGTTTATGGATTGGATGCAAAAATTACAAACAACTCGGGTGAGAATCACTTTTCACTAAATTCAGAATATATTCTAAAAATATTGGCTGCTTTGACAAATACATACAATGGCACATAAGAAAAAATCAAATACAGAATACTCTTGACTGAAAAAAAACACACTAATAACACAATACACAATTTCCTACTTTCATCTACAACCCAATTGTTTAACAAACACACTTTCAGAAATTCGAAAGAATCGTTAAAATATTACTTTACAAAATTTGAAAGAAACAACATTGAAAATCAAAAATTAATACTTTTCCTAAACATTACTTTTACAACAAAAGGAAACTCTTTCTCTCTAAAATCCAGAGAATTACTATTATTATAATTATACTCTTACACAAACTCTTAATCACTATATTACAATATTTGATCTTGAAATCCTTTTGAAAGAAAAGATTGATTCTGTTCTCACGTATTAGAAGTCGGAAACAAATGTACTTTTACTTTTCTTATCTTTTAAGCGTGGTAAATCTGTTACCCTCCTTTTTCTTTCTACGTGATAGATACAGAATGAGCTTTCTTATTAAACTGAATCACTCCTATCCTTACAAAACATTTTATTTGGAACGACCTTACTGTGTTCTCGGCCGCGTAGAGCAGTCCACTTTGCTTCCTTCTACACCTTTCCACCGAGCTGCTTCGGCCTTGAAGCGTCGTGGCCTCGGGTTGAGAACGCCGTTGCTCCCTCAGAAATCGCCTTCTTCTTCTCGTTCAAGTTTTATATGCTTGAATACTCTCATATGAATTTTACTTTATTTTCGATTACAGTTAATGACCAACTGATATTCAGAGTGAAAATGAATCCAGAGATCACCCCTTTTTATATGAGCACCAACTTCAAGAGAGTATTTAAATATAAGAAAAGCATGTGAGAGAAAAAAAACTGGAAAGAGAAATGAATGCAAGCTATTAATTACTGCCATCTATTCAAAATTTCTCTCCCTAATTCTTCCATTATAAATTCATAACATTTCTTATTACCTTTCTTCTAAGATTATGTTTAAATCAATTTATAACAGAATAATTACCTCTTCTGGTCTTCTAGAAGAGTTTTCCTCAAAAGTTGCAAATCTGAAGTCCGCTGCAATGTCACTTCCTGGGGTACTGTTTCCATACGTCCGCCCAGTTCAGCTGCTACCTTCAGAAAGAACTTTTCTTTCATCCGACCTCCGGTCTCGCCCTTGGTCTAAGGTGGCGGTCTCTCTTGTTTTAAATTCTAATTATCATTCCAAATATCCATCCGCGTTGGCGCGCGTTCAAAATATTCTTTTCCCTCGCTTTCTTAGGGCGGTATGTGACACGTTTTCGGAATCTAAGAAAACGGGCGGTCACAATATATATATGTTAGTATATACAAGAGCGGTTAACTACGACTCCGTGAGACCGATCTCCTTGAAAGTTGACACATCTACGTGATTTTCCGCCAGAAGGTTCATGTGCTGTTAATTTTGTTGTAACTCCACTAGATGGTGCGTAGAACAAAACAAAATGTTAACGTCAAATGCAACCCGCAACACTCCGCAGTATTTTTGAATGTATATCGTTAAATAATTTCTAAACGAATCGTTTCAGGGTGTTAAAAACTACATGCTTACAAACAGAGAGAGAGAGGGGGGAGGGGGGAGAGAGAAAGGGAGAGGGAAGGAGAAAGAAAGAGGGAAGGAGAAAGAGGGATGAAGGGCAGAACAACGTTTGCCGGATTTCGCTAGTTACTTCTAAAGTAAAGATTAAAAAAATACTTATTTAAAGTCGCTTTTCAACTACTAGGTCATATATTTCAACTCCTAGGTCGCATTTCAACTTCAACTACTACAGCGTCCAATGTAACATTCAGGGGTAACGGTAACGGTATACGGACACACACAAACATCCATGTCCCGGGCGGGATGAGAACCCGGCAACCTTCAAGCACGAGGCTTTTCAGCCTTAACGACCTCAGCTATAAAGGCCAGGAAAAAAACTTTATTTCAAATTAGGTAAGCCAAGTATGTATCAAAAATGTTCGCTATTAATTGATTGATGATTCCGGGGACACGTTAACTGATAAGGTCGTTAGTCCCGTACGTTTAGTGCATATTTCTAAGGCATGAGGTGCTTGTGATCTTCCCCTGCTGGATGATGAGATCCTGCGCCGACCTACGTTGACTTGCCGGGATCAGAAATAATTCCCCAATTAGAAATAATTTCCCAATCAGAAACAACCCACCAGCGTGGCTCCATCCAAGCGAGGACAAGCTCTAAGCTGCTGACTGGTATCCCGAAAAGTACGGTAGAGTAGTGAATGTGAGTGTAAGTGTGTGTAAGAAAGGAGTGATGAAAGTACAAGGAAGGGGAAGGAAAGATCGCGCGCGGTTTTGTTACCCGTTTGTCAGGGCGCTGCTCCTGCTTCGCTGTTCACCATTATATTTCAGCTACAATTCACTTAGTTTTAGGTAGTGGATTTAAGATAAAGGCCACCCTCCAACTACTTAATCCGCAAAGTATTACACTAGAGGGTAACTTTGGCTGATGACTCGGATTACACGGAGATAGGAAAATGAGAAAAGGAATTTTCAACTACAAAATAAGAAGAAGTCAAATTTAATGTGAAGGTACTATTAAAGTTGCATACACATACATTAAAGTGGTTATTGTAGTATCGCACTGTACAATTATCAAAACAAATGAGCGCGAACCGGTCACAACAACATAGCAGACAGATTGACACTGGCACCGACCGCCGCACACGTGATTTTCTACGCAGAGTTGCCAACCCTTCAAGAAATAGCTCTAAGTTATCGCTGTTTGTTCACTTGTTTTTGTGTATTGGCGCCCATAAGGTTTTTCATCTCGGAATGCACGGAATCTCGGATTGGGGATGCTCGGATTATCGCTATTCTACTGCAGTTCAAAGTGTTGATATTACTTCGAAAAATAAACTCCTACTTCGACAGGACTAGTGTAAAGGGGAATTTATGAAAAACAGACGCACGTGACTTGAGTATTTGGAGTTTCCAGTCGCCTCAACTACTTTGATCATTTATCCCGTAAGTGTAGTTATGTTATGTCCAGCAAGAGCTGGGGTTCGTCCCTCGCTGGAATGTAACATTTGGCGCCAAACCACGCGTCCGTTTGGGGGGTTTTCCCTCATCTAGATATCTTCCCCAGAAGCGATAAGCTCTAAATTCCGACTAGTCTCGCAATACAGTTCATGTAAATGTGTGTTTTTAAGGGAAGTGGGTACACAAGATTATACATGTGATATGGGAGAGGATAGGACAAGGAACAGAGAGCACGGTCCCTGGTACATTTGTTAGGGCACTGATTCGGCATTCACCTAGTATTGATCGCCGAAAACATGGAAAATCACCAATGAGAACAGCCGGTCGGTAGAATTCTTAACCACACAGCGACTGAATGCGACCCATCTATGCAGCTAATATCGAAAATTCTGTCACCGTCGAAATCGAACACTAAGTTATTCCGATCAGGGACGCTACAGCGGCAACAGTTGCTGCACTGAGACATGTCAGCCGTTGTACGCGTCTTTCAGGGTGGCGTACAGGTGCAGTATTGATCGCCGAAAACATGGAAAATCACCAATGAGAACAGCCGGTCGGTAGAATTCTTCACCACACAGCGACTCAATGCGACCCATCTATGCAGCTAATGTCGAAAATTCTGTCACCGTCGAAATCGAACACTAAGTTATTCCGATTAGGGACGCTACAGCGGCAACAGTTGCTGCACTGAGACATCTCAGTCGTTGTACGCGTCTTTCAGGGTGGCGTACAGGTGCAGTATAGATCGCCGAAAACATGGAAAATCACCAATGAGAACAGCCGGTCGGTAGAATTCTTCACCACACAGCGACTGAATGCGACCCATCGATGCAGCTAATGTCGAAAATTCAGTCACCGTCGAAATCGAACACTAAGTTATTCCGATCAGGGACGCTACAGCGGCAACAGTTGCTGCACTGAGACATGTCAGCCGTTGTACGCGTCTTTCAGGGTGGCGTACAGGTGCAGTATAGATCGCCGAAAACATGTAAAATCACCAATGAGAACAGCCGGTCGGTAGAATTCTTCACCACACAGCGACTGAATGCGACCCATCGATGCAGCTAATGTCGAAAATTCTGTCACCGTCGATCTTGAACCCTAAGTTATTCCGATTAGGGACGCTACAGCGGCAACAGTTGCTGCACTGAGACATCTTAGCCGTTGTACGCGTCTTTCAGGGTGGCGTACAGGTGCGCCTCCACGGTCGTTAACATTCCTGTGACGTTTACGGCAATTTGCATGTTTTAACGACAAGCTATAAATTGTGGTGGGTAGAAATCGTGTCAAAAATTAAATTAAAATGTTAAAGCTTCAATTAAAATACAGTGATTTTGGCGCCGGAATTCAATTTTCGAACATTTTTTGAGAATGTAGGAAGCAATAAAAGTTGATTAACTGAGAATATGTAGGATCTAATACTACGCTACTTATAGACTTGAGTTCTATAGGCATTTTGAAACGTCGCTCTTTGTCCATGATTTAAACTAAAGTCATACGAATATTAATACTATTACAGAAATGGGAAGTTATATACGCCTTCCAGAATTTTATCTATTTTAGTTTGTACAGAGCCAAATATTTCGTACACATTCCTCATACAAATATTTGGTTTTCTTTTCTATTAATTATGAATTTTAAAATTTCTTTAAAAATATAATTGTTCAAACTTCGTAAGTTGATAAAGAGTTTCTTTAAGCTTTATTTCAACATAAGAATTAAAACCATTTTATTTTAAATAAAACAATTCCTTTAATTTATATAACCCCCCTACTAAAGAAAACGCCATATACACCTTACATACACGGCTATACCCTTATAGCAGATATTTCGTTTTCTCTGTCCCTCCCAAAGTTTAATGTGAATGTGATAAACAAGAAACCCGCTTCTACTACTTCCTACATACACATAAACACAACACACATAGCTTACCTAAAAGAAACTTATCTTGAACACAGGAAGAAATAATTCAATTTACGTGATGCAATGTACAGAGCGACAGATTCATACAGCCTGAGGACAACCAGCGATTGTAATTCAAATAAACTCAAACGATCTCGGCTCTCCAAGTCTGCTGGTATGCTATTTACATCACCATGATACTAAAAAATATTCGAAGAATTTAGATATTTTATAACGGCTTCTTTCAATGTCGCTTTCCTTGAAATCCTCGTAAGGGCTGTTTCTCTACACAGACTTGCATACCATGCATAGAATAAAATATTTTCTTACGATAACTGTCCTATTCAAAAGTTTCAATGCAAGAGCCACCACTACTGAAAATTTTCATAAAAGACGACCATTGGTGCCTATTGAGAAATGTCCTTCAAAAATACTCCTCCGATGCGTTACACTCCTGAGCCACCACAGAAACCCATTCAGAAGAAAGAAATAATTGCACATTGAAGTGAGTTTAAGATTTGCAGAGAAAAATAAAGAACACGAGCTAAGGACATACTATTTCTTAACCTTTGTGTATGTGTATGCGACACGCAAATATGTAAATACGTAACAGAAACATAAATACAGTGTTTCACAATGTTTATTAAAGTGCATGAGCATTCTGTTGACTATGTATAAATATCTTTCGGACTTTTTACTGATGATGGCATTTATTGAGCAATTGCGTATTAAACAGAAGAGCATTTCTTGCAGGTTCTTCCAATAAAGCAATATTGTTCTTCGTAAATCTACTTCCAAACTTCAGCTATACAAAAATTATCGCCATGTTAAAATAATGGTTAACAAGCCAATATATTACAATCAGGTTAATGGGCTCTGAGTACTGTCTGAACATGGCAATTTATGTGAAACCTAGATAATTTTCGCCACATCATAGGCCTTTATGCAATTAATATTACTTTGTACATAAAGTGTACCATCACCTTTATAAAAATACAATGTTAATAATTTATTGTCATCTAATTATTTGTAGGTTGGCATTCAACCTGTCGATATATATTTTTTACTTTCTGAGATGAGAATATCGAACCCTACCCTTCTCTTTTTTAATTCCATAATCATATTTAAACGATTTCCTGAACAATTTGCTAACTCATCTCATAGCCTTCCCCAAACTGCCGCGTCCTGCTCTGCCGGAACCGTTATCCCATCTGTTTGAACAGGAACCTGCCTCGATGTGGAACAGATAATTTGTAAATCTGAATCCAGTTCACCATGATTGCAGAATCATCCCAATTTCTGCACAGTTTCGCAAGCTAGTTTTCCTTTTAATAGGTCAACAAGTCTTTGAAATGCACTACACACACACTAGTGAGCGTTTCATGTTATTAAGTGTGGTAGCCATGCATGACCAATTACAGAGCAATATCTCATTTGGATACAACAACATTTTTGGTGTATTGCTTAATGTTAAGCAGCTCAGAGACAAAATCTGTATTTAATCGGAATATATTCAGTTTAAAATAAAGAATAGGACAAATTACGAAAATTGTCAAGAATCAATTGTGTCAGAGAAATTTTAATTACATTTGTGTGGGCTAAGTACATCTGGATTTAAAGAACTATTATGTCCAACTTTGCATAATACTCCTATTCCTGTGTCGTTCATTAATAAAGTTACTTTATTCCTTCCTATGACTATTCGTACATGCTTGTGCGTTCTACAGAATCTGGGAAGTGCAACTGATGACAAACCAAAATTCTATGAATTTTCAGTAATTTTTACAGTAAACTAAACTGTCTAAAGTCATCTAATATCCATTGAGTAATCTGTAGTTCTTATCCATTATGATAAGAATATATAAATAACACTCTACAGATAAGATCAAAATATTTCATGAGCTGAATTTACTATACAAGTGATCAAGTTTCATGCCGCGAAATAGTTTGATGTAATATTTAAAAAATAAAATTGCGTCTTATTTCAATAACATTTCACGCGCTCTTATTTCACGCCCTCCATTTACAATATGCCAAGGAATGACGACAATTTGCACTATTTGTAAGAAATTGACACAAAAACCCGTAGGTGTGCTGCAATTGGATATAGAATGATTCTCCAGGTCTGGATAAAAACGATTTAAGGCAAGAAAGATGTTCCAGAATGAGATAGTTGAGGACACGCAGGAATTCTTATAACGCGCAACAAACGTTATTCAGCAATACACTACACCATCGCTCAATATGACGCGACGGAATTTTCCACACTGACTCCACACTGCATAGTTAGGTTAATTTGGTTGAATCTGGTGAAGAATTCTAGCTGCAGGCTGCTCTGATGGTACTTTTTCCTGATTTCTCCGATCAATATCAAGCGAATGCCCGTTTGTTAAGCTGTGTGCCGAACAAACAAGCCTCTAGATCTTCTCTTCCTCATGCCTGACCCCATCCTCTCCCTACACACACACACACACACACACACACACACACACACACACACACACACACACACACACACACAAGCACACACACACCCCATTTCTATACCCTAAGCAGTCGGGAGTTTAGAGCTTTTTCCAGATGGGCTGTACCTGGTTGGCAAAAGAACCTCGAGAAAAAAACTCGCAAGCTGAATATGTGGATTCCATCAGTGGAGGAACACCTCCGTCTCTCGAGATGTAACATGCCCTACACTTATGGGAATAATGACCACATAATTTGGCGCATCCTTAGGTTTATTAATCAATCAACCAACAAATCAAACCAGCGTCCATAACTCGGAAACGATGAGTCATAGCCTCTTAAAGTGAGTTTCTCGTATCTGTAAAGGGAGACGAGTTCTTTTTCGTAATCTGTAGTCTACAAAATGAGATCTTTTTGGATCGTAACCTCACTCCGTAACACGGAATATTAGAAACGCACGAAATTGGGTTCCAGTATGTAGGTATCGTTTTTAAAACAATGATTTATAATGTTCCGAATCTTTGCACGGGTCCAACTAATTTTATTACTTGGACCCATGCAAACATTCGTGCATAATTTTTCCAACTAATTGTAATAGCTGGACAAATTGTCCAATTAACTTTATTAGTTGAACAAATTAGGCTTTTTTCTGTGTTTCGGAAAAGACGTTCAATTTTTCTTCCGTGGGTCTATCATCTCCATACCCCAACGTACTGTCACCTGTAGGGTGCTACCTTCTCCTCCAGCCCTTTCCCTTCTCCTCGGGAGCGATGTCCCCTGGGAACGCAAGAGAGCCACGCGACGTCGCGGCGGCGGTGGCGGCGGCGGCGGCGGCGGCGGCGGCGGCGGCAGCGGCGGCGGCGGAGGAGGAGGCTTGTCTCGCCCTCGCGCCTCCGAGGCGTCGCCGCACCTTATTAATTGCGCCTCTCCCCATTACGAGGAATTTAGAAAAGAAACCCAACACCAAACACCCAGCGACGCGGCGCCCGGCGGCGGCCGGCGGCCGGCACGGCACGGCACGGCAAGACAGCCCACAGTGGGACACACGCACAGCCTTTCACTCGTTAACGCAGACAACTGACGCTTTACGTTTAACGCAGTCCACTATTTATATTAGGTACTAATACTATAAAAAGGATTCGTTGATTTTAAGTTGCTGTTCGAAAAAGGGGGATTACATCCCACATACAAAACAGATTTTTCCCTAACAATACTATTGATCCCTAACAATGATTTTCATTGTATATAAAATTGCGTAAAATTCCTATTAAAAATCTTGAAACGTTTACCATTATTTTTCTGTGTATGAAGAAGTTTGACACTATTAAATGATTACCTAAGATTTTCAAATAAAATTGGCTCTTGTGAACAATTATTGTCCAATAGTAAAAGTAATATAAAACGCACGAATATTATTAGAAACCCCCAATTCCGCAAAATTATTATCATTGTAATTAATATGACAAAATATTACCATTGTGTGTGTTTTCCGTGGTTTCTTTGATCAATAGTAGGCGAATGCCGGAGCAGTACCCTAACAAACGGGTCACGGACCGCGCGCGATATTTCCTTCCTCCTCCTTATCATATCCTCACCCCTTACACACACACACACACACACACACACACTTATACTAACATGCACTACACTACCACACATGCTGGGTGACCGATCGGGGACTTAGAACTTGTCCCGGCTGGGGCAGTACCTGGCTGGTGGGAGATATCTGATTGGGGAAAACCGCGCTTGTCGACGGTAGGTCGGCGCCGGATCTCACCATTCAGTGACGGAAGATCACCGCCACCTCCCGAGGAAAAAAACGTGCACTACACTTACGGGACCAATGACCTCATTAGTTGACGCGCCAAAAGTCACTAACAATCAATTAATCAATCGATCACACCCATGTTCATGCCACTCGCCCCACTGTGGAGCGGGCGACGGTCATGTCGTGCCTCACCCGGTCAGTGCTCAGCCCGTCCTGCACAGGACGGTGCGGGACGGCGCGAGGAGGCAGGGTGGGGCGGGACGAAACAGCGCGGGGCGGTGGGCGGTGCCGCCCGCCCGTGGGCGACGCCCAGCGGCCGCCCCGTTCAGCAGCTGCCAGCTCGGACACGTGAGCGCCGCCCGGCCCGCGGGATTTGTAATTCAGGGCGAGGGAATTTTTAAATAAACAATTACTGGCGGAAAGGAGCCGCCCGGCGCGGATGGCGGGGTGGGGGCGGGGCGCCGCGCTCCGAGGTGATGGGGTCTCGCCTCCGTCGCACGAAGCCTCCGAGACAAGGGAGCGAAGAAAACGAGGGAGACGGATACGTGTGATAATGCGACCAGATTCGTGTCTTTTTGGACAGAATAAGAATTATTTTTGACCATTGTGGAATTCACGACCGTTAATAATTAGTAGGATATGGATCAAGGAATCGATCAATTAATGAGATACATTAGTTTGTCAACGTTTCGGATGATTTAATTCCTTTATCAGGGCTAACAAAAAACACAATCACAAGGAATAAGGACAACTTTTCTGAACAACAACATTAGAAATCACACAAAAATGCCATGAACGAAAAATATATACATGAAGACATGAAGAAAAATAATGGACATACATGGAGAAAATAAATAAACAAATAAAATTAAAATTTTAAAAAATTAAAACAAAACAAAATTTTAAACTGTATATATAAGCCAAGGTAATATGAACGGTACCCACCTTACTAATACATACACTGGTCAAACATCATGTTCGCCTCCAGCCCAATTCCAAAATATAGTTGCTGAAGCATACACTTCCTTTCGTGTCATGGCCCTGGTGTGGCTGGAAATGGAAATAACGTTTAATTATGATAATTATGATATAACGTAAAATTAAATATTCCGAAACGTTGGCAAACTAATGTATCTCATTAATTGACCGATCCCGTGATCCATATCCTACTAATTATTTTTGAGTAAATAGAGATGATATCTGATACCAGTTTTGAAAGAAGGAACTTAATAAGCACAGAAACAACACAATAATAACAGAAAAAATATCAGTACCAGTCTAACAGAATTTTGTTAAAAACGAAATGAAAAACACATTATACTAGGACTTGTGTTCATAAAGGAAAAGAAAATAATATTAAAGAAATAATGGATATCGAATGTTGCTTTTAGGGAAATAATATACATTTTAGAATACAATAGATCAAATACTATTCTTAGAAGGTGATAAATGCATCGCGGTACTCGTTGATACCTCAAGCAAATTGGAGTCAATGCCATATTTATTCTTATGTTGTCATTGCTTTTTGTGCAGAATTGAATGTAGTTTGTGAACTTGATGTAATTTATTTTTAGCAATGAGAAGTCAAAAGTAAACATTCTGTATTCTCTCTCTTTTCCTCTCTCTCTCCTCCTCTCTGCTTTCCTCTCTCTATGATCATCTCTCTATCTCCCTCTCTCTCTTCCTCCCTCTTCTTCTCTATCTTCCTCTCTCTATCCCCCTCTCTCTCTTTCTTCATTACTCTCGTCCTCTCTCTCAATCTCAATTCTACGTCTCCCCCTCCCAATATCTGGTTTACAGTAGGGTCACATTTTAATTATACGTAGTCTACATAAAATTATTTTATATTTAATGACATTTTACAGCGTTCACTAGCAATAGTTTCATTCATTCGAAACTGTTCTCGACTTTAACCGAGAAGTGTGTACGTATGGAATGCGACACAGATTCTCCATTAATATCCGAGAGGCGGCCGCCCGGTGTGCTTCCGGTGCTCGAGCTGCAGGTGTCGAGCCAGGTGGCGACGAAGCAGCCAACGCTAAATCCCCGCTCTGGAGCGAGGTCATGGCTGGATCTTCATTAATCTAGGAATTCTACCATTACCGTGTCCTTTTATTTACGAATCAGTGGTTTTTGTCAAAAATGATTTGCTCAAGAGCAGGAATATTTTTTCAGAAAATGCCGAAGTCTATTACTATAACACTCGACGTAGAAATCTTATTCATCAGGTGACAGTATCAACAGCCCATTACAAAAAATTCACATACAATACATTATTTTACAACACTTTGCCAGATGACATTAAACGATTAAATTCAATAGAAAAGTTTAAATCCCAAGTGAAATCGTTTACTTATAATGATTCAAATATTATACTATATAAAAAAGTATAAATGAGTATAAACAACTTGTAACAACTATTGTACTACAGCTTCCGGGTCAATGACCCCCATCTCGATCAGGTTTTTCGTCCAGTTTCCCTGATCCATTGAGCAAATGCTGAGATGGCCCCTTGTTTTGCTTCTGGACATAAATGTAACTTCATTTTCTGTGCACGTCTTCTAGAATTCAGTGGGAAATACAATTATTCAAATTATCGTTTCCATGTTGTCGCGGCAGGAAGTAATAAGAGCCAAAATTTATTGCTTATTTATCTTTGAAAATAGATTTTATTACATGGGAGTTTTTTTTGTTTTTTTTTTCTCCCTTCCAAAATTCAAAATTTATTGCTTATTTATCCTTGAAAATAGATTTTATTACATGGGAGTTTTTTTTTTCTCCCTTTCAAAATTCAAAATTTAAGTAGTATATGACTTAGTGTAGGGATCACAGAATTTTGAAAATGTGCACACAATTCACTTTTCCTCATAGCACGTCATACGCAGTTTTTAACTGTTTTTTGACGTAAAATAAATAAAAATAAATAAATAAATAGATCCACGCCCGTGTGCTTATGCCCCGATTCGGTGACCTCCACGTCCCTCTTTCTACACTTCCGCTCTTACTGTCACCTTTCGAGCACCTCTCGAAACTGGATTTTTAGGGCTGTTCTAGTGTATTTTGCAGTCATGCAATCGAGCCGTTTCCATTGTAAAAGTAAATTCTGCTATTACTTGTCCGTTTATTTTGTCTTCATGTCACTCTACCAACGTCTTTCTAATATGAATTGAATTGAATTGAATTGAATTTTGCCTTATTTTACGTGGTGAGACTCAGGCCATGAGGCCTGCTCTTCCGTCTGACCACGCAAATTTCGTTACACTCCTTTCACCAATCTTGGGAGAAAGAAGGTATTACTTGGGCGACGAAACAGGCGATTTGAATTTAGCTCAGAGGCGTCATTTAGACTTGAGGATCTTTTACATGCTGTAAATGTACTAACATGGGACAACCGGCTTTACTTACCCTCCGAAGGAAGGCGTACGAACGATTTTTTCGCCCTTAAAAATCCACGGCTTCGATCGGGTTTGAACCCGCAAACTTGGGTACGCTAACCGCTACACCATCGCCGCCGCCAAAATTTACTTTTCATTCTGGTGTCCTCTTTTACCATCCCCTACTCTGATTAAATCTTAGTTCCGAATGCAATTCTTTGCGTTTTCATTTGATAGTTGTTTTTCAGTTTGACAATCCCTCTTCTTCTGAGCGATTCGAGACGATGATGAGGACAGAAAGATCGCGCGCGGACCGTGGTGCGTTTGTTAGCGTTCTACTTCGTTCTGACTCATTTTCCCGACGCGACGGTAATAGGCCATTTCGATTTTGTGATAAGGTGTGTCACGGTGCGACTGAGTGTAGTGATATTGTGATAAACAACCTCTTTTCCTTTTCTCGACTTCCTATTTTTCTTCTCCATGCTACTCATGGTACACAAAACGTACAGACTGTATACACGCGACTTTTAGATTTATATACTTCTAGTTTGTGATATTTTTGTACAGAAATTGTATGAGAATTTGCCCGAAACCTACCGTGTATATCGGCCTTTAAAGTTTTTGTTCAGAAAGTGAATGAGAATCTACCCGAAAACTGTACCATATATACCGACCTTTACACAAGACTATCAAAAACCCGGGACTTGAACTCAAGGACCTCTCGGTCAGAGACGCTGCAGATGCTCCGAGTCACCTCAACCTGCGCGATTGATTGATTGATTGATTTTTTCGTGTTTCCGGGCGCGTCAACTGCTTTGGTCATTAGTCCCGTTAGTGTAGTGCATGTTTTTTCTCGGGAGATGGTGGTGATCTCCCCCCGCTGGATGGCGAGATCCGGCACCGACCTACCATCGGCTAGTGGGGTTTCCCCCTAACCAGGACTCTCCCACCAGCGGGGCACCGCCCCAGCCGGGACAAACTCTAAACTCCCGACCGGTCTCCCGGAATATGTGGTAGTGTAGTGCATGTTAGTGTAAGTGTGGGCGTAAGGAGAGAGGATGGGACAAGGAAGTGGAAGGAAAGATCGCGCGCGGTCCGTGGCCCGTTTGGTAGAGTACTGCTCTGGCATTCGCCTGGTGTTGATCGGAGAAACCACAGAAAACTACCGATCAGAGCAGCCGGCCGCTAGAATTCTCCTCCAGACAGCGTCAGCCTGCGCGACCTTCCTACTCACTTTGCATGCACACCGCCTTTCACCTCAGATTCCCCCTCGCGACCTGCGCCTCGGCCGCAGCAGCCCGTCCGCCCGGCGTGTTCCGTGTCCGCCTGCGCCGCCGCCTCGGGCGCCCGGGGCTGTTTGCCGAGGTGTCCGTGTTCCCGCGCAAGGTGCTGCGGCGGCGTCGGGGCCGGGGGTGGAGTCCTCGTTCCCTGCCGCCAGGGGCGCTCCGGCACGCACGGCTCCCAGCGGAGCTCCCCGCCGCGGCCTGGCAGGTGCGGCGACGGCTCCCATTACTCGCCCGGAGTGAGGTTGCTTGTACGCGGTGCTTATCATCTTGTAGGTACGCGATGTGCATACGATTGATACGGCTCTGGCGCGCCCCATCCGACGGCTGGTTCAACACTTTTATTTTCGTGTAGTTAAATCAAGGAAGTGAATTAAGATTGATGCTGGGAAATTATTGGACGCGTATAAATGCATATTTATACAATGTGCGTTAACTGCTTCATGAAGTTTGCCTTCTAATATACATTCTTTGCATAATGACAAGGCTCAGGTGCCGGGTATCTTGAGTAAATATTACGTCCCACGGTTTCTCACTTATAAGCAAATCAGTTATTTTTTGCTCGAAGCATTATTTCGAGTGAAGGGTCTTGTATTAAGCTGTTCGATAACTAGAAAGATACTAATAAGCATAAAATTGATAAAATTAGTTGAAATCGGATCTGGACTACATGTTTGCCACCAGTCCAAAAACAAATTTTATGAATTCTACAATATTGTTGGATGTGTAACACGTTTCGTATCGGAAGTCATTAGAAAACATTTCAACATTGAGGGCCAGGTTAAAATATAAACACTCACAAGTTAATGAGTTCTATTACCAAAAGTTATAAAGTTGTAAATAAAATAAACGGTAGAAATAGAATTCAGAAAGAATCGCTGATTCCTACCATTTCTGAATTTGCAAAGCTTTTTGAAATATCGAAATGCATCATTGAATAATATTTAATGGAAAATATGTCCTAAAAGAAAAATTTCAGAGATTTGTTTTCGGGAAACGATCACTCACGAACGAACTATTTATGGCAAAACTGGGATATTGCAAATTTTATGCTAATATTATTAGCTGCTTCATCAATGATCGTCTTACTTTTGACAGTAATTGGAAAGGAAACAAAATTATTTTCTCGATTTGAAAATTCCGAGACTGCAAGTGAAATTTATTTTCACTTCAAATACCATGCACGTTCATGAGAAACATTTAACCCTCGTCCGCCTACTTACTGAAAAACAAGTATGCGGCTCGTTCAACATTACGTCCTGTCCAAGACGAGTCATCCTTACAGGCAGAAATTTGTTTACCTTGTCTGGTAACGAAATTAGATAGGTCACGAAAGCGAAAGAGCTTCACACTATCCTTAACTAGCATAACGAGATATTAATATTTTGAGCGATGAAGCCTGTCAGAGGGGAACGGCCTCTCTCCAGGCGAGTCTCATGCGCTCCTTGGTGCCCAGCGAATGGGAGACCTGCAGACGCCGGTGAACAGGGAGGAGGCAGGGGGAAAGATTAAGAATTCTTTTATTTATTTTACGTCAAAAAAAACAGTTAAAAACTGCGTATGACGTGCTATGGGGAAAAGTGAATTTGTGACATTTTCAAAATTCCCAAAAAAAAACTCCATGTAATAAAATCTATTTTCAGGATAAAAAGCAATAAATTTTGAAACTCCATGTAATAAAATCTATTTTCAGGGATAAATAAGCAATAAATTTTGGCTCTTATTACTTCCTGCCGCGACAACATGGAAACGATAATTTGAATAATTGTATTTCCCACTGAATTCTAGAAGACGTGCACAGAAAATGAAGTTACATTTAGAAGAAGAAGAAGAAACATGAAAATGGCGATAATGTAGGATTTACAAGTGAATCTACAACAGCACATACTTTCTTACATGCAAAGTGAAGACGAAAGTCGCGCAGGCTGAGATGGCTTTAAAATAAATAAGGGAATGAATATGAAAGTAGAAAGAGGAAGGACATAAATAGAACGCTAAGAAAGCTACGAGAAACAAAATAAGAATAAAAAAGCATATTGTATTGGATTCTGAAGAGGAGAAGGAAACATATTCATAAGAACAAATATTATTTTGAGTCATTATGCAATCTTAAAAGATCTTATTTGCATTATTTATATATTTATAGTGAAATTCATTGTTGATAGCCTGAAAATTTCATGAAGAAGTTTATTAATGAGCATAAACATTCAATATCTAGTATGAACAAGAGAAAACGCATTGTTTGTGGAGAATATCCATGAATTGTATAATGAATCGGATGCTCATGATATAACGTAGGAATTAT
Source organism: Teleogryllus oceanicus (assembly GCA_964035755.1). NCBI lineage: Eukaryota > Metazoa > Arthropoda > Insecta > Orthoptera > Gryllidae > Teleogryllus > Teleogryllus oceanicus. Next base: position 15,946,771 of record CAXIVR010000012.1, on the reverse strand, counting down.
GGTCAAAAACCTTCAAAACGAAACCTAAATTGACGTATGGCATCTAGAAGGAGAATTATAATAGACATTCGGAATTCCCTTTGTTTAGTGCAGTCGATTTAACAAGATCAGTTTTACTCATCGTGTGCAATATTGTTTGGATGCCTTTCTCGGTGTCTGATTGTACCAAGTAGCCAAATCATGTAACGAAAATATTGAAGCTTCAAAGCCAACAATTTCATAAAGAAAGCGTTCAATGTGTTTTACATAATTATTATGATCTCGATACAAGGTAGCTATTGATAATTGTATGGATCACTGTGACTGGACTGTTTGTTGTGTTGTGGTAATACTCTTTCTGGAGACACCATCGTCATGATATGTAAGTGGGTGTACTATCAAGGTTGATGACACTGTTAAAGCTCAATGTTACTGTTCGAGTTTTGAGGCTGGCGGATTTGCGATACACTGCACAGCAGGGTTCCATTCAACCGCTGGGTCGAGGGGAATTCTAGAGATCGACTACTCGGTAGTTTTACGTGGATTCCTAGATCAATACCAAATAAGGGTCGCTTAGAGTCCATGATGGTACTCTGCTTGGGAGATAGTTGGAAAATGAAAACTGCAAACTAATGCAGGCCGTGCGATATCTCATGTTCCAGAAAGTGAGGAACATCGCCACCTCTCGAAATAGAATGTTCTCTTCGCTGTCCCTGTAGAAGTAGTTGAAGTAGTAAGTAGTAACGTAGTAGTAGAAGTAGTAATGACCATGTAGAAGTAGTTGAAGTAGTAATGTAGTTGAAGTAGTAAGTAGTAACGTAGTAGTAGAAGTAGTAATGACCAGTAGAAGTAGTTGAAGTAGTAATGTAGTTGAAGTAGTAAGTAGTAACGTAGTAGTAGAAGTAGTAATGACCATGTAGAAGTAGTTGAAGCGCTCGAAAACAATGAATTCTCACTCATTCACAAACGAAGCTGATGTCTTGGAATTGGTGAAGCAGATGTTAGAAGACGGAAGTACAAAGACGCCCGAAAGTGTTATTTTCATGCAACGAGAGAAGCCATCCTTGCCGCATTCGTGCTTGTAGAGGAGCATCCAATCGGAGGGACCGCTGGGCGGCTTGGACTGGGCGGCGTCGGACGGGGGGCAGGTGGGAAGACGGGGGCAGGAGAGCGGGCGGACGGGCAAAGAGAGAGGAGAGCGGGCAGGATGAAGGAGGGCGGTCGGGTGAGAAGGTTGAAGGGCGGTCGGGTGGGAGGGAGGGCTGGCGAGCAGGCGGGCAGGAGAACGTGGGGGAACGCGTGGAGAAGGGGGGCAGGAGGGAAGAGGGAAGAGGAAGGAAGAGGCTGGCGGTTAGGAGGTAAGAGGGCGGACGGGCAGGCAGGTGGGAAGAGGGGCGGGCAGAAGGGCGGGCGGGAAGGAGGAGGGCCGAAGGGCGGGGGTATAGAAGGGCAGGAGAGCGCGCGTGTAGAAGTGCGGGAGGGTGGCGGACGGATAGAAGGGCGGGCGGGCAGGAAGGCGGGCGGGCGGGCGGGGAGGGGGGGCGGAGGGCGCCAGCGGCTGTGTGCGGAGGTGTCCGCGCCGCCCCGGCAATTTGACGCGCGCTTCGCGTGAGAGGCGGCGCGGCGCGGGCGCTGTGTGTTTTGGAGAGAGGTGCCGACATCCTCGCGCCGTCCGTCATGCAGCCGCCCCCAGGCGCGGACACGCCCCCTCGCCGCCACCTCCGCCGCCCCTCCCCTCACCCCCTTCTCCCTTCATTTTCCCTCCATCTGCGTTCGCCGAGGGCTGGCCAAGTTTCCCCACGAAAAAAAACTCGATTCATAGCGAGATAGGACCACCTTCTCCAAATACCCAACACGCCGGGTGAGATGCTCAAATAACCCCTTAAAAATTTTTGGTGAAAAACATTCGATTTACGAGCGAGAAGCTAATTTTCTTGCGAGCGAATCACAACCTTCTACAATCTAATGGGTACAAAACATCATTAATGAAAAGACGAAAAGGGTGAAGGTGGAAATTGTCAACGTGTTATTACGTTATTGGATACCGCAGCGCGAGATAGGAAGCCTAAAAGCGAGTTTTGATGACTATCTCCGGGAAAGTATGATTTAGTACCTTTCCTAAGAGCTCCTCGGACAAAAACAAAAGCATATGTCGGGAATTAAAGGACCTGTTTTTATGAACTGCCTCGGGCTACTTCAAACGGCATTGTCATCGCGCAAATGGACTAGAACATGAACCACGCGAGTCGCATGTAACTGGCAATTTGTTTTTTGCCATTGTTTGCTCTCCGACAAAAATTATGTGTTTTAGCTGACAGCTGGGAAATCTCGCGAGTCATCAATTCTTCTCGGGAGCATTCCGGCCTGTCAGCAGCCCGGCCTATCGCAGCGTGGCACCGCAGGCTGTGGAGAGGGCGACGGTCGTGAAGGAGTGTAGGTGGTCAGCTCACTGCAGAGATGGCAGCGAACGTTCGAAAATTAGTGGTAAAGGACAAGAATGTAACGAGAGAGTTCATGCTACTGGAGAAATAGACATGTTGGAGCAATGGTCACAAAATATGCAGTTAAAGAGGAGTTGTGATAGATGATAAACGACCAAGTTGGACAGAAGCATATAGATGGGGAAGAGACGGAGATATGGGGTTGCGACAGGATGGTGAGGGAGGAAGCACGAAGTGGAATATCAAAGGACTGCAGATGATGTATGGTCGGCTGTGATGTAGCAGAACACCAAAGCAATATCGCTGGTCATCGACCAGGAATGCAGCAAAGCCTCGATCAAAACGAGTTATATGTTTGAAAACTTAATGAGATTGTTTCTCCGTTTCTATTTTAGTTCAACAACAAGCGCCCTTGGACTTGGGTATTAGTGCCCTAGTGCAATGAGTACTTGATACCGATGATACAAATGGGAAAATCCCAAGAAAAAATGGGGAGAACTCGCTTTATCCCACACAAATACCACATAAATTGGTCGTGCAATCGAACCCAGATCTCTGCAGTGGATATCGTACACTCTAGCCACTATGCCACCAGCCCCGTCCTCAAAATGGTAAAGTGGAAGGTAGGTGAAGTAAGACTGTAAAGAGATATGTTAGTGATACGGAAGCGGAGAAACGGTGGAGTGCTTTTGAAGCCGTGATGTGGCGATTATATGGTGAGACGACAAAGTAAGGAGAGGCGACAATTTAGGGCTTAACAAAGTAGTGAAGGCCAGGCGATAATTAGATATAATGGTGATGACAAGTAGTGACACTGCAATGGTATTGAGGTAACCCCTTAAAACACGGTAGGACAAAGCTAACATCGTGTTAAATTTGCATGGCGACGATGGAGAACGTGGCAGTAGCAGTAGTTGCTCGCTCAAAGGCGTGAGGGATCGACTCCTTCCATGTTCACCAGGTGGAGGCTTTGTCGACGATTGCGTCGACGATTGCAAGGGAGAGGTGTTGCAAGGTATCAACTGAAGTTGCAGCAGTGCTTCTGACGGAGGTGCTAGGTTCGAGTCCCGATTGTGGCATCATATTCGACATTGGCTTGACAACTAGGTCGAATTCAGTCGCTGTTAGGAGGAGAGTTCTAGTGGCTGGCTGTTCCGGTCGGTAGTTTTCCGTGGTTTCTCCGATCAACACCAGGTGAATGCCGGAGCAATACCCCAACAAACGGGACACGGACCACGCGCAATCTTTCCTTCTTTTTCTTTGTTTTTTCCTCACCCCCTACTTAAACACACTTATGCTAACATACACTACACTACCACACATTCTTAGAGACCGTTCGGGAGCTGAGAGCATGTCCCGGCTGGAGCCATGCCCCGTTGCTGGGAGATACCTAGTTCGGGAAATCCCCGCTAGCCGTCGGTGCCTAGAGGGGGGAAGTCACTGCCACCTCCTGAGGAAAAAATATGCACGACACTTACGGGGCTAATGACCTTAGCAGTTGATGCACCCGGTATCACTAATAATCAATCAATTCAAATACGTCGGGACAAAGCTAACACCACGTTGAAGTTACCATCAGCTGAGGAAAAAAGCATGCACAACACTTACGGCACCAATGACCTTAGCAGTTGATGCACCCGGTATCACTAACAATCAATCAATTCAAATACGTCGGGACAAAGCTAACCACGTTGAAGTTGCCATCTGCTGAGGAAAAAAGCATGCACGACACTTACGGGACTGGAGGAATGCCGCCCGCACGAAGAGGTGAAGGTTTTCTCACCATGGCCTTAGCAGTCGATGCACCCGGTATCACTAACAATCAATCAAGCCAAATACGTCCGGACAAAGCTAACACCACGTTGAAGTGGCATGGCGACAATGGAGAATGTGGCAGTGGCAGCGGTTGCTCGTCCAAAGGCGTGAGGCATCGACACCTCCCGTGTTCGCCAGGTGGAGGTGACGGCGTCGTCGCTCGCGAGCGAGAAGATGATCTGCAATCAGCGCCCATCTTCCTACACGGAATGCCGGCCGCACGAAGAGGTGAAGGGTTTCTCACCATGTTAACTCGGCATGCACCTGCCGTAAACGGAGGCCCCACTGTTCCAGCTGGGCACGAAGCGGAAGTGGGAACATCGCTAAATGATTCTTGTTTACACATCACTCGAGTAAATTGCTGTTGTTAAATGCATGCAAAAAAAGGGTTGTATGAGGCGCGTATTTCCTTTTGAAAAACAGCCAAAGTACTCCACAGAGGAAAAGAATTATGATCACTCAACTGAGGTTGACGTGAAATTAGTAATATTTTTACAAGATATTTGTACATAGCAAATTTTGTTTATGGTGCAGTTTCTTGGAGTTAATTTCAATTGCAGCAGATTCTTGGGTCGTCATTTTTCCTGGATTTCTGTTTTCGTGTAATCCTAAATAAGAAAAGTAATCAAAACTATCCGTGTCAGTATTGGCTTCTTATGTATTTTCATAATTTGAAAGATAATTAGCATAAAATGCAATATAATCAGCATGAAACATAAATAAAGTATACATTCGAAGAATCTTTCAGTACACAGATTAGCACAGAGGTATTGTAGAAACCTTGCACTATTTTTGTAGAAATACCAGAACCATCTCCAAAGTATAATGTTTAAAAACTCTTTCAACCCTTTCTTTCTTTCTTTTCTTATTTTCTAAATTTAAATTACTTAAAACGTCTTGCAGTAATTATTTCTCACGAGAGACCTTATTTCATTCCACATTTCAGCAATTATCCCAGAAATATCTTAACTTTTCGATGCCTTAAACGTAAATTCTACCATTTGAAAGCAAAGTTGTTCAAGTTGGGGAGCCACTAAATTCATACAGTGAACCACAAACCCTAGTTTTAAACAAACATGGAAGTATAAGACATCTCGACAACAACACACCTACGCTCACACAGGAAGTGTTCAATTTACACAAAGGAACATCTTTAATATTTGCTTTTCTCAGCTTCCCCTCGTGCATACGTTCTGTCCATCCCTACCTGCCGATCGCACGGAGCGCTGTCCCGGAGGGGCGACGGGGTGGGGGATGAGAGGGGGCACGCCTCGATGACGGCAGGCAGGGGGTGTGTAGATTTGTTTGCCCAGTTAAGTGCAAGAAAATTAAGGGGTAGTTGTTTGGTTTGGAGAGCAGGTCGCGTAGGGACCGTATAAAAAAACGCTATATAGAAAATAACACGTTAAAGAGGCGTAGGTCGTGGGGGCGGCGACCGACCGACGAATGGGGCGAGAGAGGGAGGAGGAGGAGGGGGAGGGGGTAAGGGAGGGGGAGAGGGAAGGTGTTGGTTTTTGTGCCTGGCGCGCGAACGCCGACGCTGCCTGCATCGTCGCGCCGCGGGCCGCAGGTGTTTGTGTGTTTTGCCTGGCCACGTAATTATTTCTCCCGACTCCTCATCCCTCCCGCTGAGCTCTCAAATCGCCCCGCCCCCGCCGCCGCGCAACACGCCCACCCCGGCGGAGAGTTTTGGCTGCGGAGCACCCCTCAGACGCCAGCCCATGCGAAGTTGACGCCGCCGCCTTGTATTTAGCACTGCTCTTCTCTGTACAGTTAAGTCTCTAGATTCTTTGGATATCCATTTATTTTTCTACGGTGATTTTCATGCCGGCCGCATTTCTTCGAGCAACTCAAAACCACAACGGTTTTCGAAGAGAAATTGCATGCCTTCGTCAGCTTGACACGATAATTTAAGCTTCGCACGGACTATGCGGCGCAAGATAAAATCTCCAACGACATAGGGGTTCATTTCTCACGGCGTCTCGTTCCACAAATCTTGACTTTGTTCTGGGGTCGTAAAATACCGCGTTGAAATGGCCTCTGGGAAGAGTGATGTTCGCAGAGGGGTAGTGTAGTACTCTGCGCAACGCTAAAACATGTTTGGTCTTCATAACGTGTCGCATTATGCGAACATATGGCATGAGCTGCGCGCGTTCTCTGCCCCGAAGCTTCGCGGGCGACTCCCTTGTCTGCGCGCATGCGCAGAAACACAGTGCGCAGCTCGGGCATTAGAGCGGAAAGTTGGGCCATTACTCCTACTTTTACAAGTCCAGCGGTTTCGTCGTATTTAATGCTGTCGAAGAATCGCCATCTAAAAACTCGTCGGTACTCAGAAGACTCTCCCTAACGAGATTTGGAGCGGAAAAATCATGTATAATGTATACTGTTTCTTCTTTTAGAATAAAAAGAACGTATTTCCCAGATATCGGCATTTAAATTTTACGAGCTTGAAATTGAATGAGCGTCCTTGACAAAACAAGACCAACAGACGTCAGAGGAAGAAGGTACAATCGTATATTTAAAATAAGTATATAGTCCAGTAGACAAAACATTTCACAATCTTCACCGCAAAATTTAATTTACTCAGTAAGTAGTTTTCATAAATGCACAATTAATTTAAACGTTTATTTATTGAGACAGTCCGCTTTGTTTTAACTTGGATAATTAACATTGTTGCTTTTGGAGGAAAATTAAAACAAGAGAGTTAATCTTTTTTAAATTGAAGCCGTAAACCGATACCTCTAAACCTATGAATGAACCTATGAAACATATGAATACGTCCTATTCATAGGTTGACATTCAAGCGTTGATCAATGCTTCAATGTCACCACTGGCAACTACGAAAACATATTTTTTTAAACGCAAGATGAAAGGAAGGAAAAAGAGAAAATATTTTGTATTCGTAAAATTATATGTAAAATCCTTGAAAACGATATTCATCTTTCTCATACTCCCTTCGTTCATTTTCAAACGCACAACCAAACCGTCCTGCACGCAGAGAGGGAGTCTAGTAAATTGTATTTCCCACAATTGAAATATCTGCAGCAGATAAATTTCACAATAAATTTGAAGCCGCTTTCTGAATCGGACGTGGGCCAGGAGGAGTGCTACAATAAAATACTCCTTCCGCGCCCGATAAGTCCCAGCCGCGTGCTCACCTGTTTCGGGCGGGGGAGGGGAAGGGGGGTAGGGGCACCCCGCGGGGGCGCGGGCTATGAGACGCGCAGCGGGCAGCCCCCCTTCCCTCCCCTTCCCATGGTCTTACAGAAATCAATATCCCGCGGGCGAGAATTGAATTTTGGAGAGCGGCCTCCGCCGCCCTGTGGAAACAGATTCCACTCTCCCACTAAGCTCTCGCCGAGCGTTATGATCTTGTGGGGTTCGGAGGCAGAAGATAGACTTCAGGCGACACTGCAGATGAGTAGTGATGTAGAGTTTAACACGTCAAATTTTAAAAAATCACACTTTGAAAATAAAACTATAGCATTTTGTAGTATTATAAAAAGAAAGGATTTAAGATTTTGTAGTATTTGTTGGCAAAATGATTATTAAGTACTCTTTGAGATAAAATTATTTTAATGCTTTTTAAATTTTTCATTAAAATCAAGAAAAAAGGCAAACTAGTTAACTATTTCGTCATTTATAAACACGACCACTGTCAAATAAAATAATTTCAATCATTATTATACGTTGTCGATGTCGCAACCCTGGTTAGAGAGCGAACATGCATAAAAATGTAATGTAATGTAAGTGTAATATGTAAAATACTGAAAAGTGGCTAAGAACCTTTGGTTGATGCGAATATAATAAACAAAAAAAAGAGAGTAAAAACCATAAAATGTAATTTGTGCAAAGTGCAAAATGTATTACGCACTTTGTAAATCATTTCGCATTTGTGATCAATTTCGCATTTTATCTCAGATTGAAAACCTTCAGAAAAATACTGTACCGACCGTCAAACATGAAATTATTATTTTTTTCAGTGTTTTGCAACATTGCGTATTTTTAGCAATTGCTAAAATCTGTACACATATGAGGCATTTAGCTAACGCAAACAGAGCTAACATAGTTATACTTCTAAAACGCTAGGTATTTTACCCCACATGTATTCGTAAAAAATTTAACATTTCAAAGCAATGTGAGTAATAGTTACCATGGGCGATACACATGTAACAGAAAAAAACTAAAACGTGGGCGAAACGTTTGGCAGTTCAACGCCAATTGGACCACGGCCCACAAGCCCGGAAGAAAACATGTTTATAGAAAAAAAACTGTTTTTTCTCCATTATAATGTCTTATGTTAGTTAGTCATTCCTTTTTAAATGATTTTTCAACTTATAAAATCATTCAGTGTTACATTTTCAAATATAAATAATAAAAAAGGCATCTCGTAGCTGAAATGTCAGTCATCTCACCATCTATTATTTGAAAAGGTTGAGTTGTGCTACCTTGGGGTTCGATATTTGTGCTTGTCAATTAATATTTTAACATTATAGTTTCATTTTCTCAAATCCATTGCCTTAGTTGCATTCATTCAATTACCGACTTGGATGGCCGAGGTGTTGGAAGTGTCGCGGGTTCGAGTCCCGCAGAGGGCGTGATTACTTGTCCCTTGTCTTTCATGCATCTGTGTGTTACCGTGGAAGGCCGTGTGAGTCTGCTGACCATAAACCGAGGAGTCCGCAAGTGCGTCTAGTGTAAAGAGATTAATATGAGTGGACATCACCTGAAAGCTGGAAAAAGCTCGTTAGTTTAGGCCTTATATTAGCGAGCCATCAGGTCTCTCTTCCGCCTGGCCACGCAAATTTCGCTACGCTCCTGTCACTATCTAGCGGAGAAAGAAGGTATTATGTTGGGCGACGAAACAGGTTGTTTCCATTTAGTTCAGAGGATTCTTTTAGGCTTTAAGATCTTTTACATGCAGTAAATCTACTACATGGGACAACCGGCTTTACTTCCTCTCCGAAGGCGTACGAAGGATTTTCGATCGGGTTTGAACCCACAATCTTGAGTACAGCAGTCCGGTACCACAGAATAGAAGAATAGAAGTCCCCCGGGAGAAAACAAAATTCCAGTTTTGGAGGGATAATTTTGGTCTCCGCTCCCCCCCTCCCGAGTTGCTTAGCGTCCGCCCTCTGCCGCGGCCTCCAGCGCCTCCGCGCCTCTCGGCGCTGCCTCACGCGCCGCGCGCAGCCCATAAACATCAGCTCGTTAGGCGCCCCGCGCCATTGGGCATGCGCATTCACGGCCAGGAATTACTAGACCGCCCGCCCCGCCACTCCACCTTACCCACCCAAGCACTTCGGACATTATCCGTCGACACACTGTGTGTACGTACCTGGAGGGGTGGCTCAGAGGGAATCAACTGACGTCACTGCTGTGCCTCTGACCGGGAAGTCTTAGGGTTCGAGTCCCCACGGCGGCAGGATTTTCGATACTAGTTTGTTAACTGGGTCGAATGCAGTCGCTGTCTGGAGGAGAATTCTAGCGGCCGGCTGCTCTGTCGGTAGTCTTCCGTGGATTCCTCTGATCAACACCAGGCGAATGCCGGAGCAGTTCCTTAACGGACCACGGACCGTGCGCGATCATTCCTTCCCCTTTCTTGCCCTATCCTCACCTCTTACTTACACACACCAACACTTTCACTTACACTTACATGCACTACACCGCCACGCATACATTCAGGTAGACCGGTCGGGAATTCAGAGCTTGACCCGGCTGGGGCGGTGCCACGTTGGTGGGTGATTTCTGCTTGGGAGGTAACCCCGTTACCCGTCGGTAGGTCGGCGCCGTATCTCGCCATTCAGCGGGGGAAGATCACGCCACCACCAGAGGGGGACATGTACTACATTTACGAGACTAGTAAAGTCGTTAGTTGACGTGCTCGGAATCACTATTTACTAAATCAATCAGTACGAACGTCACCGCATATCCACCGCCTGCGGAAGGTGGAACAACTTTGTCACGTCAATACTTACGGAACCTGGCGTATGTTGCTCGCAGCAACAAACTGCTATACTACTGCCCCGTCACCCGCTCCTGCGATTTTCCCACCCACACATCCCATCACATCAGACGTAATCTGTCGTCAATCCTAGCTATCGAACGGTGAGTGTGCTTAAACGAACTATTCAACATTGGTTCTCGCAAACGTTCTATCTAACGTATCTATCTACCTCGCAAACGTTCGTCATGGCCACGCCATTGCCCCAACCGCTTGATGGCCGGCTCCATCACCGGCTCTCTCCCCTTGCTCTCGTGGCGCTTACCGACAAATCTCACAATCCATCGCATTACTCATCACATGTCGGGTGATGACTGCTCAACGTGCAATAACTTCCTCAGTTCAATACTTATTTAGCAAATATCGCTCATCGTCCGTCATTGCTCAATCACGCAACACATATTGTCATCCAAAGCATACCGTCCACTCAAATGTTTCTTTTTTTATTCACGATCGCATCAACATCTAGGTCATTAGCGACCACTGTTCGAGTTAACGTTATGGTAACTACGAAGATGAAACGAAATGATGATGATAAGGGGTGAAAGGACGAACACAAATACAACCATGACCGAGGCGGGACACAAACCCGCGACCCGTCAGTCCGAGGTTACTACGACACTACTTAGCGATCTCGGCCAACGGGCCGACTCAAATGGTTTCTTCTAATCGGTCGTGATTCAAAGTGAGTTCTCAAATCTGACACAGCGCACCCCTGAGGAAATGAGATCATGTGAATTGATTGATTGATTTTTTCGTGTTTCCGGGCGCGTCACCTGGTCATTAGTTCATTTGGTCATTAGTCCCGTTAGTGTGGTGCATGGTTTTTCGGGAGATGACGGTGATCTTCCCCCGCTGGATGGTGAGATCCCGCGCCGACCTACCGTCGGCTAGTGGGGTTTTCCCCTAACCAGGACTCTCCCACCAGCGGGGCACCGCCCCAGCCGGGACAAGCTCTAAGCTCCCGACAGGTCTCTCGGAATATGTGGTAATGTAGTGCATGTTAGTGTAAGTGTGTGTGTATAAGGGGTGAGGATAGGACAAGGAAGGGGAAGAACAGATCGCGCGCGGTCCGTGGCCCGTTTGGTAGGGTACTGCTCCGGCATTCGCCTGGTGTTGATTGGAGAATCCACGGAAAACTACCGATCAGAGCAGCCGGCCGCTAGAATTCTCCTCCAGAAAGCGACTGAATTCGACCTAGCTGAAAAGCTAGTGACGAAAATCATGCCGCCGTCAGGACTCGAACCTAGGACCTCCCGGTCAGAGGCGCTGCAGTGACATTAGTTGATTCACTGAGCTACCGCTGCCGGTGAGGTTATGTGAAGCAAAGGGAGCTAAACCAATGTGGAAATGGAAAAGTAAGGGAGAATAGAAAGAAAAAGAAAACTGGAAAATTCAAGAAGACAGATAGGCATAGGAAATGGGGGAAAATTATTAGAACAGTTTAGAAACTTCAAAATCGATGGGAACGACAATCCAATGGAACAAAAATAAGGGAGAACAGTGAAACTGAGTAGCTCACAGGTAATGTCCGCGATTCAAACACCTTTATGAGAGAAACATTTCGTAGGTTCAATACTAAGATGAAGGCGAGGAACGTGTCGTCGGGCTCAAGAAAACGGAGGTAATAGGTAGTGATAACAGAATTTTAAATTTAAAAAAAAAATCGCATTTTGAATACAATGCTCTGACCATTTATAGAATTAAAAAAGTTTTAGCATTTTGTAGCATTTGTTGAGAAAACTATTATTAACGGAGGATTCTTTGAGATTAAAAAAATATATTTTGAACTTTATGAGATTTCCCATTGAAATCAGGTAATAAGGGAAAGTAATTTAATATTATGCTATTTGTGAACTTTAACAAATATAAAAGCGTAAGAAGATATCCCGTGAGTCGTAGGCGTAAAGCCTTCTTCTTCTTCTTCTTCTTCTTCTTCCTCTTCTTCTTCTTCTTCTTCTTCTTCTTCTTCCTGTGACCTTCTCCGCATCGAGGGAGCCGAGATCGCTTGAGATGACCCTGGGCGCTCTAGATTTCAGGATCAGGTTTTTTACTTGTTCTTATTATATTTTTTTCTTTTGTTTTGTCAGTTAAATGCTTATATTTTGATACTTACTTATAAATTAATAAACACTGTTATTCTCAAATTAAATGTTTTTCAACATCGATGTGTTGTTTTCGATGTCGCATCCTTAAAGAGCGAACTCGAAGGAAACAATAAAATGTAAGTTAGTAATTATTTCTCAAATTCACAACCATTCTGCCATTTGTACGTGGTTTCGCTATTTGCGATCGATTTCAAATTTTATCGCAAATTGAAAACCTGAAGAAATACTGCACCGAGCATCGAACATACAATTACTAATTTTTTCAGCATTTGTAAACATTTCGCTTTTTTAGCAATTGCGAAAATCTACCATCACTAAAAGTAGATAATAGATGATTGATTACAAGTGATTGCGGGAGAGTCGACTGCTAGTGCTAGTGCTAGTGCACGTTCCTACTGCTAATTAGTGTAACAACTGCTATCATTAGTCCCATAAGTGTACTACATGTCTTTTGCTCTGGAGGTAGCGGCGATATTTCTCCGCTGAATGGCGAGATCTGGCGCCGACCTACCGTTGGCTAGCGGAGTTTTTTGCCCGATCAGGTATTCCCACCAGAGACCACCGCCACAGCGGGGACAAGATATAAAATCCCGAACGGTCTCCTGGCCTGTGTGGTAGTGTAGTATATGTAAGTGTAAGGGGTGTGTAAGGGGTTAATTAGAACAATTAATGGGAAGGAAAGATCACATGCGGTCCGTGGCACGTTTGTTAGAGTCCTGCTCCGGAATTCGCCAGATATTGATCCGAGCAACTACGGAAAATTATTGATCAGAGCAGCCTGCCGCTAGAATTCTCCTCCAGGCAGCAACAAAACTCGACCTAGTTATCTAGCTAGTGTCGAAAATCCTGGCTCCGTCAGTACTCGAACACCAGGTCCTTCCGATCAGAGGCACTGCAGTGACATCAGTTGATACCCTGAGCCACCTTCCCCGGAAATAGGTTAATAGAGAGAGGAACGGGAGGGGCTAGGATGCCAGACGAAAACCTTGGGCTCAGCGCATGACTGCAAGTCGTGAAGATGTGGTTTTCACCGTTGCCGGGGAGGCTTGGACAAAAAGTGAGACGCAAGCCCAGCGAAGGCCCGTGCGTGCGGGGGTGGGACGGGGCAGGGCGGGGTGTGGAAAGTGGAGGGGCTAGAAGGTGCGGGGAGGGGCGGGGTAGCGAGAGGCAGGTTGGCGAGGGGTGGGCGGGGAGGGACAGGGCCGGGAGCGGCAGGACAAGGCGCAGCAGGGTCGGGCGAGGCGTGGCGAGGCGGGTCGGGGCGTGGCGGGGCGTGGCGAGGCGTGGCGTGGCGGGCGGGGCGGGGCGGGGCGGGGCGGAGCGGGGCGGAGCGGGCGGATGGGGCGGGTCGGGGCGGGGCAGGGTAGGGGCGGGGCAGGGTAGGGGCGGGGCGGGGCGGGCGGGGCGGGGTGGGGCGGGGCGGGTCACCGCGGGGGCGGCGAAGGCCCAGCGCGCGCATGCGTCGGCCGGCCGCCCGTAATGAGTGGTTTTACGCTCCGTGGGATATTTAATTTCAGTGGGAGCGCGGCGCGGCGTTAGCCAGAGCCGGGAGGGCGCCACCCGCGATCGGAGAGCACACGTGCCTCGGCAACTCGCCTCGCTCAGGGCAGGTTCGTGCGGCGCCCGTCAGATGCACCGCGCTTAACGAATACGTAGACTGACAATGCACGTCTCTTTCGCCGTTAATGCGCTCGTGTTCAGTGTTTCGTGCTCGCAGCAACAGCAGGATGTAATAAGCATATTGATTACGAATATTCCATTTCATGTGCTAAACATGAGCAGGTGAGATTGCAATTTTTTTTCAACATAATTTCAAACCGTGTTTTCATGCATCTTGACTGAAATGAACATGTGATAACGTCAAACTTTTTCATTACGAAATATTCAATTCTGTACGTACACCCTTGAATCCATAGCATTTGCTCTGCAATAAAACATAAAATATCTTTACATAGTCCTGGTGTATCCTAATTGTCCATAAAGAAAAATGTTTTCCTTACAGTAGTTAAGAGATAATAAGTAGTTTTCTTTCGTTCATGTGTTCAGCCGGACTAAATATTGCCAGTCTAAATGGCGCAAAGACTTTAAGCATCATCCAAGAACGCTGAGACGAAAGCTGAGTATTCGAGTGCAACATTTGTGAGATTTACCTTGCTTTTGGCTTCTCATGTCATACGTGTATACCTTGCCATTTGTATCACATTATCACTCACCACTGTGGTCGCGAGGGTGAAGCGTCGTACGCGAAAGGCAGAAGCAAATTTCGGTGGTGATCATCTGGTCAAGAAGCAAGATGCCCATGAAATTGAAAGCCTTTTTTCTTGCCTACTGTAAGATATGAGAATGATACTCATCAATTTTTACTGTCCTACAGCGGCGGTAGTGTAACGGTTAGCGTATCGGGCTGTTAGGCCCAAGTTCGCGGGTTCAAACCCGTGGATTTTTAAGGGGAAAAATCCTTCGAACTCCTTCCTTCGGAGGGGAAGTAAAGCCGGTTGTTCCATGTTAGTAGATTTACTGCATGTAAAAGATCCTCAAACCTAAATGAAGCCTCTGAGCTAAATTCAAATTGCCTGTTTCGTCGTCCTCCTTTCATCCCTAGTAGGTGAAAGGAGCGTAACGAAATTTGCGTGGTTAGACGGAAGAGCAGGCCTCATGGCCTGAGTCTCGCCACGTAAAATAAGGCATTCATTCATTCATACAGAGAGAAAATAAAGTATTACCGAAAACGGTCACTTTGAAGTTGGATTACAAGAGGTTGGAAGAAGCGATAGAACGATTCCATGGTCATAACATTACATTTTCTTCATGCCAATAATATATTTTTTAATTATTTACTTTTATTAATTATTTGTTGATATAAAATAGAAATAAACTGTATGAGATGAAGGAGAACCACAATATGCGTTCATTTTTGCTGATCAGAAATCTGTTTTCCCTTTTCCGTATTTCGTTCAATTATGAATAAAAGTCGCAACGAGCAACGAGTTTGCAATATTTATATAACAAGTAATATTTTTTTACTAATAACATAAACTATTTGCATGGGCATACAATCTAAAGATTTTATTTGTCTGTACTACTAACAATATAATTAAACACCCTCTCTGGCCGGATCTAGAAAAAACAGAGCTGTATGCAGATAATAAAGATGCATTTACGGTCCAGAATTAATGCCAAAGGAGATCAAGAATATTTATTCAATGGATCAAGGAAAATCAACGAAAAATATAATACCAACTGAGAAATGTAGGTATTAATCTATAACGATTCCCTTTTTTAATTCTGACATTTTATCTATGAACAAACAATCGATATTTCGTCGATTGATTCCCTAAGAATCGTAAGTACCACATTTTCTTTACTAATGAGCTAGGTTTTCTTTAAAGTTTCATAGAATCTGGGAAGGTCAGCAAGTGATCTCAGCGTACATTTTTTCCCTACATTTCTTTATGTAATGATTTACTGTTTTATAGTTAGGAGTTTTATTATTAGAACCTCTCTTAAGTATACCTGGTAGTTTTGACTAGAAGTCGCTTCATGGAAACTCTGACATTCTCTCACAGCCAGGTCTCTCCATAAACGTTTCTTCAATGTAGTGAGAATCGCAGTGAATGTTGCACTAGTTCTTAGAAAGAGTGGACGGGGCCATCTATGTTCCCGCAGAAAAGGCCACTAGTACTGCAGAAAATTTTTAACCTATGTATAATTATATCGTCTTGTACATCTCAAAAACTGAAGAGAGTTTATCTTTAACTCGGGAGAAAATATATCTAATGTATTGTTTAGTAAATACTATTCATTAGTTCTTACATATACGCAATTTGCGTTCAAACATATTGTTTAATACACATAACATTAGCTCTTTGATATACGCATTTTCGTTCAAATACTTTGCAATTTATTTTGGGACCCGTCCTCAAATACGCGGGATCCAGAGAACTCAATAAAAGGTATTGAGTTTTGAGTTTATTGAGATTTCTGGTTCCATAATATATACCAGTAGTTCTTACATATACGCATTTTCCTTTCAAATATTTTGCAATTCAATCTCGGTTGATACCGTCCCACATTCCTTTTATTGAGTTCTCTGGATCCATAATATATAGCAATAGTTCTTACATATTCGCATTTTCCTTTCAAATCTTTTGCAATTGAATCTCGGGTTGATACCTTTTATTGAGTTCTCTGGATCCATATATATACCAGTAGTTCTTACATATCGCATTTTCCTTTCAAATCTTTTGCAATTGAATCTCGGGTTGATACCTTTTATTGATTTACATATCGCATTTTCCTTTCAAATCTTTTGCAATTGAATCTCGGGTTGATACCTTTTATTGAGTTCTCTGGATCCATAATATATACCAATAGTTCTTACATATACGCATTTTCCTTTCAAATCTTTTGCAATTGAATCTCGGGTTGATACCGTCCCACATCCCTTTTATTGAGTTCTCTGGTTCCATAATATATACCAGTAGTTCTTACATATACGCATTTTCCTTTCAAATCTTTTGCAATTGAATCTCGGGTTGATACCGTCCCACATTCCTTTTATTGAGTTCTCTGGATCCATAATATATACCAGTAGTTCTTACATATACGCATTTTCCTTTCAAATCTTTTGCACTTGAATCTCGGATTGATACCTTTTATTGAGTTCTCTGGATCCATAATATATACCAGTAGTTCTTACATATACGCATTTTCCTTTCAAATATTATGCAATTGAATCTGGGGTTGATACCGTCCCATCACCCTTTTATTGAGTTCTCTGGATCCCGCGGCTGTTCCAGAGGCGGCGAGGCGCGAGCTGCTGACCCCAACGCGAGGCACCTGCTCCGTCGGCGGCGGCGCATCGCCAGTCCGGTCACGACGCCGCGGGCAGCCTCCTCCGTCATGATTCGACGGCGGCGGCGGCGGCGGCGGCCGCTCCACGCCGCGTCACGTTCTCACAGCATCGCCCGTCGACGCAGCCGCCTCCGGCGCCGCCTCCACCGCCACCTGCATCTCCGTCATCTCCCCCCGAAACGGAGGGAGACGGTTCGCCTCCGCCTTCGCCCTCACGGCCACCTATGCAGACGTAACTTCCACCGCCGCCTCTTCACAGGCTGTAAAAAGATTCCACGAAAGCTAGATTTTTTCTAGTCGACAGTTCCATCTCCTTTTCTTCTGTACGTTGTGTGCAACGGAAAGATTGGCGCCGTATTATATTTTTATGTTCTACAAATGTTGTACTCGTTGGCACACCTCTACTGAGAAATGTTCCCTCCCCTAAAGCTAGTTTTTTTACATTAAAGCACGTACTTACAGTTAATGTGCTGTAATTCAGAATTGATTCAAACTACCTGAAACCAATACTACGTGTTTTTCTCAGTATTAAAAAGAGTTTACCGAACTTCAAAACGACTTTCTAACAATTTAAGAACATAATATACATTAAAAAATACAATAAAAAGAAAATATGAGTGATTGGTGACATTTGTTTCATAAATATCAATAAAATGTACATAAATATTCAAAAGTTGATTTAAACTAGAGAAATGTAACACGAAACAAGTGGAGCATCAAACAGAGAAAATACTTCTCTCGAAACGTTTCTATATACAGTTCAATTGCCTATTTTGAAATTCAAATCTTCCTTACTTCTTTCACGCAATATGATGCTCGTTGACTGTATCTCAAGGTTACGTCAATTATATTTCAACAGATGTCTCCTTTCCAAATCCTCATTTAGAGTTGCTATAATAAAGTAATCGGAAAAGCTAATCTGACGCGAGACCTTTAAAGTGACCGGACCTGTCGTGTATTAAGAGCGCAACTCATTAAAGTTCATGACATTTTGCGTCTTGACGTAATGTCGTTAGAAGGTGGTCGCACGAGCAATAAAATAATTAGATCTGGCATCCTGATACTTGCAGTTACAGCTATGTTTACAAGCTGAAAATTACGAGCGCAGGCTTCGTTTTAAATTGGCGAGGTGATTTCTGGCAACAAATAACAACCTCTCTTGCCTATGGAACGATCACGATGGGCGAATTCATTGCATGAAAACATTTTGGTTTCCTAATAGTCTTTGAGATAAAACACTTGCAGGTTTTATTGCACCAAATTTTATTGCACTTGATTGCACCAAACGCAAATTTAATTTATTTATTATTTTCTTTTATATCATGTTGGGTTTCCACGTTTACCGCATTTAATTTTATACATATGTTTAGACATAATTATGCACACTAATTCTTAATTTATCTTCAAACGTTAATGTTGAGGAAAAGTACGAGAAATTGCTCCAATAATGTAACAAATAAAACACTTTTGAGCTTATTTTAAAGTCAAAAAATTTGAAATGTATTACATACGAAAACAAACTTACGGCGAACATTGTAAAGTTTGTATCACATCCTCTCTCCTTTTGTTACTTCAGTTAATAAAATTCAATGTGCACATCCAAGTTTCGAAGTACATATAAGTATTTAATCCAGTGCTTGCCAACTCAATGCTCTGTATCGTCACAGAAATGCTTACCTGCTCCGAAGCGAGTCGCGGAGCAAGGGATGTGCCCATCGCGCCGGCGGGCGTGCATTTTCCCAAAGTTGATACGGAAGTGGGAGGAAAGGTTCGCTTAGAAAATCGATAATTACTTTTTTAAATCGTAATTATTATTTAGAATGTTTATTTACAATTTATGTTCAATTACAGAACGAAAAATTGCCGACACAACGACATTTCGTTGAAGAAAAATTGCTTGTCAAAGGACGAGCAACTCATTTTGATATGTCCATTCCTCAAGAATAATTAATTACTAAATTACATGGGATGGTCATTATTATTCCCTATTTGTAGAAATTAAAGATAGGGTGTTGAAACAGCCACCATGATTAATCTTTCTTCTGGGATTCTTAAGACAGAATTTGTCTATAATTATTAATAACGTGAGCTGCCTACCAGAGTTAGGTCAAAAATGTTTAGGAACAACGCTGAACCATGTGACGCTATATTAAATTGTCATATCATCGTGTTTTAAATATCAAACACACAGACTGAACGGTTTGGGTAAAAGTACGACAGAGACAAATTTCTGCCTGGCGAACGTTGATGCATTTTATTTGTTAATTATAAAGACTTGCTTGAAACTCGCTGTCACCACGTGAAAAAAATAATGCTTCATGATTAGTGAAGACTTCCTTAAACGGAAAGTAGTAATTATTGCGCGATGAGCAACATATTATATAAACATGTGATCACATTTCCCTGAAAAATTCATGAGAAAATTGTGCAATGTTAAAAGTAGTATATTGCTATAAGCACTACTCATAGCATGGAGTTCAGTCTTCCAGGGAACATTAATGTTGCATCCTTGGCTTTGTAGGAAAAAAGTAAAGAAGCTCTCGTTTAGATCTCTCTATTTCGTTAAAACTACATTCTAAGTTTCAGAAAGGTACAACCTCAATGATTAGTGTACTCATGCATCCTCGTACGTAAGGAAATAGTGTTAAGTATGAGAAAAAACTTCCAATATCGATTTGTCTCTTCATAGTTTAATAAATGCCTCATTCTGTAAACATATATCATTCAACATTACGTACTATACAAATAACAGAATTTTTGTATTCATTTGGTTACTCATCCAGACGCCAAGAAAGTGATAGATATGACTTTTGTAAAAAAGTATGACTGTGAGACTGAATAAAAAAATACGATAAAAAGTCATAAATATGAATATGAAAATGAATGGAAAAATAAACAGCAAGGCTAAAGGGTAAACAAATACTACAAGATAGAAAAAACTATCCCCTGGGTATGTGAACCTTAGGATGCCTAGTTATTTATGTTAGTTGTTTAAGTCTGCCCCCTCTTTTGACGCAAAAGCCAATGAGCTTCGATGCATGTTATAAATGTTAATAAATGCTAGTGCTTTCGTTGATAATGCTGCGCTAATGCCTTCGTTGGAGAAAAATAAAATAAAAAAAAATGTGGATGCATTATCCCGGGTTTGTATGCGCTGTCATGTGAAATTGTGAAAAGTGAAATGAAAAGAGAAATTTTGAAAACGGGCATGTAGATAGATATAGATTCTCTTTGTTACACAACTACTCGTAATTAAATTTATTATTCATCTCATGATAATGAATCCAATGAACGCGGCCAGTCATCATAGGTATTTTCATGATGGATTCATCGTGATACTATCAAGTTTAGCGTTTCACAGTTTCAAGTTTAGCGTTTCACACGTCTCCTTTTACATTTTTCATACCTGTAGTAAGAACATGAGTAATTGATGTTGATTTATTGATTGATGTTTTCGAGTACGTCAACTGCTTTGGTCATTAGTCCCGTTAGTGTAGTGCATGTTTTTTTTCTCGGGAGATGGCGGTGATCATCCCCCGCTGGATGGCGAAATCCGGCGCCGACCTACCGTCGGTAGTGGGGTTTCCCCCTAACCAGGACTCTCCCGCCAGCGGGGCACGGCCCCAGCCGGGACAAGCTCTAAGCTCCCGACCGGTCTCCCAGACTATGTGGTAGTGTAGTGCATGTTAGTGTAAGTGTGTGTAAGGGAAGAGGAATAGACAAGGAAGAGGAAGGACAGATCGCGCGCGGTCCGTGGCCCGTTTGATAGGGTACTGCTCCGGCATTCACCTGGTGTTTATCGGAGAAACCACGGAAAGCTACCGATCAGGGCAGCCGGCCGCTAGAATTCTCCTCCAGGCAGCGACTGAATACGACCTAGCTGAAAAGCTAATGTCGAAAATCCTGCCGCCGTCAGGACTCAAACCTAGGACCTCCCAGTCAGAGGCGCTGCAGTGACACTAGTTGATGCACTGAGCCACCGCTCCCGGTCTCGTTGGATAGTGGGATCTGGTAACGATCAATAGTAAATGTACAATGTACACAATGCATATTAAATATTCAGACTGAAGATCGTTTTATACAGATTGATATTTTATGATTGAAGTTTTGGGTTTTTGAAGTTTCCAGTTATACTTAATATCAGAAATGTTGTCCTTGAAAATACAATTCAATTATTCTTGCAGTTTTTAAATTGCTGTTGGAGAGTGGTCATTACCCAATGTTTACTTTCAATTTCATTATCCGGTACTTTAATACTTGTTTCGAGATTGAAGCATTTTTGAAATATTTTAAGAGTAGAACTAGACATAAATTGCTATTAGTTTACTAAGAATGAATACTTATAAAATATTTGAATAGATGTCGCAAAGCACCAATAGCGCAATGATACTATAGAGGATTACTAACGATTCTTTCTGTTCAACCAACACTCACATTCGAGGGACATTGACTGCAATGTTACCCCAGACCAGGATTCAGATTCCCAGGTGCGCACAGTCGCACAGTTCCTGAGTGGGAGTAGAGAGTGGGTGTCAGAACGACGGAGGAAAGCTTATTCCAGTCCCACGCAACGCCTCAAATGTATAGTGCGTCCAGACTTAAAATATCTCTTTCTCCCTGGTTCGACGCATCTACTATGGAGAAGGCAAGTGTATGATTAGCAATGAAACTATTAAATATTTTATTACCATCCTAAGTTTGCATTTTGTCAGAGAGAAAGCTCTGCTTCGTTTCGGGGGCAAGAAAGTGTAAAGAACAGTTAGGATATATTTGCTAAAGGTTTCTAGATTTTATGTTCGACCGAAAAATAGCAACGTGTTAGTCTAACTCGTATACATTTACGCAACATCTACTTGGTGTGTGCGAGGTTTAATAGTGGCATTCATGATCATGAAATGAAATATTATGTGGTACTACGTTGCCTGCTCACCTACTCTTCCCAACATCCTCACAAGACGACATTTTCTACCCTAACGAGCCGTATGCAGCACACCCATATACAAGAAATAATAAGATGAAAGTATGCTGTAATTTTACTAAAAATTTACTACCTACTCTGTACTCGATTAACGGTACAGTCATAATGAAACAATGTTACGAAATTATTTTCGGATTCGAGTTTTCGTAAATTTACCTTATTATTTCCTTCATTTAGAACTTTTTGGATACAATTTCTGTACATGAAGTTAAACTTTGAAATTTTATTTACTAACTACCTGCCCCTGTTGAGCAAAATTGTTTTTCGCAACCATGCAGTGCCCATTTTCCAAACAGATGTACCTCAATCTGCAAATCGATAAAGCTAGCACCTTTGCTTTCTCAAGAGTCAAAAACGTTTTTATCATCGACCGTCTAGAATTTTGGAACACTTTTCAAAATTTCGAAATTCACCCGCCAATAACAAGAAAATATGATACTGCTCCCCAATTTCTAAAAGATCAAAAAGACCTACGTCATAATGTGCAGGTGCTAGCTTTTGTATTTATATTTAGTTATTATATGAACAGTAAAGAGCAATTGGCCTCGGCGCCTCTAGATCCCGGGGTTCCCAGTTGGTCACCCAACCAGGAAATCGCGATGTCTCGAATTCGCTAAACCTTTGCGACATGACATAGTTAACGAATTCGGCTAGGACGCCGGTTTCGCGTGCTAGCTTTACCGACGTTTCATCCGTCTCGGAAGCCCACATTGAACTCGAACCCGCTGTACGCGTCGAGGCGTGAAGCTTTAGATCCCGGGGTTCCCAGTTGGTCACCCAACCAGGAACTCGCGATGTCTCGAATTCGCTTAACCTTTGTGACATGACATAGTTAACGAATTCGGCTAGGACGCCGGTTTCGCGTGCTAGCTTTACCGACGTTTCATCCGTCTCGGAAGCCCACATTGAAATCGAACCCGCTGTACGCGTCGAGGCGTGAAGCTTTAGATCCCGGGGTTCCCAGTTGGTCACCCAACCAGGAACTCGCGATGTCTCGAATTCGCTTAACCTTTGTGACATGACATAGTTAACGAATTCGGCTAGGACGCCGGTTTCGCGTGCTAGCTTTACCGGCGTTTCATCCGTCTCGGAAGCCCACATTGAACTCGAACGCGGAGTACGCGTCGAGGCGTGAAGCTTTAGATCCCGGGGTTCCCAGTTGGTCACTCAACCAGGAACTCGCGATGTCTCGAATTCGCTTAACCTTTGTGACACGACATAGTTAACGAATTCGGCTAGGACGCCGGTTTCGCGTGCTAGCTTTACCGACGTTTCATCCGTCTCGGAAGCCCACATTGAACTCGAACGCGGTGTACGCGTCGAGGCGTGAAGCTTTAGATCCCGGGGTTCCCAGTTGGTCACCCAACCAGGAACTCGCGATGTCTCGAATTCGCTTAACCTTCGTGTCATGACATAGTTAACGAATTCGTCTAGCGACGCCGGTTTCGCGTGCTAGCTTTACCGAAGTTTCATCCGTCTCGGAAGCCCACATTGAACTCGAACGCGGTGTACGCGTCGAGGCGTGAAGCTTTAGATCCCGGGGTTCCCAGTTGGTCACCCAACCAGGAACTCGCGATGTCTCGAATTCGCTTAACGAATTCGCTAGCGACGCCGGTTTCGCGTGCTAGCTTTACCGAAGTTTCATCCGTCTCGGAAGCCCACATTGAACTCGAACGCGGTGTACGCGTCGAGGCGTGAAGCTTTAGATCCCGGGGTTCCCAGTTGGTCACCCAACCAGGAACTCGCGATGTCTCGAATTCGCTTAACCTTCGTGACATGACATAGTTAACGAATTCGGCTAGCGACGCCGGTTTCCGTGCTAGCTTTACCGACGTTTCATCCGCCTCGGAAGCCCACATTGAACTCGAACGCGCTGTACGCGTCGAGGCGTGAAGCTTTAGATCCCGGGGTTCCCAGTTGGCCACCCAACCAGGAACTCGCGATGTCTCGAATTCGCTTAACCTTCGTGACATGACATAGTTAACGAATTCGGCTAGCGACGCCGGTTTCACGTGCTAGCTTTACCGACGTTTCATCCGTCTCGGAAGCCCACATTGAACTCGAACGCGCTGTACGCGTCGAGGCGTGATGCTGTAGAGCCCGGTGTTCCCAGTTGGTCACCCAACCAGGAACTCGCGATGTCTCGAATTCGCTTAACCTTCGTGACATGACATAGTTAACGAATTCGGCTAGCGACGCCGGTTTCACGTGCTAGCTTTACCGACGTTTCATCCGTCTCGGAAGCCCACATTGAACTCGAACGCGCTGTACGCGACGAGGCGTGATGCTTTAGATCCCGGGGTTCCCAGTTGGTCACCCAACCAGGAATTCACAATGTCTCGAATTCGCTTAACCTTCGTGACATGACATAGTTAACGAATTCGGCTAGCGACGCCGGTTTCGCGTGCTAGCTTTACCGAAGTTTAATCCGCCTCGGAAGCCCACATTGAACACGAACGCGCTGTACGCGTCGAGGCGTGAAGCTTTAGATCCCGGGGTTCCCAGTTGGTCACCCAACCAGGAACTCGCGATGTCTCGAATTCGCTTAACCTTCGTGACATGACATAGTTAACGAATTCGGCTAGCGACGCCGGTTTCGCGTGCTAGCTTAACCGAAGTTTAATCCGCCTCGGAAGCCCACATTGAACTCGAACGCGCTGTACGCGTCGAGGCGTGATGCGGGGCGTGCGCGTCCCGGGACGTGCGCGCCCGCGTGGCCCAGGTCCGCCCTTCGCCCCCGCCCGCCTGCCTGCCGCCCGCTCCCCATAAACGGCAGTTTACGGCGCCGCGCGGGGCGACGGAAATACGCCGCCGCCGCCGCCGAGGGCGTTAAACTAACAGCCGGCGATATGACGCGAGCGACGTCCGTAAATTTGTGTGCGCGCGCCGCTCCCACGCCGCGTCCAACCCGGGCACAGTGGGTGCCCTCGGAGGGCGTTCGCACGAAGCAATGGGTCGCCTACAGTGCCGACTCTGACAGTTCAGTGCGCTATAAGCGACTCTGACAGTTCAGTGCGCTATAAGCGACTCCGACAGTTCAGTGCGCTATAAGCGACTCTGACAGTTCAGTGCGCTATAAGCGACTCTGACAGTTCAGTGCGCTATAAGCGACTCTGACAGTTCAGTGCGCTATAAGCGACTCTGACAGTTCAGTGCGCTGTTGTGACACATTACTACGCGCATGGCCCCACCTACATCACAGATAAATTAAATCTGAAAACATTACGAGTTACTGACAGGCTATGACGTGTCTTGATATCGTATTCATAAACCGGGAGCGGTAGCTCAGTGCATCAACTGATGTCACTGCAGCGCCTCTAACCGGGAGGTCCTAGGTTCGAATCCTGACGGCGGCAGGATTTTCGACACTAGCTGTTCAGCTAAGTCGAATTCAGTCGCTGTTTGGAGGAGAATTCTAGCGGTCGGCTTCTCTGGTCGGTAGTTTTCCGTGGTTTCTCCGATCAACACTAGGCGAATGCCGGAGTAGTACCTTACCAAACGGGCCACGGACTGCGCGCGATCTGTCCTTCCTCTTCCTTGTCCTATCCTTTCCCCTTACGCACACACACTTATACTAACATGCACTATACTACCACATATTCCGGGAGATCGGTCGGGAAGTTAGAGCTTGTCCCGGCTGGGTCGGTGCCCCGCTGGTGGGAGAGTCTTAGTTAGGGAGAAACTCCACTAGCCGACGATAGGTCTGCGCTGGATCTCGCCATCAAGCGGGGGAAGATCACCGCTATATTCCGAGAAAAAACATACACTACACTAACGGGACTAATGACCACAGTTGTTGACGCGCCCGGAAACAAAAAAAATCAATCAATCAATCGTGTTCATAACTTTCGCCACAGCCGAAATTTATGGGCTCCCCAATTGCGAGTCAGATGAGCGGCGACGCGGAAACCCTGGTTGTAAGAAAGTAAACAAATCCTCGCAAACTGATTGCTTCAGAGCAGGTGACATGACGTACCACAGCACGTCAGGAGTCGGGATCAGAGTCGCTTATATGCTATCGGTACTGTAAGACAACAGTGACCTAAGTTTCGGAATAAAATGACTCGTCTTACTTGAAGTGCTACTGTTTTGTAAAATAAATATTTCTGTTTTTCTGTTTGGAGTGCTTTATTTTGAGGTTGAGTGGGTGGGGTACTCATTCTTTCCAGGCGAGCCAACTGAATTAGTCGTACCGTAAGTGTAGTGCATGTTGTAGCAGGGAGATGGCGGAGTTACATCCTTACTGGAACGTCAGATTCGGCGTCAAAGAACACATCAGTTTCTTTGCAAGAATAATCTGTAACGAGGTGTCTCTCTAAAGGTATTTTCCCCTGCGAGATGTCGCCCCCATCCGTGACATGCAGACAGCTCCCGACAAATTTGCTGACGTGTATAGTGTGGTCATGAGTGATAGTGCATTTCAGAGAAATTGTGAAAGGGTAAAGGAGGGATAAAAGATGGGAGAGGAAAGATCGCGTGCTCTCTATGACCGGTTTGTTCGGGACCCTGTCAATCGCCTGGTTCTGATCTGTGAAAACATGGAAAACTTCAAGACAGGGCAGCCTGCCGCTTAAATTCTTCCCGAGACAGAGTTGACTTCAATCTAACTATACACTGTAGTTACACACAAAGTCGTAAATGCAACAACGTCTAGACTAAAACTCTTAGTGCCTCCTGGTTGAAGACGCTGAAATGGCAACGGATATTGTCACTGAGCCTTTTCACTCGTTTTTTGTTTTCAGGTTTTACACATCATCAAATATTGTATTCTCATTTAACTTTTAATACCATCGTAGCCAATATATAATATCATCAGAGCAGTAAACTAAATAGATGTACAGTACATAGTCAGTGTAAATGATGTAATTACGCAATTAGAGGATAAAATATTTTTTGATGAATAACCAATAAATATTTATTTACTGTAGTTACTGATTAAGAGAATATACGAGGGTTGATTGTCAATGTATATTACTCGTTGAATGGGTGAATTTTTCGTGATTCTTAGTTTTGAGAATCGTTTTATTTTATGAATGAACGATGAGGCAAATATTTAAATTATTCAATGCATAAAACAGAGCGACTGGGAAACACAAAATTATTTTTTTCAGTAATTCGTATATTTCTTTCTCCACCCTCTTAAGTTAATTTTATGTCACATCGTGCACCTTGTATTTTAGATGAAAGTTTGAAAATAATCCATCGTAGATTTTCACGATCATGCGTAAGCTACGTGCATTAATGGAGATAGGCGGGGCACGTCATATGCCTAAACTACTAAGCGTGCAGGTTTTGTAGAAACTAAGAGGAGCTACAAGGAACAGCAGGAATTAGAAGACTTGATGTTCCCTCACAATATTGAAAATGCATGAAATTCCTTGTTGTAAAGCAAACCTTCGAACAGTGAGTGCATGGAATATCTTCTCATCCATATCATGATGATATGATTTAGAATGAATAAGTATCATCAAAAATACTTATTACATATAATGATGCGGTGAAATGTATACAGAATGTTTGGTACCACACTATAGTAAATGTTTTTTAATAACCTATATTTGATTACTTAGACTCCAATAATCATTTGAAATATCCGTAATATAATTACTCCAGAGTTTAAACGAGAGATTGTTACAGTGAAAATACATTTTTCAAAGTAAGAGTATGTTATAAATTTTTATGTTTTCGTTACAAACATTTTTCTAGTTATTAATGTCTTAGAGAAGGAATCTTTAGTGGTTTAATATTTCTGTCATGCAATGTAAAACAAATACATTAATTAAAGAATTTTAATTTAATGTTTCTAATTTAATGAACAACCGAAAAACCAAATAATGAACCAAATAATATAGTATCAATATTAAGCCCAACCTTTCGGATAATGAACCAAATAACATAGTACCAAAATGAAGCCCAACCTTTCGACCACACTCCAACGCGCCACGCGGCCCCCGTAATGTTCCGGGCCCGCCCCCCCCCGCCCAAAAGGGCGCCTCGTTAGGCTCCAGCCCTCCCCGCCCACGGGTCGCATCCCACTGTCCGGGCCGCGTCTCTTCCACGACGCAGCTCCCCTCATTGCGGCTGCGCTCACGGACTCTTCGGCACCACCGCCCTCACCACACTCACAGCACCATACTGGATTAGGTGGATCAGGGCATCAACTGATGTCACTGCCCTGAGCCCACAGCCCGCCTCACCACGACCACACTCACAGCTCCATGCCGGCTCAGGTGGATCAGGGCATCAACTGATGTCACGGCCCCACAACCCTTACACTCACCACGACCACATTCACAGCTCCATAGGTGCATCAGGGCATCCACTGATGTCACTGCCCTGAGCCCACAGCCCCATAGCCCTCGCACTCACCACAACCACACACAGCTCCATACCGGCTTAAGTGGATCAGGGCATCAACTGATGTCCCAGCCCTGAGCCCACAGCCCCGCAGCCCTCGCACTCACCACAACACTCACAGCTTCATACCAGGTTATGTGGCTCTGGGCATCAACTGATGGCATTGCAGTGCCTCTGAGCGGGAGGCCCTAGGGTTCGAGTTCTGACTGTGGGAGAATTTTCGACGTGGGCTAAATATCTAGGTCGAATTCAACCGCTAACTAAAGCACAATTTTAGCGGCCAGCTGCTTTGATCTGTAGTTTTCCGTGGTCTCTCCGACCAGCACCCGGTGAATGCCGGAGCAGTACCTTAACAAATGAGCCACGGACCGCGCGCCATCTCTTCTTCCTCTTCCTCTTCCACTTCATCCACTTCATCCACTTCATCCTCTTCTTCTTCTTCTTCTTCTTCTTCTTCTTCTTCTTCTTCTTCCTCCTCTTCCTTGTCCTCTCCTCACCCTTTACTTACGTCACTTACACCTACATGCATTGCACTACAACGTATGTCGGGAGACAATTGGAAGCTTAGGGGGCCCGTTTGCAGTGGTGTCCCGTTGGTAGGAGATACCTGGTTAGATAGATCTCCGCTAGCCAAGTGCAGGACGACACCATATGTCACCGTTCAGCGAGGGAAAAGCACCACCTCCTCTCGAGGAAAAACATGTGCTACCCTCACGGGACTAATGACCATAGCAGTTGATGCGCCTGGAAATACGGACGCATCAACTGATAATCAATCACTGCTTCATTACATTCAGTCTCAGAAGCTCGCGTTGCCACTGCAGCGTCGCTGATCGGGGGAACCAATTTCAGCAAATATCCATCGATTCCTGGCGGTGGTGGATATTCCATACTAGTTGGCTTGGATACAACCACTCTTTGAAGGAGGTTTCTAGCTGTCGGTTCCTCAGATCTGTAGTTTTCCGTTACTTCTCTAATAAATACAAGGCGAAAGCCGGAGCAGTATCTTAATAAACGGGCCGGAGTTTGCATGCTTTTTTTCCCTTTCTCATCTGCGTCTCTTCTTCCCACTTGCTTGAACTGTAGTACCACATACGTCGGCAGAGAATAAAACTCTTATAGCTTTATCCGGGCTAGGGCGCTGCTCCTCTGGGTAGATACTTGAAGGTAACGCCCTAGTGAGAAAATATGAAGGTCAGCGACTGATATCACAGTTCAGCAAGGGCCGTCTCCAGTTGCTTATAATGTGCACTACACTCACGGACTAATAAACAAACTACTTGACGAATCCGGAATCTCTAAATATTCACTCACCGCATCCACATTCAGAGCCTCACCCCAACACAGTCACACTTTACCCTCATTTTACGAACTCCAATGGCACGCTCACCCCCACAAACGTACCACTTCTCCAGGTCAACCGTTTCACTGACATAAATACAGTTCATAATCTCGCCGCACCCCCCCCCCTCGGAAATTTTCTGTGTCCCCATAGGCCTAACGGCACCGCAACGCAGCGTTAGCACGAACACAATCTTGTCACCTCTATAGTCCTCTTGCCCTCAAGGATTCCTAAATTTCCACATCTTGACTGGTGCAGAGCTTTCCACTATACAGGCCCGCCTCGTCCCATTTTCGGGGCTCCGTAGTTCCTACGTCTTACATCGTAATCGCCATCAAAATGCATCAGAGACACATCGCCCTACAGCCAAAGCTGGAGCCCAACATTCTGAATTTTGGCCATGCCGAGCTTCGTATGATTCACAGGATAATACATAGAAACACTTAATAATATCAACGTTAGATTTCGTATTTACCCTCATTACGACTTTCGTCATATCTATACTGTTATCCTAAAAGGCACTACTTATCTCTATTACATCGTTCCACTCAAAAATCCATATATAGTTCTGGATACTGTCAACTACTTTGTCTTCCCATTTCTATCGGTCCCAACTCAAACTTAATCGTAATCGTTAATCTTATTTCTCTAATCCCTTCGTCAACGTCACCGCCCAACGCACCAATCTCAACGCTTTCGCTACCTTCCACCGCGACGCCTCTTCTCTCGCCGTCGCCGGTCTGTCGCCTTCTCCCGCCCATCCACACTTCCACTTCGCGCCACCCCGCCCTGCACCCCTCGCTCGCCTCCGCCCCGCCTCGCTCCACCCGCCCCCTCGCCCCACACCATCCGTCCGCTACGCCCCGCGCCTCCCTGCACCGTGCCCCCCGCTCAGCGCCGCCCCGTGCCCCACCCCCCCGCCGCCGCCCCCGTCCCCGCCCCCCCGCGTCCCGCCCCTTCGCGCCCCGACCCTCGCGCCACTCCCCTCGCGCCCCGCCCCTCGCGCCGCGCCCCTCCGCCCCGTTCCTCGGCACCCGTCCCTCGCGCCGCCTCACGCCAAGCCACGCATCGCCGCACCGGCGCAACAACATAAACTAGCGCCCGCGACGTTTGTGTGTTTCCGAAATAGACGACGAGGCGCGACGTTTATTTTCGGGAAATGCCGATTTACATCTACTTTATAGGCCTACGCGGCGGCGGTAAAAAAGACGTTCTCTGGATTTCGGGAAGTGGAGGTGCGATGGATCGGGGAGTGGGTGGAGGCGCCAATAAAAAGCCGCCTTCTGTAAATAGCTCTGAGTAAGGGACACTTCTGGAAATGTATGGGACTTTAAGTTTCTGGGATGGTACCAAAGAAAAGAAAGACCCTAATCCCACCACTAATATATGCCAATGGCGTTTTCTTACATTGCCTCTTAACGATTGTTTTATCAAAAAATAAACAGAATAAAATCGAAAAGACTTTCTTCAACAGAATTAACTGACTAATATAAAACAAACATGAAGTATTTCTCTCAATTTTCATTTTCACAAAAGCTTTAATATAGTTTTGATGTTAGGTATCGTGTTTGAGAACAATAACTGGCTCTATTATAGGTTCTTTGTATCGTAAACGGATTACAATGCCTCTAAGATCAAATACAGTTAGGAAAAAAAACTAATTAATTTACTAACACTATATTTTGAATTTTTGCATTGGTAGTTGTTTTACAGCACAAAACGTATGTGATTAGAAACTGAAAGTAGTGTAACTAGTAACTTTTTCACTTTCTAATGTTCACAAAATTTTTGGATAAAAAATCGTCGTCATATTTCTGGATTCTTAATCATTCCGCGTCATGATGTAAGAGCGCGCCTACTGAAGCGTGACGGTCACCTTGCAGCCCATTAGCATACAAATTCCGAGGCTCCGTCAAACGTTCTTTAACTCTACACCATCCCATTTGTCACTCTGCTAAACATGCAATCACCCATGAATATTTATTTACTGGAAAATATTAAATTTGATATTCATGAATACATTTCCTCCGACACGTTTTCATGTTACACCAGTTATATATTCTCATGAAGCCTTCAAGTTGTCGCTCACTATTCAAAGCTTTATCCATTCATTTCGTTCGGCACAAAAAATTAATAGTGTAAAGAACGTCCCGCTTAGCTTTAAAATCCGTCGATTGTCTTCCCCCTCCGACACGGACTTGCCGGTGTAGCTCGCTGGTGGTCGCGCTAAACCAGGTTTGCAGGCCACTCCATCAGAGCAGCGAGCGGGTTACAGTTATGAAGTTGAGAATGAAGGGAAAAGGCTGGTGGTTCGCGGTTCACCCGTTCTGCTGGATTTCGTCCGCAGCCGGCCTGGATTCGTCTTTACAGAAATTTTAACTCCAATTTCCAGCTCGAGGCCGAGGGCAAATCCCAGCGATATAATCCAATCCCTCGTAAATAGTTGTGTTGTGCCGCGGGCTTTTGTGCGGGGGCAGGTAGCCGACCTCCACTACCTGCTCGCTGGCACGCCACACGACTCCGTTTTACAAACTCACAACCTCCGACCCTCCGCCCTGCTCTTGTGCAGGCAGCGTCTCAAAAGGCGTTTCTGCTCTCCTCCACAGACCAACCAAACACCTGGCCCGGCACAATGGCCGCATGTATAATTATATTTTTAATACAAACATAATACATACATTGTGGCGATATTGACTGATGCGGGGGATGAAAAAATAACATATCCACGGCTTTATGACAAGTTGTATGCATGGCTACAGGCCTGGAAGATGAAAGAGGGATGGAGTGACGGGGAGATGAAGAAGACGAGCAGAGGAGTGAGAATGTAAAGGAACTCGAGGCGAATGGCGAAATGAAGCGAAAGCGGAAACGATTCAGAACGAGGCTACCCCATGAACGCTCTCCTAATTTAGTATAAAAGTGCGCGAAATGATGGAGAGAGTATATTAAGTGCGAGCCAACGGGAATTAAGTTGATCTCCCGTGGAGATGATCTTCGCGGTTTATGATTTTGAGCTGGAAATCGCTTCCCTGGATGAATGCGCTTAACGCTACAGTAAACGAGAGTATCATTCAGTCGGATTTCTCAGAGTATCAATCATGTTACCTAAGAAAAACGCAAATTAAATTAAATTAATATTACTGGAATTTACTTGAACAATAAAAATGCTGTTATACAAATTCGGAATTACAAACATTATATATGCACTAATAAATTTGAGAACGTATAATCTCATCTACATTTCGATTCACTTATAGTGTCCTTTGATAGTTCATCAGCTGTTATAGAGTCATCCAATTGGGAGCTTAAATGTCAATACTGTGACGTCACTGTGGTGACGTTCAACCTTTCTAATGACACTTAACAGCTGATTTATATCAACAGCCCTATGTTAAATCGACGTATAAATGGAAGAATCTACGGAGGACCTTTGTCACACTGACAAAGAGGTGTCATTTCTTTTCCTTCTTTTTCTTCTTTTTTGTCTTTTTCTTCATTTTTATTTTCCTTCTTCTTCTCTCAACGTTACAAAGCCAAGACCTTTACAATAATGTAATATGCGAGGTATAACGCGTTCATTATAACAATGAGTAATGAGGAAAGGGCTGAACATAAGTGGAATGAGGAGAAGAAAACGTTTTCTGGTAAAGTACCGTTCCTCTCGAGCGCATCACTCGAGCGTGTTGTTGCACGCACGACGTTCCCCGCTTTGGGTACGGGAAAAGGTCGGGGCCGGCAGAGGTAGTACCCGATGTGACCGACCGCACGTCGACTGCGTGTTATCGACTTTGTTCACACATCGACCCGCACGTCTCGGAACTCGGAGCGTCCTAACTAGCACGTCGCTGCCCAAACATACAAAATTGGGCCGGTGTCCGCGCTCGGAACACGACCCGACCGGCATCAAACAGCCCGGACGGGGCGGCCATCAGGGCCCCGAAGGAACCACGAGAGAACATTTTCGTCAATTACCCGTCCGATCTCGACAGGATTATCACGAAGCGAGGGATTGGGGCATCGGGGGGATACCGGTTTCAATTTGCCTCGCTTCACGGCACGCGGCCAGGCGCCCGCGCGCCCTCCTGCGGCCCGCGCCTTAACTACCCCCCCGACGATCGACGGACGGACAGCCCCATAAAAATTACATCCAACGCCGCGCGGGTCCGGGTCGGTTGTGGCTTCATCACGGAGGGGATCGCTCCGTAAGCGATGGGAGTGCCGGCCCCGCGAATGGAACGATGAACCATCCCAGATCGAAACCTACGAATACCGTATTTCGTTCTGGGAAAGCGGAATGAGGCTCTAAAGATACCGGAATGATGAGGCCCAAATCGATTTCGTTGCGAAAGGAATGGTTTGCGTGGAGAAATAATATCGCTCTTCGCGGGAACGAGGTGTTACCTGTCTAGGTGGAATCGCACCAGGTCGAAATTTACAGGCGCAATCAAATCGATGAGAGAAGACAATTTATTCATATGTAGTTATATTATAGGGTAAATCTAAGTTTCTACTATTTGATCTTGTGTTTTTATATCTCCCACATAGTACTTATAGGTCTCGTGATTTATTTATTACCTTCTGAGCCTTTAGTCAAACTGAATCCTGAAATATCAGTTGAAATATTGTTTATAAATAATTTGTTTCGCAAACAAATTCCTTACGACAGCGATTCTGGAGGTTGAATATCACATGCATATTTATACGCCCAACATTTGGAGTGTTATATTTACTTGTAGGTGTCATCAAGTGGAGAACTCTAAGGAGACAACTGAATATTGGAATTGTAGAATTTCTGTATGATTTACATGTACTCGATAGAATGGGTTTTCACGTGGGTTCTCACCATTATAATATTTTGTAGAGTTGTATATTGTAGTCTTACTTTAATAATTATAATTTATTGAACATTCAACGCTGATACTTTCAGCGTACTCGTACAAGCAATTATAAAAGCAGAGGAGACCATCCCTGGAAAATACGATGTAGAAAGCAAAGAACTGATGTAGGCAAGTTCTCCTTTGTGAATCGTACTATAGTAGATTGGAACAAACTACCTGCAAAAGCACTAGAGACTCTTCCTTCTAATGTAGTGAAATTTAAAAATATATTTAATTTAATGTAGGTCATCATTAATAATACTGGAAATTTTATCATTATTATTATTATTATTATTATTATTATTATTATTAGTTAAATTATTATAATCGTTAGTATTATTAATAATATGGTCATGTCCCTTATACAGTGAAGTGAAGTGTAGTGTGGTGGGGGCACGGGAGGGGCGGGGAGTGCAGTGTAGTGCAGCGCAGTGAAATGAAGTGAAGTGAAGTGAAGTGAAGTGGAGTGAAGTGTTAGAAAAGCTATAAGTCAACATACAGATAACTTAAAATTAATTATAACTAGGATATCAATCACTAATTCTAATTGTCATTATATTTGTAAATATTCGTAATAGTTTTGTAATTGTCGTATATCGAGTTGTAATAATGTTTGCCACCGAGCATTAGCTCAAAGCGAACTTTAATAAATCTGTCTAAGCAAATACAGTTGAGGAAATTCCACATCGTTTGGAGAAAAAGGATCTAAGGTGCACACCTTTAAAATAACTGGACTCGAAAGAGATCAAATGACGGGGCTCCGCATCGCCCGTGCGCCTGAACGAGGGCGGGCAGGAAAAGATCGGAGGGTGCGCTCAAAGCGAGCGAGTACGCGGCGCGGCGCCGACAAAGCGCGAGCAGATTCGCGCGTCGCTCCTCCGCTGCGCACCGGGGAAGGGGGGGGCGGCGCTCGGGAAAAATTAAAGTTTAATCCCATCAGCGAACGCTCGGGTGGCGCGGGGCGGGGGGGGGGGGGGGGGGGCGGACGCGGCTGGGGCGCCCCGCGGCGCCCAGCGGTGAATGCGGCGAGCCCCGCGGACCGCGGCGGCGGCGGCGCTGAATGGCGGGCCGAGGCGAGCGCAGGCCCTCGGGGACCCTAAGTGGCGGGCATTGGGGCGGAACCACAACAAGGGCGGGCGACGCGCTGCGCGGACCTCCGCCGCCGCCGCCGCCGCTGCGGCAGCGTTGCGTGGGAGCCGCCCCGGACAGCGGCCGGTGGGGAAACGCCCCCTCCCCCCGCCCACGCCGCCCGCGCCTCTCCAGGCGACCGTTGCTCCACTTTGAATGGGCGGCTCTCGCACAAGAGAGAGCGTGCGCGGGAATGGAGGTGGCGGCAAGAACGAACACGAACTCCGAAAGGAAAATGAAGCAGAAAGAAGATAGGACGCAGCACCGCAGGAGATACTGTGCAAAAAAAGGATTTTTATGAACTATAAATTTGTTGAGTAATTGTAAGAATGTTAAGGTCTCAAGAAATTAAAGAAGCACAAAGAGAAAAGTACAAATCTCAAAATATGAGAGTAAGTTAAATGAAAAGGAGATATAAATGTGAATCGGAAAAAAACAGACAGATGAGCGGAAGGAAAGTAAGGAACAAATATGTGAGTGAATAATAAATAGAATGAGGAATTACTCATTAAAATATAAATATTCAGATTAAGGGAATGTATTTGGAAAGACACTAGAATCCACATTCAATGAGCATGAATGAAACAAGAGAATCCACGACAAGATGAAGGACAAGTAAATGAAAACAAAAAAAGCACGTGCGATGACCGCCATACAGAATCCAAATATGGGAGTAAAAAGAGAAGAGGGAAACGAAGCGAAGTGGACGCATGGGTTCGTGGAAACCGCGAAAGGAGTTGGAAGGAATGCGCTGGGAGTGGAGGCGTGGTGCTTGGAGCGCGCGGAGCGTGTGCCGGGTGGGGTGTGGCGGAAGCAGCAAGGGCGATTGGGGCGGCGAGGGCGATTGGGGCGGAGAGGGCGATTGGGGCGGCGAGGGCGATTGGGGCGGGAGGGCGATTCGGGCGGCGAGGGCGATTGGGGCGACGAGGGCGATTGGGGCGGCGAGGGCGATTGGGGCGGCGACGGTGGCGTGGGCCATGGGGGAGCGGGGAGAGCGACGGGGGCTGTGAGGGCGGAGAGAGCGGCGAGGACGGCGAGGGTCGCGAGGGTGGCGAAGGTGGCGAGTGCAGTAAAGGCGGCGAGGGGGACGGGGGCGTTGAGGGTGATGATGATGGAGAGCGATGTGAGCGGGAAGGGTAGGGAAAGTAGCGAGGGCAGCAAGGCGACGGGGGCGGCAAGGGCGGCGAGGGCGGCGAGGGCGGCGAGGGCGGCGAGGGCGGCGAGGGCGGCGAGGGCGGCGAGGCGGCGAGGGCGGCGAGGGCGGCGAGGGCGGCGAGGGCGGCGAGGGCGGCGAGGGCGGCGAGGGCGGCGAGGGCGGCGAGGGCGGCGAGGGCGGCGAGGGCGGCGAGGACGGCGAGGGCGGCGAGGGCGGCGAGGGCGGCGAGGGCGGCGAGGGCGGCGAGGGCGGCGAGGGCGGCGAGGGCGGCGAGGGCGGCGAGGGCGGCGAGGGCGGCGAGGGCGGCGAGGGCAGGCGGCGAGGGCGGCGAGGGCGGCGAGGGCGGCGAGGGCGGCGAGGGGCGGGCCCGCGGCGGAGGGCGGGGGCGAGGCGACGAGGGTCAGGGGGCGGCGAGCGAAGGAGGCGGGCCGCCCCACCCGGGCCCGGGGGTGTGTTCACGAGTCCGAGAAACGCCCGGAGAAATCGGAGAGCACCTTCGCGGCGTCAGGGGCCCTCTGAGTGTTGGCCAACAGCCGAAAACGAGAAGTGCCCGTCACTACCTCAGAGAACCTGATGCCGATAAGTATCCTTCTTCTGCAACTCCAATATTGGAGTGGAATGTTCTTTTCTCACGCTAATAACTTTCTAAAAATCCTTTGTGTAATTCAAGATGATGCAATTACCCGGGCCCCGACGTGGTGGTGTTTCATTTGATAAATAATGCGGTACTGATATCAAGTTTTAATTTTTACTTTTTTCGTGAAAAAAAGTCATTTAAATGCATCGAAAATAAAAGGAATTTATTTCAACATTTTCTGTTTAATATTTGTAGACAGCGGTCATTATCATTCGAATATTTGTTGTAGTTTAATTTAGGAAAAAATGCGTTTAACGATAAATCAGAATTATTTTTAGGAATTAACTAAATTCCAGCAGCATTTAAATGCACCGTTAACTATTTCACAATTTATAATCAATTATATGCACCCAATCATTAAAAATGAATAAATCAATCGTCGATTCTGAACAGCTACACCAGAAACCATTTTTGCGAAACGAAACCCGTACTCGCAGAAAAAAAAATTAGTGTACACTGCGATTACCAGCGAAAAAAAGTGGATAATTTTAGGAGAAGACTAATGATTAATTGCTGAGTGCTTAGCTGACTCCTTAGCGGGTTGATTGTAGCCAGAAACTTCTTTTCTTTTAATCCCAGCATCCTACCACACGAAACGAAGATTACACGAATTACGGATCTCCTTCACACTCTACTCCCCTGGCAAAAACCCGCCGAGAAACCTGCGAAGAGAGACTCCAAACAAACGCGCGAGCGGACGACCGCTCGTCCCCGCCACGGCGCGCATTCGTCAAACGAGCGGCTCCTCGGAAAAAGCGCGCGCGCCTCTCCGTTAGGCAGCACGTGCGTCCGCGGGCACTCGGCCACCCGCGGCGCGGCGGCCACCGTTAGCTGCACACGCATCGCGAGGCGATGCAATCAGCACGCCCCCCGACGCCCACGCGCGCGCTGCATACTCCACACGCGCCCCGCCCACCGCCCCGCCCACTCGCCCTCGCCCACTCGCCCCGCCCACTCGCCCAGCCCACACGCCCGGCCAATCGCCCCGCTCACACGCCCGCCCACTCGCACCGCCCACTCGCCCCGCCCACTCGCCCTGCCCACTCGCTCTGCCCACTCCCCACGCCCACTCGCCCCACCCACCTGCCCCGCCCACCCCTGGCGGCGCACAATGGTAAAAACAGCTGAAAGCGTGCCTTAGGAGGAAAAATAAAGTCCTCCTAATGATGAATTATGTACGGGTGTATTTAGCATTTTGGCGATTTGGGCAGCGACCGTTAGCTGCATACGTATTGCGAGGCGCTGCAATCAGCATGCCCCCTCGCCGCCCACCGCGCGGTACTTACGCCACGCACGCACAATCGCCCAGCCAACTTGCCCCGCCCGATCCTGGCATTAGCAGAAAACGACTGAAAGCTTGCATTGGGAGGAAAAGTCAAAATCCTCCTAATAATAAATTACGCATAAACGTACGAATTACGTACTTGGAATTTTGGATAAATTGTCCGATTCGGCAGGCTAGATAACGGTGTCTCTCATGCCAGCGTCTAGGATAATTCAAACTGTTGGAGGTGGCGGTGGGGGTGGCGGGGTGGGTGTGGCGGTGGTGTGGCGGTGGGGTTGGCGGTGGCGGTGGGGGTGGCGGTGGGGGTGTGGGGGGGGGGGTCGGGGGGGCGGACCCACAATGCGCCAGGGTTCTTCCGAGGGGCCTCCCGCGCGCGCCGAGCGCCGATCGCAGATTAGGCACTCGTCGGGGGCAGCGGGCCACGGCGACAAAGGTGGCGTCGCGGCGCGAGCCGTTGGGTAAATTTACTCAACTCGCACCGGCCACGGCGCAGGGGGCGCCGGCGGCTGGAGGGGGCGATGCGGAGATGGACTGGGTTGGTTGGTTGGTTGGTTAGTGATCCCGGGCGCGTCAACAGGTTAGATAATTAGTCCCGTTAGTGTAGTGAATGTTTTTTTCATCGGGGGAGGGCGGTGATTTTCCCCGCGCGACCTACCGTCGGCGAGCAGGGTTTTCCTCAAACCAGGACTCTCCCACCAGCAGGGCCCTTGCCCAGACGGGAAAAGCTCTAAGCTCCCGACCGGTCTCCCGGAATATGTGGAAGTATAGTGCATGTTAAAGCAAGTGTGTGTGTGTGTGTGTGTGTGTAAGGGGTGAGGATAGAACAAGAAAGAGGAAGGAATGATCGCGCGCGCGCCGTAGATCATTTGTTAGGGTAGTTAGTGCTCCGGCATTCGCCTGGTGTTGATCGGAGAAACCGTGGAAAACTACCGATCAGAGCAGCCGGCCGCTAGCATTCTTTTCCTGACAGTGACTGAATTCGAAATAGCCGAAAGGGTAGTGTCGAAAATCCTGTCGCCGTCAGAGGTGGAGTGGGAAGTACATAGCTTTCCAGGAGATGTCCAGAGAAGGGAATGTCACGTGCTCGTTGAGCAATTACGAAAATATCGGAGAATTGTGGTGACGGTGGCAGTGATCGTTGGTGGAACTCCAAAAATGAAACATTCTGCAAGAGTTTGTGGAGAAACATGGCGGACTTCTTCAATATCTACATGGATGATAATAATAAATGTGGAGTCTAAATCTGTGATTGCGGAAACCTGGAAAGATATGTGGTGTACGATTTGGCATTGTAAAATGTATATAGCTAAGGTTTTCATGATAATTGTGATGGGAAGGTTACTTAAGTCCCGATGTGCAACCCGCGCTAACTGGACCTGTCTCACGACAGATGTAAATGTGTCGCCGCTGCTACCTGCTTCATTGTTCGCGCAGCGGGAAACATTGCACAGCGACTGATTTACAACTGGTCCAAATCAGTCTCCCGAACGCTGATGGTGGTGCTTTTCTTGGTGCTGCTTTGTATTTGTGGCATTGATGGTGGTGATGGTGAAGTCTCTGATGACGGTGGTTGGGGTAGCAGAGTCGGTGGTGGGTACGGTGGCAGTAGGAGCGGCAGTGATGATGGCGACACCGGGATCGTTGTTTCCCCTCCACAGTAACCCTGAGAAGGCGGGAATTTATTTTACTATGGCAATACAATTTGTGCTGCTGCATTGCGGCTTAAGCAGCTAAGAGGGAGAGGTAAAAGAAGCTAATACTAACTAAAGCTAACTTAATTCTAGCTTAAATCTAATTTAATAATTTTGTAGTAGCACTTTGGCATACTTAACTTACACTAGAAATATTGTTATTTTTTTCTTAATTCTAACTAATGTTTTTGTATGGTTTGCTAATTGACTCTTTTTTTTAAATTTATTTTTCATTCACGCATCATTCATTCATTCGTTCCCCCATTCATTCGTTGTATACATAACCATTCATTCTTTATATACATAACCATTCATTCCCACAGCACTGCACTAATTCCTGTTCTTCTGTTCGTCACGGCACTGACTTGGCTCAAAGTGTCCGTGGCGCTCAGACCCATTGGGAGGTGTGGCAGGAGGGGCGCGTCGTCGCGTTGCCCACGCGTGCCTCGGCCGAGGGCGAGTCTTCCCCTCCGCGTTCGGCTGCCTCCGCTTGCTCGCCAAGGTAGCAAGTGTCGGCGGAGGGGGACGCCGAAAACCGACCGGGCAGTCCTTCCCCGGCCAATGGCCAGCCGAGGACGCTCGGTCCCAGATCGCTGCGATAGCCCACGGGACAATACCACCCCCGTGACTCGACGACGGCCGAATGTGTGCTTTGCGATCGTAGATTAGGTTGTCTAGCCGGGCCGGCGACGCTCGTCTTGATCTGATGACGTCTTTGGGGAGGCGTTCCCCAAGGCGGCTCCGTCGACAAAAGACGTGAGTCGCTGTGCAAATTTGCCGATGCTTGACGGAGGCGCGATGCCTCGACGGATCTTGGAGAGGGAGGTGGAGGACTGTCGAGTGCAAGTCGAATGGGGGCTCATGATTAGCAAACGATACCTTCGTAATGCGGTGTCGTTGACATCTTGAAAGTCTCTTGTCAGGCTGAAGCGTTTGTCCTCACAAGGAAATCTTTTGTGTTGGAATCGAATTGCTGAGCCAGAAGCAATGCCAACCATTCACACGACGTAATGGAGTAGATGAACATTCGAGGAAATAGCGTTCTGTGAAGAGTAACATTACTTCAGAATGACGTTCCCACAAGACGATCGGCACTAATCTCGCTTAAACAAAAAGATCATCTTGAACTTTTATGAATAAGAGGAAAGCGTGATTTGTTTAATGTGTAGTACATTATTTCAGTGATGGTAGAGTAATTTACACGAATCAGAATGAAGAAGGGCAAAGAAATTGTTGTTGTTCAAGTCGCAATATTCTAGTATTAGTAGACATTTTATTCTTGTGATCTGCAGTGTTTTCATACATTTATTTTTGTATTTTATTTGGAAAGAAATTTGATATTATAGATCTTCTTCACAATTACAAATAATATTCAAATATCATGAGTTATTATTATACCTTATAGTGATAAGACCTAACAGTGCACTGAATTCATTCCTTGAGATCGCATTCTTACTAATTGTATGTCAGTACAATTTTGATGAAACTTGCAGAACTTATAAACAAAACACGTACACAATTTATAAATATTAATCATGAAGGTAGTTGACTTTAATTTTACTATGAAATCATGTTTGAATAAAATGTAAAGTTCTAGCATATGACATGGGATTTTTTCATTTGTTTCAAATAAAACATTACTTCTCGCATATTCGTACGCTCTCTTTTTCTATATTAACATACTGCGACGAAAATAATTATTCTAGAAGTTCTGAATCTCTTTAAAAAAAATTGAATACCTTGAAATATTTCGAATAAAGATACCCAGGACAATTTCCACAAAGATTCGCTTGGCCCAAGAAACACAATTTGAATACTTCGCTCCTGAAACATTTAACAAAGAAAGTAGACTACAATGATACTGAAAGGGGTTCCATCCTAAACAGCAAGTAGTTACTAAATAACTGATTCGAACAAAGGGCTATTCTTAAGGAACTGTCACAGGGTACTTCATCTTCGAAGGGTTACTGCAAAACTGTTTGTGTCTCTCGCGGACGATTGTCTCCGACCAATCACGCCGCCGTTTAAGCGACATTAGTGTTCGCGAAGCGGGTCTCCGAAGACGTCCGGGCGAACGGGCGTCTATTCTCCTCGGCCCTCTGCGAGGGTCGGCCCCCGGCGTACGGCGGATAATCCGGCGATCGTATTATCCGGCCGGCCGGCGGAGGCTGGCTGGCGGAATAATCCGCACAATGGAGCCAGGGCCCCGGGCCGCGGCCGGCGCCGGAAGCAGAACAGAGCTCGGAGCTCGAGGGCAGCTCAGCCGGCGATCAATGAAATTGATTACCGGGGCTTACCCTCGCTTACCGCCAGCTGCTAGCCCTCGGGAACTCGCCGCGTGGGAGAAAATGTCCCCGGGAAGAGGGAGGTGGACGCTCGGCGGGGGAGCATTGTGCCCTTGAAAGCTGCACCGGATATACGGAACCCTCCCGCAGATATTCAGTACTCTGGAATTCGGACAAGCGGTAGAAAAATAGTCATTTGGGAATTCAGTGTCCGTTAGAAATGAAATAAACAACAACATAAAACAGAAAACACACTTTTGAAATTTTTACAATTTCTATCTGATTACCAAAATACTCAATTCTCATTACTGGCAACTGTTTACTTCATAATTCAGTCGATTCCGTTATGGTGAACTTCTGGGGGCTAACAGTTTCGGTTCGCTATATCAGAGGTTCACTATATCCGATGATATCAAATGTGAACCGATGATGTCGTGATCTTCTTTGTTCAATTCTAGGGAAATGCCTGAGCAGTATCTTAAAGAACTGCCCGTGGATTTTACTTAAAATAAAAAAACTTCGTATGTAGTACACTTTGGATTTGTAAAAACTAAGAAGAGAATTAAAC
Source organism: Teleogryllus oceanicus (assembly GCA_964035755.1). Taxonomy (NCBI): domain Eukaryota; kingdom Metazoa; phylum Arthropoda; class Insecta; order Orthoptera; family Gryllidae; genus Teleogryllus; species Teleogryllus oceanicus. The sequence continues at coordinate 15,903,266 of CAXIVR010000012.1, read as the reverse complement.
GAATGGAACAATTCTGTTTCATAAACATGATTCAAAATAACAAAATAAAGTAAATGCGGACTGAAAGCAAGTATAAGAAAACATACTTGATAACTAGGGGGCGGATTTTGATGACATAAAACATCGCCAAAAATAATCGAAAAAATTTGTTTTAAAAAGCCCTAAAAACAAAGAAAAATGACGTAAAATGTGATCAAAACCAATTCGGCTGGACATCTCAAGCTGTTGGATTTGATACTGATGTAATCGAGGCTTCATTCATTCGTTCAAGTGAACTCAGCTCGCAAACGTTTGGTGAGGACTGTCCTTTACCATGAAATACCTGTCTTCGGCTATGCCGAAATCGCCCGAACCGACAATGATGCTGATTGATGGGTGTCACAGGCACCGTAGATTACATAATCACAATGGCTGACATTATACTTTATCAGCAAAGAAATCGAAAAGACTACTCAGGAATTCTGTGCAGAACATTTGTTGCATCTCGTAAATATTATTTCAAGGAAATACAATTAAAACCAAATTAAAATCGAAGAAATAAGCAAAAAATGCATTAAAAATGACGGAAAAGAGTAAAAAATGACTTATCAGTCGAAATCGATGAAAAATGCCAAAAAATCACCTAAAAAATGGGTTATTTTCTTTTGTAATAACATAAAACGTATTTCTACACTAAACGGTATTATTTTTCTACAGTGAAAAAAAAAAAAAAAGATATTTCATTAAAACCCGCCCTCTATTTATAATCCATCTATAAAATGTTTATTGTTGGAAGGAATGAACGAAGCAAACGTGAACGTTGGGCCAGAGCGTTCAGAAAACTCACACCCTCAGACCAGAGCCCCATCAATTCTCCGCGGTTCAGATGTTTGTTCTGGCGGCGAGCGGATTGCCACAGAGCGTGCTCCACCCGCCGCATATCGTAAATTTCATTAAAACCCGCCCTCGGTTCCCTATTTATAATCCATCTATAAAATTTGGAAAAAAAAAGTGAAAGTTGGGCCAGAGTGTTAAAAAAAAAGCAAAAAAAATGCATTAAAAATGACGGAAAAGAGTAAAAAATGTCTTATTCGTCGAAATCGATGAAAAACTGCAAAAAAATGACCTATAAAAATGGGTTATTTTCTTTTGTAATAACACAAAACTTATTTCTACACTAAACGGTATTTTTATACAGTGAAAAGAAAAAAAAAAGATATTTCATTAAAACCCGCCCTCTATTTATAATCCATCTATAAAATGTTTATTGTTGGAAGGAATGAAAGAAGCAAACGTGAAAGTAGGGCCAGTGCGTTCAGAAAACTCACACCCGCAGACCAGAGCCCCATCAATTCCCGCGGTTCAGATGTTTGTTCTGGCGGCGACCGGGTTGCCACAGAGCGTGCTCCACCCGCCGCATATCGTAAATATTATTTCAAGAAAATACAATTAAAAAAAAATGCATAAAATGAAAAGAGTAAAAAGTTTATTCTGAAATCGATGAAAAACTCAAAAAATGACCATAAAATGGGTTATTTTCTTTTGTAATAACACAAAACTTATTTCTACACTAAACGGTATTTTTATACAGTGAAAAGAAAAAAAAAAGATATTTCATTAAAACCAGCCCTCTATTTATAATCCATCTATAAAATGTTTATTGTTGGAAGGAATGAAAGAAGCAAACGTGAAAGTAGGGCCAGTGCGTTCAGAAAACTCACACCCGCAGACCAGAGCCCCATCAATTCCCGCGGTTCAGATGTTTGTTCTGGCGGCGACCGGGTTGCCACAGAGCGTGCTCCACCCGCCGCATATCGTAAATATTATTTCAAGAAAATACAATTAAAACAAAATTAAAATCGAAGAAATCAGCAAAAAAAATGCATTAAAAATGACGGAAAAGAGTAAAAATGTCTTATTCGTCGAAATCGATGAAAAACTGCAAAAAAATGACCTATAAAAATGGGTTATTTTCTTTTGTAATAACACAAAACTTATTTCTACACTAAACGGTATTTTTATACAGTGAAAAGAAAAAAGATATTTCATTAAAACCGCCCTCTATTTATAATCCATCTATAAAATGTTTATTGTTGGAAGGAATGAAAAAGCAAACGTGAAAGTAGGGCCAGTGCGTTCAGAAACTCACACCCGCAGACCAGAGCCCATCAATTCCCGCGGTTCAGATGTTTGTTCTGGCGGCGACCGGGTTGCCACAGAGCGTGCTCCACCCGCCGCATATCGTAAATATTATTTCAAGAAAATACAATTAAAACAAAATTAAAATCAAGAAATCACAAAAAATGCATTAAAAATGACGGAAAAGAGTAAAAATGTCTTATTCGTCGAAATCGATGAAAAACTGCAAAAAAATGACCTATAAAAATGGGTTATTTTCTTTTGTAATAACACAAAACTTATTTCTACACTAAACGGTATTTTTATACAGTGAAAAGAAAAAAAAAGATATTTCATTAAAACCCGCCCTCTATTTATAATCCATCTATAAATGTTTATTGTTGGAAGGAATGAAAGAAGCAAACGTGAAAGTAGGGCCAGTGCGTTCAGAAAACTCACACCCGCAGACCAGAGCCCCATCAATTCCCGCGGTTCAGATGTTTGTTCTGGCGGCGACCGGGTTGCCACAGAGCGTGCTCCACCCGCCGCATATCGTAAATATTATTTCAAGAAAATACAATTAAAACAAAATTAAAATCGAAGAAATCAGCAAAAAAAATGCATTAAAAATGACGGAAAAGAGTAAAAAATGTCTTATTCGTCGAAATCGATGAAAAACTGCAAAAAAATGACCTATAAAAATGGGTTATTTTCTTTGTAATAACACAAAACTTATTTCTACACTAAACGGTATTTTTATACAGTGAAAAGAAAAAAAAAAGATATTTCATTAAAACCCGCCCTCTATTTATAATCCATCTATAAAATGTTTATTGTTGGAAGGAATGAAAGAAGCAAACGTGAAAGTAGGGCCAGAGCGTTCAGAAAACTCACACCCGCAGACCAGAGCCCCATCAATTCTCCGCGGTTCTGATGTTTGTTCTGGCGGCGAGCGGATTGCCACAGAGCGTGCTCCACCCGCCGCATATCGTAAATATTATTTCAAGAAAATACAATTAAAACAAAATTAAAATCGAAGAAATCAGCAAAAAAAATGCATTAAAATGACGGAAAAGAGTAAAAAATGTCTTATTCGTCGAAATCGATGAAAAACTGCAAAAAAATGACCTATAAAAATGGGTTATTTTCTTTTGTAATAACACAAAACTTATTTCTACACTAAACGGTATTATTATACAGTGAAAAGAAAAAAAAAAAGATATTTCATTAAAACCCGCCCTCTATTTATAATCCATCTATAAAATGTTTATTGTTGGAAGGAATGAAAGAAGCAAACGTGAAAGTAGGGCCAGAGCGTTCAGAAAACTCACACCCGCAGACCAGAGCCCCATCAATTCTCCGCGGTTCAGATGTTTGTTCTGGCGGCGAGCGGATTGCCACAGAGCGTGCTCCACCCACCGCATATCGTAAATATTATTTCAAGAAAATACAATTAAAACCAAATTAAAATCGAAGAAATCAGCAAAAAAATGCATTAAAAATGACGGAAAAGAGTAAAAATGTCTTATTCGTCGAAATCGATGAAAACTGCAAAAAAATGACCTATAAAATGGGTTATTTTCTTTTAATAACACAAAACTTATTTCTACACTAAACAGTATTTTTATACAGTGAAAAGAAAAAAAGATATTTCGATAAAACCCGCCCTCTATTTATAATCCATCTATAAAATGTTTATTGTTGGAAGGAATGAACGAAGCAAACGTGAAAGTTGGGCCAGAGCGTTCAGAAAACTCACACCCACAGACCATCAATTCTCCGCGGTTCAGATGTTTGTTCTGGCGGCGAGCGGATTGCCACAGAGCGTGCTCCACCCGCCGCATATCGTAAATATTATTTCAAGAAAATACAATTAAAACAAAATTAAAATCGAAGAAATCAGCAAAAAAATGCATTAAAAATGACGAAAAAGAGTAAAAATGTCTTATTCGTCGAAATCGATAAAACTGCAAAAATGACCTATAAAATGGGTTATTTTCTTTGTAATAACACAAAACTTATTTCTACACTAAACGGTATTTTATACAGTGAAAAGAAAAAAAAGATATTTCATTAAAACCCGCCCTCTATTTATAATCCATCTATAAAATGTTTATTGTTGGAAGGAATGAACGAAGCAAACGTGAAAGTTGGGCCAGAGTGTTCAGAAAACTCACACCCGCAGACCAGAGCCCCATCAATTCTCCGCGGTTCAGATGTTTGTTCTGGCGGCGACCGGGTTGCCACAGAGCGTGCTCCACCCGCCGCATATCGTAAATATTATTTCAAGAAAATACAATTAAAATAAAATTAAAATCGAAGAAATCAGCAAAAAAATGCATTAAAAATGACGGAAAAGAGTACAAAATTACTTATTAGTCGAAATCGATGAAAAATGCCAAAAAATGACCTATAAAAATGGGTTATTTCCTTTTGTTATAACATAACATTTATTTCTACACTAAACGGTATTATTTTTCTACAGTGAAAAAAAAAAAAAAGATATTTCATTAAAACCCGCCCTCTATTTATAATCCATCTATAAAATGTTTATTGTTGGAAGGAATGAACGAAGCAAACGTGAACGTTGGGCCAGAGCGTTCAGAAAACTCACACCCTCAGACCAGAGCCCCATCAATTCTCCGCGGTTCAGATGTTTGTTCTGGCGGCGAGCGGATTGCCACAGAGCGTGCTCCACCTACCGCATATCGTAAATATTATTTCAAGAAAATACAATTAAAACAAAATTAAAATCGAAGAAATCAGCAAAAAATGCATTAAAAATGACGGAAAAGAGTAAAAATGTCTTATTGTCGAAATCGATGAAAACTGCAAAAAATGACCTATAAAATGGGTTATTTCTTTTGTTATAACCAAAACTTATTTCATACTAAACGGTATTTTTACAGTGAAAAGAAAAAAGATATTCATTAAAACCGCCCTCTATTTATAATCCATCATAAAATGTTTATTGTTGGAAGGAATGAAAGAAGCAAACGTGAAAGTTGGGCCAGAGTGTTCAGAAAACTCACACCCGCAGACCAGAGCCCCATCAATTCTCCGCGGTTTTGGTGTTTGTTCTGGCGGCGACCGGGTTGCCACAGAGCGTGCTCCACCCGCCGCATATCGTAAATATTATTTCAAGAAAATACAATTAAAACCAAATTAAAATCGAAGAAATTAGCAAAAAATGCATTAAAAATGACGGAAAAGAGTAAAAAATGACTTATCAGTCGAAATCGATGAAAAAGCAAAAATGCACCTATAAAATGGGTTATTTTCTTTTGTAATAACAAAAACTATTTCTACACTAAACGGTATTTTTTACAGTGAAAGAAAAAAAAAGATATTTCATTAAAACCCGCCCTCTATTTATAATCCATCTATAAAATGTTTATTGTTGGAAGGAATGAAAGAAGCAAACGTGAAAGTTGGGCCAGAGCGTTCAGAAAACTCACACCCGCAGACCAGAGCCCCATCAATTCTCCGCGGTTCAGATGTTTGTTCTGGCGGCGAACGGGTTGCCACAGAGCTTGCTCCACCCGCCGCATATCGTAAATATTATTTCAAGAAAATACAATTAAAACAAAATTAAAATCGAAGAAATCAGCAAAAAATGCATTAAAAATGACGGAAAAGAGTAAAAATGCTTATCGTCGAAATCGATGAAAAACTGCAAAAATGACCTATAAAATGGGTTATTTTCTTTGTAATAACAAAACTTATTTCTACACTAAACGGTATTTTTATACAGTGAAAAGAAAAAAGATATTTCATTAAAACCAGCCCTCTATTTATAATCCATCTATAAAATGTTTATTGTTGGAAGAATGAAGAAGCAAACGTGAAAGTAGGGCCAGAGCGTTCAGAAAACTCACACCTGCAGACCAGAGCCCCATCAATTTCCGCGGTTCAGATGTTTGTTCTGGCGGCGACGGATTGCCACAGAGCGTGCTCCACCTCCGCATATCGTAAATATTATTTCAAGAAAATACAATTAAAACAAAATTAAAATCAAGAAATTAGCAAAAAATGCATTAAAATGACGGAAAAGAGTAAAAATGTCTTATTGTCGAAATCGATGAAAAACTGCAAAAATGACCTATAAAATGGGTTATTTTCTTTTGTAATAACACAAAACTTATTTCTCACTAAACGGTATTTTTATACAGTGAAAGAAAAAAAGATATTTCATTAAAACCCGCCCTCTATTTATAATCCATCTATAAAATGTTTATTGTTGGAAGGAATGAACGAAGCAAACGTGAAAGTAGGGCCAGGCGTTCAGAAAACTCACACCCCCAGACCAGAGCCCCATCAATTCTCCGCGGGTCAGATGTTTGTTCTGGCGGCGACGGTTGCCACAGAGCGTGCTCCACCCGCCGCATATCGTAAATATTATTTCAAGAAAATACAATTAAAATAAAATTAAAATCGAAGAAATCAGCAAAAAAATGCATTAAAAATGACGGAAAAGAGTAAAAAATGACTTATCAGTCGAAATCGATGAAAAATGCAAAAAAATCACCTATAAAAATGGGTTATTTTCTTTTGTAATAACATAAAACGTATTTCTACACTAAACGGTATTATTTTTCTACAGTGAAAAAAAAAAAAAAAGATATTTCATTAAAACCCGCCCTCTATTTATAATCCATCTATAAAATGGTTTATTGTTGGAAGGAATGAAGAAGCAAACGTGAAAGTTAGGGCCAGTGCGTTCAGAAAACTCACACCCGCAGACCAGAGCCCCATCAATTCTCCGCGGTTCAGATGTTTGTTCTGGCGGCGACCGGATTGCCACAGAGCGTGCTCCACCCCGCATATCGTAAATATTATTTCAAGAAAATACAATTAAAACAAATTAAAATCGAAGAAATCAGCAAAAATGCATTAAAACCCGCTAAACGGTATTTTTACAGTGAAAAAAAAAAAAAGATATTTCATTAAAACCCGCCCTCTATTTATAATCCATCTATAAAATGTTTATTGTTGGAAGGAATGAAAGAAGCAAACGTGAAAGTAGGGCCAGAGCGTTCAGAAAACTCACACCCGCAGACCAGAGCCCCATCAATTCTCCGCGGTTCAGATGTTTGTTCTGGCGGCGAGCGGATTGCCACAGAGCGTGCTCCACCTACCGCATATCGTAAATATTATTTCAAGAAAATACAATTAAAACCAAATTAAAATCGAAGAAATTAGCAAAAAATGCATTAAAAATGACGGAAAAGAGTAAAAATGACTTATTCAGTCGAAATCGATGAAAAACTGCAAAAATGACCTATAAAATGGGTTATTTTCTTTGTAATAACACAAACTTATTTCTACTCAAACGTATTATTATACAGTGAAAAGAAAAAAAGATATTTCATTAAAACCCCCCTCTATTTATAATCCATCTATAAAATGTTTATTGTTGGAAGGAATGAAAGAAGCAAACGTGAAAGTAGGGCCAGAGCGTTCAGAAAACTCACACCCGCAGACCAGAGCCCCATCAATTCTCCGCGGTTCAGATGTTTGTTCTGGCGGCGAGCGGATTGCCACAGAGCGTGCTCCACCTACCGCATATCGTAAATATTATTTCAAGAAAATACAATTAAAACAAAATTAAAATCGAAGAAATCAGCAAAAAAATGCATTAAAAATGACGGAAAAGAGTAAAAATGTCTTATTCGTCGAAATCGATGAAAAACTGCAAAAAATGACCTATAAAATGGGTTATTTTCTTTTGTAATAACACAAAACTTATTTCTACACTAAACAGTATTTTTATACAGTGAAAAGAAAAAAAAAAGATATTTCGATAAAACCCGCCCTCTATTTATAATCCATCTATAAAATGTTTATTGTTGGAAGGAATGAACGAAGCAAACGTGAAAGTTGGGCCAGAGCGTTCAGAAAACTCACACCCTCAGACCAGAGCCCCATCAATTCTCCGCGGTTCTGATGTTTGTTCTGGCGGCTAGCGGGTTGCCACAGAGCGTGCTCCACCCGCCGCATATCGTAAATATTATTTCAAGAAAATACAATTAAAATAAAATTAAAATCGAAGAAATCAGCAAAAAAATGCATTAAAAAGAGTAAAAAATTACTTATTAGTCGAAATCGATGAAAAATGCCAAAAAATGACCTATAAAAATGGGTTATTTCCTTTTGTTATAACATAACATTTATTTCTATACTAAACGGTATTTTTCTACAGTGAAAAGAAAAAAAATCATTAAAATCCGCCCCCTATTGACAATCCTTCTATAAAATGTTTATTGTTGGAAGGAATGAAAGAAGCAAACGTGAAAGTTGGGCCAGAGTGTTCAGAAAACTCACACCCGCAGACCAGAGCCCCATCAATTCTCCGCGGGTCAGATGTTTGTTCTGGCGGCGAACGGGTTGCCACAGAGCGTGCTCCACCCGCCGCATATCGTAAATATTATTTCAAGAAAATACAATTAAAACAAATTAAAATCGAAGAAATTAGCAAAAATGCATTAAATGACGGAAAGAGTAAATGACTTATCAGTCGAAATCGATGAAAATGCAAATACCTATAAAATGGTTATTTTCTTTGTAATAACATAAAACGTATTTCTACCTAAACGGTATTTTCTACAGTGAAAGAAAAAGAGTATTTCATTAAAACCCGCCCTCTATTTATAATCCATCTATAAAATGTTTATTTTGGAAGGAATGAAAAGCAAACGTGAAATTGGGCCAGAGCGTTCGAAACTCACCGCAGACCAGAGCCCCTCAATTCTCCGCGGTCAGATGTTTGTTCTGGCGGCACGGTTGCCCAGAGCGTGCTCCACCCGCCGCGCGCGCAAGTGAACCGCATCGGCAACTAAAGAACATCTACAGATCAATCCATTGCTTACAAGCGTCGTTAAAGTCGTATAAAAGACTTTTCGAGTGAATTCGTGAGAAATCGAACATGCCCTATACGAACGGTCTTTTTCTTGAATGAACGTAAACCATCTACTCGGTACTACGTGGAAAGGATATTTCGCAATAGCCCTTATAATCATCTTAAATTTGATTGTTAAGAAAAACAAGCACGTATTCCTAGTAGTCGAACGTCACCTGCTTAGACTAATTTGTTAGATTTTGTATCTTTCAGCGATTGCAAGCGTGTACGGTGCATGCGAGTGTGAACTTTCCGCGGAGTCAGCTTCAATAGCCCATCGCTACCGGGCTTTTCGTGGTTTCCTTCGGTCATCCAGGCGAATGCTAGGATGGTCCGAACGAACGCCGACCGGAAGCGGTGGCTTTACGACCCGATCGCTCGCCACGCCACGCCGTCCAGGAAAGCCGCCACACTCTCGGCCGCCGCCGCCAACGCCACAGCCGCCGTCGGCCTAAAGAGGACATCTACAGAGCAATGCCCTTCTCAGGGTTTACGTTCGATCGTTAAGGGACATTTTCGACTGATTAAGAAAAGGTCAACTTTCCCTAGTAGTCGAACCCTGTCTTTTTCCTTGGGCAAATGAACGTAAATATTACTTATTATATTTGCTAGTTATACACAAATTTGTTTTATATACAATACGTGATCACTGTGTGAAGTGGCTTAGAATGTAGCGCGTTGACTTTGGATTCGGGAGGTCTGGGTTCAATTCCCGAGCCGGCCATGCTGACCGGGATTTTCGTGGTTTCCCTCGGTGATCCAGGCGAATACTAGGATGGTCCGAACGGACGCCGACCGGAAGTGATGGCTTTTACGACCCGATCGCTCGCCACGCCACGCCGTCCAGGACAGCCGCCACACTCTCGGCCGCCGCCGCCAACGCCACAGCCGCCGTGGCCTAAAGAGGACGTCTACGGAGCAATGCCCTTCTCAGGGTTTACGTTCGATTGTTAAGGGACGTTTTTTTGACGGATTTAGAAAAGGTCGACTTTTCCTAGTTGTCGAACCCTGTCTTTTTCTTTGGGCATATGAACGTAATTATTAGTTAATATAGTTGCTAGATATACAAAAATTTGATTTATATATAATACGTGAGCACTGTGCGAAGTGGCTTAGAATGTAGCGCGTTGACTTCGGATTCGGGAGATCAGGGTTCAATCTCCGAGCCGGCCATGCTGACCGGGATTTTCGTGGTTTCCCTCGGTGATCCAGGCGAATGCTAGGATGGTCCGAACAGACGCCGAACGAATGCCGACCGGAAGTGGCGGCTTTTACGACCCGATCGCTCGCCACGCCGTCCAGGACAGCCGCCACACTCTCAGCCGCCGCCAACGCCACAGCCGCCGTGGCCTAATGAGGAGCAATGCCCCTCTCAGGGTTTACGTTCGATCGTTAAGGTACATTTTTTGACGGATTTAGAAAAGGTCGACTTTCCCTAGTAGTCGAACCTTGTCTTTTTCCTTGGCCATATGAACATAATTATTAGTTAATATATTTGCTAGATATACAAAAAATTGTTTTCTATAGAATACGTGAGCACTGAGCGAAGTGGCTCAAAATGTAGCGCGTTGACTTCTGATTCGAGGGGTCAGAGTTCAACCCCCGAGCCGGTCATCCTGACCGGGGTTTTTGTGGTCTCCCTCAGTCATCCAGGCAAATGCTAGGACGGTCCGAACAGACGCCAAACGGACGCCGATCGGAAGCAGGGGCTTTTACGACCCGATCGCTCGCCCCGCCGCACCCGCCGTCGAGGACAACCGCCACACTCTCAGCCGCCGCCAACGCCACAGCCGCTATGGGCCTAAAAAAGACGTCTACAGAGCTATGTCCTCCACAGAGTTTGTTTTAATCGTTATGGTAAATTTTTGTCGGATTTAGAAATGGTCGACTTTCCCTGGTCGTCAAACCCTGTCTTTTTCCTTGGGCATATGAACGTAATTATTAGTTAATCTATTTGCTTACAAAATAATACAAATAGATTAATACTAATACAAAAATTTGATTTGTAGACATTACGTGAGCACTGTGTGAAGTGGCTCAGGACGTAGCGTGCTGGCTTCGGATTCGGGAGGTCAGGGTTCAATCCCCGAGCCAGCCATCCTAACCGGTGTTTTCGTGGTTTCCTCAGTCATCCAGGCGAATGTTAAAATGGTCCGAACGGACGACGACAGGTAGTGGTGAATTTTACTGATCGGTCGCCTCTGCACGACCGCCGACGAGGACAGCCGTCACATTCTCGGCCACCGCCTACGCCACAGCTAGAGTTGCCAACCGTCCTCTATTTTGGAGGACAGTCCTCCTTTGTGCCCAAGATGTAGCTATACGTACGACCCCACATAATAATGAAAATAAACTTTCTGAACGGGAGAAACCTGGAATGTTAGCAGATACTTCCATTTTCGTTGATCATCCCACAATTCATTTCGTAACTACACTATTAAATTCTCCAAATTTTGAATTTGCTTCACACAATTCGTTTATTACTCCAAACGAGGTAATTAAGACTATGAAATGCTTTTAATCAAATAAATCTCTAGGTCATGACCGAAAATCTTTAGCATTTCTAAAACATAAGTATTATTTATTAGTTTTGTGAACAGCATCGTACAGAATGGAAATATTCTATAATGGTTCCAATTTCCAAAGATCAGAAAGCACCCATCCTTTGAAGCTATCGGATCATTTGTCTACTATTAATTTGGTCAAAATAATAAAAAAATACTTCTTAAAGATCTCTCAAACTTTATTCAAAATTCTAAAATGTCAACAATTGTAAAATTACGTTTCCACCATTATACTGTGGTCTTCTTCAGGGCTGACTGAAATTAACTATCAGACTAAGACTAGATAACCCTTCTTCATTCCATTCCTTCCACTAAGACTAGATAACCCTTCCGGTCCTTGTAAATATGTGCTTTTTACTTTCTCGTTTAGTATGTTTTAATTGTAGTGCAGTACTAATAAGCAATTCTCTTCTAAAAATTGTGTTAATTACTGTTAGATCATGTGATCTTTGCTTCTGCTTCCTTCAGATCTGATCCACGTTCAATTGCGCTAGAATTAAAAACCTTGAAGATTTTTATGTAGAATCGTGGACTTTCACGGATAGAGGCAACCACAGAGGGTGTTTCCGAGCTGGTAGACCGTGATCCAATTGGCGTCCAAGACTACGGTGGACAATGGACATCTTCAGTGGCGGCAGAGCCTCGGACGCATCGGACTAGGCGGTCACCAGCGAGCCACCGCGCCGCCCCGGCTACTGCGTCCGAGCCTCTGGCGCCACTGAAGATGTCCATTGCCCACCATACTCGTAGACGCCAACTGACCCGCAGCCTCCCAGCAAGGAAACACTGTGTAATCGAAATTTTTATTTGAGATTATGACGGGTGCGCTATGTAGGCTCTCAAAGCCTTCCTCGGCCTCACCACCGGGAACGGTAGCCGGAGCGGAGCTCTAGCCATCAGTGCATCAACTGATGTCACTGCAGCGCTTATGTCCGGGAGGTCCTAGGTTCGAGTCCCGACAGCGGCAGGATTTTCGACACTAGCTTTTCAGCTAGGTCGAATTCAGTCACTGTCTGGAGGAGAATTCTAACGGCCGGCTGCTCTGATCGGTAGTTCTCCGTGGTTTCTCCGATCAACACCAGGCGAATGCCGGAGCAGTACTCTACCAAACGGGCCACGGACCGCGCGCAATCTGTCGTTCATCTTCATTGTCCTATCCTCTCCCCTTACACACACACTTACACTAACAGGTAAGTAGGTATAAGAAGGCTTGGAATCAAAAGATCGAATCCGATTGGTGGATTAATGACTTACAAGGGATCACAAGATCGTAATGAGAAGAGGGAAGAGAATAAACGTATGTGCAAGGAGGCCTGGAATCAAATCATGTAAGCCATTCGATAGATGGAAAATATGAGGCGGCAGGATTTTCGACACTAGCTTTTAAGCTAGGTCGAATTCAGTCGCTGCGTAGAGGAGAATTCTAGCGGCCGGCTGCTCTGATCGGTAGTTTTCCGTGGTTTCTCCGATCAACCAGGCGAATGCCGGAGCAGTACCCTACCAAACGGGCCACGGACCGCGCGCGATCTGTCCTTCCTCTTCCTTGTCCTATCCTCTCCCCCTTACACACACACACTACACTACCACATATGCACTACACATGCACTACACTACCACATATTCCGGGAGACCGGTCGAGAGCTTAAAGCTTGTCCCGGCTGGTGCGATGCTCCGCTGGTGGGAGAGTCCCGGTTAGGGGGAAATCTCACTAGCCGACGGTAGGTCGACGCCGGATCTCGCCATCCAGCGGGCGAAGATCACCGTCATCTCCCGAGAAAAAACATGCACTACAGTTACGGGACTAATGACCAAAGCCGTTGACGCGCCCGGAAACACGAAAAAACCAAACCAAACCTTGGCTTCACCACTTCCCTCCCCGCCTGCATAATCGCGCCGCCTCCGTGCCGCTCGGTCGCTGCCGAGATGGCTGTCGCCGCTTCCGCCGCCGCGGGCGCCGAGGCACGAAGCGACGGCCCGTGAAGGCGGCGCGCCGCCGCGCCACTCCCCAGGGCGAACGCTGACCGACCGGTTCGGTGATAGCGCCTCCCGCCTGTTCGGTGGTGGCTGAAGATCAGAAGCCGTCACACGCACGGTGTCCGCCTTACGAGTCCGGTTGGACAAAGGACACACATGAAAGGAGGTGGCGACTGACGTCTTCTGTTCCTATTCCTGATGGCATGTTGGGGAGGAACTTCCAGAGAAATATTTTTTGTTTTTTTGGCAACCATGAAATTACTAATAAGTAATGATTTTCACTGATTGATTAGTGATTTCAACGATTGATTGATTGATTGATTTGTTCGTGTTTCCGGGCGCGTCAACTGCTTTTGTCATTAGTCCCGTTAGTATAGTGCATGTTTTTATCTCAAGAGATGGCGGTGATCTTTCCCCGCTGAATGGCGAGATCCGGCGCCGACCTACCGTCCGCTAGTGGGGTTTCCCTCTAACCAGGGCTCTCCCACCAGCGAGGCGCCGCCCCAGCCGAGACAGGCTCTAAGCTCCCGACTGGTCTCCTGGAATATGTGGTAGTGTATGCATGTTGGTGTAAGTGTGTGTGTAAGGGGAGAGGATAGGACAAGGAAGAGGAATGAGCGATCGCGCGCGGTCCGTGGCCCGTTTGGTAGGGTACTGCTCCGGTATTCGCCTGGTGTTGATCGGAGAAACCACGGAAAAATTCCATTCAGAGCAGCCAGCCGCTATAATTCTCCTCCAGGCAGCGACTGAATTCGACCTAGCTGAAAAGCTAGTGTCGAAAATCCTGCCGCCGTAAGGACTCGAACTTAGAACCTCCGTGTCAGAGGCGCTGCAGTGAAATTGATTAGTGATTTCAATTAATAAAATAATTGGTTCCGTAAGTGTTGTGCATGTTATTTCCCTTGTAAGGTGGCGGTGATCTTCCCCCGCTGGATGGCGAGATCCGGCGCCGGCCTACCGTCGGCTAGTGGGGTTTCCCCCTAACCAGGGCTCTCCCACCAGCGGGGCACCGCCCCAGCCGGGACAGGCTCTAAGCTCCCGACTGGTTTCCCGGAATATGTGGTAGTGTAGTGCATGTTAGTGTAAGTGTGTGTGTAAGGGGAGAGGATAGGACAAGGAAGAGGAAGGAAAAATCGTGTACGGTCCCTAACCAGTTTGTTACGGTGCTTCTCCGACAGTCATCTGGTATTGATAGTAGACACTACGGAATATTATGACATGAATACTATTACCTAAAATATGGAGCAGACATTCTTTTCTGTAAATAAAGAAGTTGTTTGCATGAAAATCTAGGTATTGGTTACAGAGTTCTGAGATAAATTGTTTTATTTAACGTGCTTTGACGAACGTTTCAAAACTTTCTTGGGTTTTAAACAGCTAATTTCGATTTGACAACAAATTCTTAAAATCATTTCTACTTATTCAAAAGATAAGCATGTTGCACAACCATATGCAATACGAAATTATTGTGTGCCTTCAGTGTACACAGTAGTATAATGACTTATTTACTTTGAAACAAACTCCAGTAATGACTTAACAATTACATCTACACAGCTACTTAATATTTGACTTTCTGGTTATTAGTTTGTTTGCAACTACTGATGCTTTGATCATAAAACGTAATAACAAAACATGAAAAATGAAAATATTATACCAGAACTATGAGGGAAAATGAACCCCCATATAATAAGCATAAAATACACTCTATAAACCAATACTGCGTTTCGCCTCCTTGGAAGTGAAGGTGCATATCCTCTTGCCCTCCGCGCCACTAAGGACGCCGCCCCAGAACAGAGACAAAAAACAATCTCCGGGCGCCCATTAAACGACTCGTCGTCGGGTGTCGCGTCCTCAGGCGGAGAGGACTAATGAGATTCCTCAGGAGGACCGGCGCTCCACCGGCCGACCGGCCGGCCGGCCGCGTGGGTTAAACGTATGTTAATTCGAATCACAATAAATCCTTTATTGGTCGACCGAGTCTCCACCGAAGCGATTTAATCCAGACCTACAGCTAGCGGTTAAGGGCCCAATGAAGCCTCTTTGTAGTCTCATAGTAATTTATTCTTTCCCGAAGCAATAGCGGTAAATTTACCTCTGTCGATCCCGGCCTCCGCGAAGCAGGTTGGGAAAATAGATTCGTTTCAAGGAAATTGTTAAGTACATAAAACACTGGTTCCAGTAGTCGAGAATTTTCCTAAAACACAGCCTTCGCCTCGATTGGAGGATAATAGAAAGCTGTTTATATAGTGATACATTTCGTTATTTATAATGTTGTAATTTGCCAGAATGTTCATGTAATAACGCGAGCAATGATAGGCTTTTAGAAACAGGAATTCTGATGAGATTACGTGAACAAACTAAGCAACGTCATTCTTGGGAAAGACACCGAAATATTGAAGAACAACACTTACGCAGCACTTGCGTCTACAGCCTGGCAATGAAGAGACCACCGGGAGACTCACTAAAGCGCTCAAACGATTAGTCGCTTCCGCGCGGAGAAAATTGAGGCCCGGCTCTTTAATGACGATGAAATTGTCTCAAAATATTACGACTAATTCCCGCGGGATGAGCTGTCGTGTCGCTGTGTGAGGCGTGACTGCAGGGCAGCAATTGGGGACCTAAGCCTGGGTGGGTGGCAATGAATGAAATTGCGTTTATGGGGAGAAAATGGCGTCTCGAGGCACGACACGAGTATAAGGAACGGGTAGTTAGGGGAAGGTAAATGATACAAGAAATGCGGCTGCAAAGCGAGCAAGGATAAAAGTGGAGACCATTGAAAATAACAAAACAAGCAGATGATATAAAATTATGATTTTAATATGTAACAGATAATAAACAAAATTATTATTAACCCTCACCAGCGATGAAAAAATAAATGAGGAACTTTTTCGAGTTGAAAAATCTCCTTTATCGTCATTGGCAAATTATATTTAATGTATTTTGCTTTAATAAAATATAGTTAAAACCATATTATATTTCGTACGCATGAGAAACAGAAATTGGTAATATTAAGAAATGAGAATAACTGACAATTCTACAGAATGATAACGTGCGAAACTTTGACGAATCCAGCAATCGCTTACCTGCAAACAGAAAGTTCTTTCCTGTATCGTCCGGATAACATGGAATGCGTAAACACATTAAAAACGTATCACGCAGAGGCGTTTATTGTCCAGGAAATGTAGCACGATATCAAGGAGTATTTTTATTGTTTATAATAAAATAAATTAATACTTTAAATAAATGAGATGAAGACAGGTGAGGGGAAATGATGAAATCACCAAGGAGATGGCGTCTGGAAGACAATACAGAAACTACTAAGCGAAATAAGATGAAGTGACAAAATCCAAAACTTAAATAGTTCTTTGTAGAAGAAAGAAGTATCTATCTACGAACGGCTGTTCTTAAAAGAGAGAGCCAAATCAGAAGATTATTACTTCTCGATCAATGTGAAATTCCAACCTTTCCTCCGAGCATTTTGCACTTCACGTATCGTACGATTATAATATGCCTTCATGTATCATTCATTCAGTTCTAATTACACACATATACAAACTGCTGTCCTAAGGTTGAAAGGCTTGAAAGGCATCAGAATACTTTTTCATTATAAACATATTTCGTGAATATTAATAAATAATTTATGTCATGAAAAACATCTTAATTTCTTAGTGAATTTCGACTATTTCTAAGTGATGTACGGCTTTCTTACTCAAGAATAATGTCCAGTACCTCAGAAACAATGCTAAGTAGAAGAAAAATAACACAAACGCATAACAAACAAAACAAACTGGAGACAAGTCTTTCTGTCTTAGAAGGGCATCGTAAAAGACGTTAGCTCTCTACATTAGCGTTCTTCGCTTTTACTGTGAGGTTAACGTAGTTGTTTCCTCGACGGTCCAACTATGAAGTAACGTAATGAATTTCTCTCTCTCTGGCTACAAAGGAGTGAGTCCGATGGAGCCGGCCACAGGGTGAGAAGAGAGGGCGTGGTAGTCGCCTGGTGCAGTGAGGTGGGTGGGCGATGGGCTGTTGATGAGACGGAGGTGGGCGGCAGGCAGTGGGCTGTGGGCGGTTAACCGAGGTCCGTAGGCTGATGGAGGTTGGAGGTGAGAGGTGAGAGTTGAGAGGTTGCAGTGAGAGGTGGGGGTGGAGGTGGGAGGTGAGGTGGGAGTGGGAGGTGGGAGGTGGGAGGTGGGAGGTGGGAGGTGGGAGGTGGGAGGTGGGAGGCGGGAGGTGGGAGGTGGGAGGTGGGAGGTGGGAGGTGGGAGGTGGGAGGGGGGAGGTGGGAGGTGGGAGGTGGGAGGTGGGAGATGGGAGGTGGGAGGTGGGAGGTGGGAGGTGGGAGGTGGGAGATAGGAGGTGGGAGATGGGGTGAGGTGGGGGTGGAGGGGGAAGTGAGGGAGGGGGGAGGAATTGGGGGAGCGGAAGCCGGGCAGCGGAGGGTGAAGGACGATGAGCAGTGGAAAATAGGCAGTGGACTGTGAGCAGTGGGTGGAGGGAGGAGGGCAGTGGCCTATGGGCAGTGAGCGGTGAGCATTGGGCATTAGGGGTGATCGATGGCTGGTGTGGTGAGCGGTGGCATTGGAGGAGCAGTGGGGAGTGAACGGTGGGCGATGGGCGATGGACAATGGGCGGTGGGTAGTGGAGAGTGGGAGGAGGGCATAGGGCGGTGGGTCGGGGGGAGGGCGTTGGGCAGTGGGGGTGGGTGGTAGATGTGGGCGGTGGGCGGTGGGCAATGGGAGAAGGGTGGTGGGCGGTGGACAGTGGGCAATGGGCATTAGCAGTGGGTGGTGAGCGGAGGATAGTGGTCTACGAGTGGGCGTGGGCGGTGGGCGGTGGGCGGTGGGTGGTGGCCTATCGGAAGAGCAAGGGTGGACGAGCCGCGGGTGCGGAGAGTTGGGGCGGGCGAACTGGCCCCGAGCGGACCGGCACACGCGCCGATGTCGACCGCTCGTTAGGGAGAGATTTGATGGCCTCCTGATTACGGGCGACGCGGCGGTGAGCGCAGCATAGGCTGCGGATCGAGAGCGGTCATCCACAGTGGGCGGAGCACTGAACGGACCCAGCACTATCAATCTCACAGATATTCCTAATCAATTCCATACTCTCCTGAGAGAAATATTAAAAACTTCGTCTTTTTTTAAGCATTAAAGTCTTTTTGAAAATAAAATACTAACTTAAATATTAACTACTAAATACTAACTACTTATTTAAAATACAACATTGTAGGTATTATAACATAAGTAAGTTTAGTGCTTTTCGAAATAATTTCCGAAATCATTCAAAAATTCTGATGGGAGGATGTCAGTTATCATAAAATGTTAGAATATTCGTTGTTAGTAAATTTTTCGGTCTGCTTCTTTAGCACTTTGGAAAGTTAGTGAATACTTCCCACTTATTGTGTTCTTCATCCGAAACCTTTAAACTAATAAAAAAGTGATGTGCCGAAAGACGATGGGTTGAGACTGCAGGGTAGAAGTGCTGAGTAATATGGTCAATCGGAACTCACCAAATATCTGTCGTGTTTTGTGCCAAGCGTGCACGCGTATGATGCATTTGATTCGTTAGTGAAAACTTCTTTGAAAATTCTATAACTTTATCCTTACTTTCCAACGATTTCGGTTTCTTCAATTTGTTTCTTTTCCTGAAAATCTTATCTAAGGATGATTCACGAATATCAATTCAAAATTCCATCATATTAAACGAATGTACTAATTTGAATTTCAGGAATCTATGACCAATGCCATTCTCGAGATTTCAACTTTCCAGAAGTGAAAGAATGCACCTGAGTCTTGTAAATCTCGTACAAAAAGTATACGAGATATAAGTGTTTGATGAAAGCATTTTAAAGATTCATTACATAATTATTTTGTCCTTGAATTCGCTTTCCGTAAATAGGGAAAGATAGGAATTCAAAACATTTGTTAATATTGTTGATCTTCTTTCCTCGCAAATGTTTCACCAATGGTAGGTTTCAGTTCCTCAGTAAAGAACGGTAGGTTTTCACTCTTTTTTGACCTTCGAAGATTTTTTTAAGGAATGTTACCATAACTTGGAATTATGGAGGTATCCGAAATTTCAAAGTACCTATTAAGTTTCGGCTGAGCATGTGTAATCGTCCCAGAATCGATTCAGAAGTTTATTTCTAAAGTGACGAATCACCATGTTTGTTTTCTAACTTTACATATCAATATATTCTTTAGGCGACTTGCATCCAAATAATATGTTCCAAAATTTTCTCTTGTATCCAAAAACCGTAGATTCCGAAAATCATTAGCTCCTATATTGAACTATAAGGCTGAATGTGAACATTTGAACTTTCCGAATATTCTATTTTCTCGCTCTTAGGAAGGTACTTCGAAAGAAGAGAAAGTTGTATAATCGTGCGCTGGAAAGAAGCGAATTTTTGGCAGAAAAACTCCTATTGGTGGGCCCTGGTAACAAAAATGTGGATAAATCGTGTTGCGAAATATAGAAAAGAAACTCCCCTAACATGTAGTGTAGTCAGAATCTATGTTTGTTGAGTCCTTGACTCCGAAGAATCGATAGACGACCAAAGGTCTGCTTGTCTGTCTCTCCGTCGTGGTAAACGCTAGCCCCTAAACCGTGTTCTTCAAAATTGATATTCCCCAATCGATCTGAATGAACTCAAGGCTTTAGGAGTTTCAAACGAATGTTTTCATTTTCACTGGTACTTTAAATGAAGCCTCAGAAATATTTTCTAGATAATTTTGTGATAATACTTTGTCTGCAGATGACATAAAAAGCGCTTAAGAGAAGTGCAAGTCTCGTGTTCGATAAATTTCCAGATTTTCTAAAAATTACAAACGTGCAATTTTTTGGGCGTCTTCTTACCACTACAATAATGAAATATGTTCCTTAAACACGGATCATTAAATAAGTACAAGCCCA
Organism: Teleogryllus oceanicus; assembly: GCA_964035755.1. Classification (NCBI taxonomy): domain Eukaryota; kingdom Metazoa; phylum Arthropoda; class Insecta; order Orthoptera; family Gryllidae; genus Teleogryllus; species Teleogryllus oceanicus. The sequence goes on along the minus strand of CAXIVR010000012.1, from coordinate 15,882,821 downwards.
ATTTTTCGAAAATATGAGTAGTTTTCGTATAATTTTGCGCGAAATATAGGCAATTGAAAATAAATCAACAATTTTCTCCATCAAAAAGCGCTTCAAATTTTTCTTTATTTTTCCCCTCTGATAGAATAAGGAATGCTTAAAAGAATGGCGCAGGTATCATTTTCATTGAACTCACCGATTTCTCAAAAATTACAAAGTGAGAAATAATGCGAGAAAGTACCACTAGTTTGTTTTGTTTCTCCATCTTGGAAGATATGACGTTTTGGAAATAAGTCTTTGTATTCTTCCTGGAAGTCTATTATGGTACAGTCATCAACTTTCGCTCCGCTCCCGCCGCGCCCTCGCACTGTGCGCTGGCGGCCGCGAGCACGCGACGCGCTGACAATTAACGGAGGCGGCGACGGCGGCGGCGGCGGCCGCGGGTCAAGCGGCGGGTGGGCGCGACCGCCCAATTATCTGGAAAAGGGCAGTCGGACGCGCCCGTGCCCGCGCCCGCTCCGCCGTGCGCCCGCGCACGCACGCACGCCACGCACCTGCGGCGGCGCACGCTCCTGGGAGGTCCCCGGCGGCGGCGTTGGAGGCGGCGGTGGTGGCGGCTGGGGCGGTGGAGGCGGAGGTGGCGGTGGTGGCGGCGGCGGTGGCGACGGCGGTGGCGGTGGCGGTGGCGGTGGCGGTGGCGGTGGCGGTGGCGGTGGCGGTGGCGGTGGCGGTGGCGGTGGCGGTGGCGGTGGCGGTGGCGGGGATGGGGCGGGGCGGTGGCGGTGGCGGGGCGGGGCGGGGCGGGGCGGTTGTAGCGGCGGCGGTGGCGGCGGCTGGGGCGGCGGCGGGGCGGAAGTCAGGGACCCGCCTCGCCGCCTCCTACGGCGACGACGGTGCTGCGTGGTGGACGACGGTGTCTTTACCACCGACTGGAGAAATAATGGAAAGTGGACGAAGAGAAAGCAGCAGCTGCTATAATAATAAATATCTTGGTAGTAGTTTTAATAAAAAGAAAGAGAATCCATCAGTGGTGTTGCAGGCTTCCGCGGCCAAACTCATGAACTTGGCTGTCCGCGTGGAAGGTTGAAGATTGAAGTGCCGACGTGTTGATCATATCGTGGCCATCTTCACCGCAGCCCTGAAGAAGGCCACAGTATGATGGTTGATACGTCGGCACCACAAATTTCCACGCGGCGTCACTCGGACATCCCAGTTCAAGAATCCATCCAATTAAATTATTTCTTATTGAGATTGTTCACATGATTGATGTTTTCACCAACGGCTACATAGAGTATTAATACCTCGATACAAATTATTTCTTTCAAATATTCTATTTCCACCGGCTTCCGTCGTGAGAGTCTTCAGTTATGATTGGAACACAGTTGCCACCACAGTATGTCTATAAGGGCACACGATTCGTGTTCTGGCGAATTTCTCAGTCTAACTGCATAGCTGTAGACATCAACCACGGTCGAGAGGAGAATTGTAGTGGCCGACTGCTCTGATCAGAAGTTTTCCGTAGTTTCTCCGATCAGCACCAAACGAATGGTGGTGCAGTACCTACTAAACGGGTCACGCACCGTGCAATCTTGCATTCTTCATCCCGATCTCCCGTTTTGCCCTTACATTTGCGCTTCCTTGCACAGAACAAAAGTGGAGCTTACAGCTTGTCCCAGCTATGGCGGTGCATCTCTTACGGAGAGACCGGTAGCGGTACCTCAGAGCATCAACTGATGTTACTGCAGCGCCTCTGACCGGGAGATCCTAGGTGCGAGTCCTGACGGCGCGCCGCGACTGCCGCCGCGGCGGCAGGATTTTCGACACAGGCTTTTCAGCTAGGTCGAATTCAGTCGCTGTCTGGAGGAGAATTCTAGCGGCCGGCTGCTCTGATCGGTAGTTTTCCGTGGTTTCTCCGATCAACACCAGGCGAATGCCGAAGCAGTACCCTACCATACGGGCCACGGCTCGCGCGCGCGATCTTTCCTTCCTCTTCCTGGTCCTATCCTCTCCCCTTACACACATACTAACATGCACCACACTATCACATATTCCGGGAGACCGGTCAGGAGTTTAGAGCTTGCCCCGGCTGGGGCGGTGCCCCGCTGGTGGGAGAGTCCTGGTCAGGGGGAAACCCCACTAGCCGACGGTAGGTCGGTGCCGGATCTCGCCATCCAGTGTGGGAAGATCACCGCCATCTCCCGAGAAAAAATAACATGCACTACACTAACGGGAATAATGGTCGAAGCAGTTGACGCGCCCGGAAACACGAAAAAATCAATCAATCAATCAATCAATCTTACGGAGAGTAGGACATCTCCCTCAACCCGACGTGTAGGTCGCGGGAAGGAACACCGCCATCTCTCGCGATATCACATGCAGTACACTTTTGGGTTCAAAGTCTCTAATGGTTGACGTGCCAGGAAACATGAAATAATCAGTCAAGCAATCCACACGCCTTAGTAGGTCAGAACCTTAAATAAATTATACCATTGCTAATAAACGTATTGCAGAGGCATCTTTCATCACTTGCAAGGTTTCTTACTGTTTTTCATCAGTTTTAACAGCATTTGCTATTTGATATTAGCTTAATGCTTTATGAACTCACATTTCTCTGCTATTGTATATTTCGAAATTATTTTCTTGTTCTAATCGTTACAGTATTCATCAGCACTTTGACATTCGCTGTTCGAATATAAGAGCATCTAGTTCTCTTCTTCGTTTTTATATTTGTAATCATTATTACCTCTTTATTTTACTACTCGAATAATTGCAATTCATCGTCGTTCTCCCTAAATCTTTCAACGCTTTGCTGGTGCTTTCATTTCGTCCCTCTTTCTCTGGAGTGAGGGGGTAATATTCAAGCCCTAAAGGCCTAGCCCTAAAAGTTATTATATTAAATATTACAATTAGGCTAAATAAAATTAACGGTTGTACTCTACACCCAACAGAGGGTATCTAGAACGACATATTCCACACTAACATTTGCAGGCACGTCCAATGTGAAGACAAAAATCGCGAAAACACACACACACACACATATAAATACAAATGCTGACAAGGATGAACATTGACGCCTCGGACTTCAACCGGAGACGTTTATGACCAAGATGTTGAGTATGAACCCGGCCATCCAGGTCGACTATTAAAATAATGATAACGTTAAATAGTGTAAGATGATTTCATATGATATGTGTTGCAATCATGACATTTTATAATTATAACAATATTCGAATATCACAAAATACGCCTATCACAACAATTGCACGAAGTTTCAAATATTAGGACGGAAATGCATGGCGTTCATCGGTGCTACATTTAGAACCAAGAGCTGACGCCACACCGTCACCTCACTAGGCCTATCAACCACTTCCATCGCTGTCGTGATCGACTTTGTCGCGTTCCCTCTCAGCCGCTGACGCCACGCCTGTCGCCGGACCGCCCAGATACAGGCGAGGAATCGCTAATGACGTCCGGGGTGGGGTGCGGGCAGGGAGTGGCCGGTAGGAAACCATCAGATAGGCCCCGTCCGGTTCCCTTGAGTTATGGGGTTCGTAGAAACGACTAACCGCTGGCGCGTCCGCTTTTCACGCGAATACCACCCGCGAGGCAGCGCCTCCGCTGGTGGCGCTCTCACGCGGAGAGGTCGGCGATTCATGCACAAGCCACGGGCGATTTTCAAATTTCCTGTAGATGTGTTTGTTATGACGTCCTCACTGCAGCGCCTCTGACCGGGAGGTCCTAGGTTCGAGTTCTGACGGCGTGACTGCAGGATTTTTGACACTAGCTTTTCAGCGTGGTCGAATTCAGTCACTGTGTGAAGGAGAATTCTAGCGGTCCGCTGCTGTGATCGGTAGTTTTCCGTCGTTACTTCGATCAACACCAGACGAATACCGGAGCAGTACCCTAACAAACGGGCCACGGACCGCGCGCGAGCATTCCTTCCTCTTCCTTGTCCTATCCTCTCCCCTTACACACACACACACACACACACACACACACACACTAACATGTACTACACTACCACATATTCCGGGAGACCGGGCGGGAGCTTGTCCCGGCTGGGACGGTGCCCCGCGGGTGGGAGAGTCCTGGTTAGGGGGACACCTCACTAGTCGACGGTAGGTCGGCGCCAGATCTCGCCATCCAGAGGGGGAAGATCATCGAAACATAAACTACACTTACGGTACTAATGATCTTAGCCGTTGACGCGCCTGGAATTACTAACCAACCAACCAACCAAAGTATTACGTCTTAGTTTCAATTTTTTTATTTCTCCAATTTGATTGAAAAAAATGCACATTTTCTTGGAAGAATATTGAAACGTGTATTTTCCAACTCACTCAATTCGGTACTTAGCAACAAATATAATCAAACATACAACAATAGTACTTCTATATCCTGGAGACGCCTCAGCATCTGGTTAACAGACAGAACATGAACAAGTTGTTATTATTTAATCTCTGCAGTTTTATCCAATTTGGATGTATTTTTAAGTGTTTTGTAAGATCATTAATTACCTTTTTACTTTCTCCGTACAGTGTAGAGATTTTATGTGATGCTGCGCGAAAAAGTCGTGGAATTTTCGGCAGAAAAACGCCTATTACGGTGCCCTGGTAACTAAAAAGTGAATAAATCCAGTTTCTAAATTTACAAAAAATATCCTCTAACTTATGGTATAGCCAGAAGCAATATTTTGTGGGTCCGTGATACCGAAAAAACGAATGACAGCCAAACGTCTGTTTGTTCGTCCCTCCGACCCTCCGACCCTGCAACCCTCCGACCCTCCGACCCTCCGACCCTCCGTCCGCCCGTCCGCCCGTCCGCCCGTCCGCCCGTCCGCCCGTCCGCCCGTCCGCCCGTCTATCTGCCTCTCTGTCCGTCTGTGAACAACGCTAGCGGCTAAACCGTTGAGTCGATTTTCTCCAAAATTTATATTCTCGAATCAATCTGCCTAATGTCACGGCCTCTTGAACGTGAAACCGATATTTTCATTTTGGGGGTACTTTACATGAAGCCCCTGGGTCATTTTCAAAATTTTCAAAGAAATGACTCCATCGTTTTTGATTCAATTTTATTGCTGGATAGGGTGAAGGGCGTTTAAGAGAATGGTGCAGTCTCATATTCGTTGAAAACTGTGATGTTTCGACAATTGCAAAAGTTCAAAATTTGTTCACCGTCTTTCTACAACTACAATTATGATGATAGAGATTTTGCCTTAATAAAATCAGTTCTTTAAACATAGGTTTTGAAATAAGATCATGTACAAAATTTGAGTTCTTTTCACGTAATTTTGCATGAAAATAGGGCGAGAAAAAACATGCTGTTTTAGCACCACTAGTTTATTTTTAGATTTCGATATATTTTTAGATGTTTTTTTATGATCCTCAATGTCATTACACAGGAGATTTGTAAAGATAAGCAGTAAATTACCTCAGATGGAATTCATCACGATTACTTCAAATATTGGTTGTTGGTTATATCACGGCTTCCTAATCTCGGTCACATTATTCTTCAATTCAATGATAGAAATATATCAATACTGTACTAATGAACATTAAATGTATTATAGACGAATAGTGAAAATGGAAACACAAGGAAATAATATCTTTCGGAAATTCTGTTTCAAATGAATTTGGAAAGGTGAGGGTTAAAAATATAACTTTTGTTGGAAAAATTGAAAACAATGCTTGTCAGTGTTTCATTAAATCGAGAACTATTACATACGTAGTCTCGCATCTCTATTCTGGAACCAAAGGTGCTCCGATAAATGCTGAAGTGTACGGCCACATTGCATTGCAAGAAGATAATGATGTATAGGAGTGTGTGCATAGAAGTGTTATATGTGAGAGTTTATTGTCTAAACATATCATCAGGGCTGAAAATTGTCAACAATTTATACATTAGTTTTACACGATCGAAGCAAATATATTTGTATAATCCCAAAGTCACATTATATCAGATCTACCATTTTCTCCAACAACTTCATCTCATTGGTTTAATAGGATTTTTTTCTCGTCTCTCGAGATTGCATGCATAACTGCTCAACTACAACGGGCGAATTATTTCTGACAGCTTATTTGAGCCTTTCTGTATTCGACATTTGTCTCTTCATAAATACGAATGTTCATGCGGAAGTCATCCAAGCGATCAAGAACAATTGTATAAGATCAATTATCACACAGAGCAACCAGTAACTAATGTCAATTTTGGGATTGTTAACAGACTTGTTTGCGTTATACGATCATCAAATCACCGTGTAATTCATTTATTTCAACCACCATCTGGAAAGCACAGAAACCTCAGGGACCTGCATCAGGGGAGCCTAAAAGAAATAAAGCACCGTAAGCGAGATTCCAATCTGAAAACGGATGCGACAAAGTGTGTGTGAAGAGGTGGCTTGAAAGCGAGTGCGCTGGCGGGCAGAGCCGGTCCTCTCAGCCGCCTCCCGCGAGGCACCGTTGTTCGAGCACCGCTCGAAGACCAGGGCGGCACTTGTCGGCTCCCTCCGACGGAAGCCAGAAGAGGCGGACGCTTGGGCGGGCGCTTGTGGATTTGTGGACTCGAGGCGGGGGGACTGCTGTGTAGCGTTGCGGCGATCGCCCACACAGATAGCGCCCGTAGAACTGCGTAACTATGATAAATTTGAGATGTAGAGAATCAAATATTACAAGGAAAATACCGGAAGAGGTGGCTCAGTGCGTTAACTCATGTCCCTGTAGTGCCTCTGGCCGGGAGGTCCTAAGTTCGATTGATTGATTGATTGAATTTTTCGTGTTTGTGGGCGCGTCAACGGCTTCTGTCATTAGTCCCGTTAGTGTAGTGCATGTTTTTTCGCGGGAGATGGCGGTGATCTTCCACCGCTGGATGGCGAGATCCAGCGCCGACCTACCGTCGGTTAGTGGGGTTTCCCCCTAACCAGGACTCTCCCACCAGCGGGGCACCGTCCTAGCCGGGACAAGCTCTAAGTTCCCGACCGGTCTCCCGGAATATGTGGTAGTGTAGTGCATGTTAGTGTATGTGTGTGTAAGAGGAAAGGATAGGACAAGGAAGAGGAAGGACAGATCGCGCGCGGTCCGTGGCCCGTTTGGTAAGGTACTACACCGGCATTCGCCTAGTGTTGATCGGAGAAATCACGGGAAACTACCGACAGAGCAGCCGGCCGCTAGAATTCTCCTCTAGACAGCGACTGAATTCGACCTAGCTGAAAAGCTAGAGTCGAAAATTCTGCTGCCGTCAGGACTCGAATCCTAGGTACGAGCCCCAAAACACTAGTTTGTCAAAGTGGTCTAATTCCGTCGTCTGGAGGAGAACTCTAGCGGTTGGCTGCTCTGATCGATAGTTTTATGTGGTTTCTCCAATAAAATCCAGGCGAATGCCAGAGCAGATGGCTCAGGGCATCAACTGATGTCACTGTAGTGCCTCTGATCGGGAGATCCTAGATTCGAGTCCCAACGGTCGCAGGATTTTCGACACTAGCTTGTCAGCAAGGTCGAATTCAGTCGCTGTCTAGAGGGGAATTCTAGCGGCCGGCTGCTCTGTCGGTAGTTTTCCGTGGTTTCGCCGATCAACAGACGAATACCGGAGCAGTACCCTACCAAACGTGCCACGGACCGCGCGCGATCTGTCCTTCCTCTTCCTTGTCCTATCCTTTCCTCTTTTTAGATTGGATTTTTAGATTTAGCCTGGTCGAATTCATTCGCAGTCCGGAGGAGAATTCGAGCAACCAGCTGCTCTGATCGGTAGCTTTTCATGGTTTCTCCGATCAACCCCAGGCGAATGCCGGGTCACTACCCTACCAAACGGACCATGGAACGCGCGCGATCTTTCCTTCCTATTCCTTGTCCTATCCTCACTCAGTCCTATCCTCACAGAGTCTTTACACACACACACTTACACTAACATGCACTACACTACCACTCATGCCGGGATCCGGTCGGGGGCTTAGAGAGCTGGCTCCGGCTGGGTCGGTGCCTCGCTGGTGGGAGACGCAATGTGTTTAAAGTAGAGACAGTTTTAAATTAAGTTAATTAGATGTACTGATACATTCAGAATTTGTAGACAACTCAGGTAATTTAACTCGATGTTTGGAGTTTGCAATAGACTCACATGTAGAGTGAATTGATGTTTAATAAAATAGTTTGGGAAGTGGGCGACAATAATAGGTGGGAGTATCTTAACTTCATTTGGAAGGCATTGCTACGGGAGCTCGTGGGTGTGAGTTTCACCAAGGGGAGTAGTGTTTGTGAAACGATTTTTCACAGTCGTTTTCTTGTTTATGGTTCATCTCCAGGGCTTATACAGGATCTTTCTGTAATTAAATATCTTCTTTTTCTTTCTACGTATTGTTCTGAAATTTATAATGTGGAAGAATCGTCGCCGCCCGTCAACTATTCATTTTTAACTTATTTTTACATATTTAGTACTATATTACATATTTTACTATTTTTACAAATCATTTTTTTATTCCACAAATTTTCTTTAATATTTTTTATGTAAAGAAGTATCTTCAAAAAAATCAGATTTTCCCTACATTATTACTGCGAGCTGTCTACTCCAGGTACCTTATGTGAAGACGTGTGATGTTCTTACAGTCGAGCGCTCCTGCATCAGTTATCTCAGTAGAGAGTAGAGGGAAATGCTCGTCAGCGACTGAGATCATTTTCACCTTTAGGTGTGAAAAGACTGACGCCGCGTATCGTGACCTTTAACCTTAATGTCCGAAAAACTCTGGCGATCGCTGACGTGTAACACTTCAAGTAGAGTGCTGCACGCTGAAGTGATTGTTAACTGATTGCAGATACGATGCTTGGACGACGTCGTACAAGTTTGTACGACGTCTTCCATTTCGTCTATTTTGTCTGCAACATTACGGCCTTGAGTAGCAATACATAAGCTTTTACTGCTGAAGGGAAAGTTGTATGGTGCAAAGTGTGCATCCAATTGACTCCGTGCTATCCAAATGATTTTTAATTCTAAATTATTGTTAAAATTTTCTTAAGAAATTTTCAATGAATCTAAAATCGTATTATGGAAATGTTTTCTATAATTAACGTATTTTAATATTATCATTTCCGATTTTATGTATTTATTACTAGGGCGCGGAATTTATTGTAATAAAAAATGCAAAATATGTACTTATATGTATTTATTTTTTCCAAAACATGTAAGAAAAAATACAAAGTAAGTAAAATAAAATTTCATTATTGTGTTTAAAATTGTTATCTACAAGCATTTTCCGCGCATAGAGCGTCGCCAATCAGTACTTGACAACGATTCGGAGTTGCTGAAAGTAGGCTCTACCTCTACAGAAGTAATTGTACACAAGACTTCACTACACATAAGACTTTTATTCGAAATGTAAAATATGTTCATAGTATATATTACAATTTTTATAAAGGTGCGGTGTTCAAGTAAATAGTAGTGCCATGTAGCTACAGAGATGAATCCCGGGGAAGGGGGTTAGTGGGTATGTACCCTCTCCCAAAATCGAACGAGGTAAGACAGTTTTCTGTGAAATATATTTGTTAGTTTTCGATCGATTAACGAATGTGCTGTTTGAAACATCAGCAAGCCCCTGACTGAAATTACTTTTGTTCACAAAAATCCGCTCATCCTTGACTCTGAGGACGCAGTAAGCAGGGGGGGGGGGAGGTGACAATGCATGACGAAGATTAGTGGTCATAGAAGCGCAACAGCATTTCATTTGATTTGTAAGAAAGATGATTCCGCAAATATTTTGCGGATTTATTAAAAATGCGCATCTGAAACGTTCCGTTTAGAAGTATAAATATGTTAAAATATAAATAAATAAATAGTACTACGTAAAATATGTAAAAATATGTAATTATACCAAAATATGTAAAATAAAAATAGTTCTAATTCATTCAGAATGGCTTGTATACTCTAAAAATGTTATTGCATGCAGGTATCTAGTTCCTTTGTAAACATTAATTGCATGAAATCCGTTCCCTATTTATTACATATTCTTACGGTTTTCATTACATATTGTATATCATGTACATACTATCAACTCCTGTCGTAAAGAACTTCTGGGGACTTACATGTTTGGTTCACTTTATCAGAGGTTCACTATATCCGATGATGTCAGCATTAGGTCATCAGTACGTTTCCCATTCAGGGTCCGCTACTTTCATCTCAGAGCAGACTTTTTCGATTATGACTTTTGGCCGACGATATTTTTTTTAAGCTGCCTGGTTTTGGAATTTGTAGCATTGATGCGATGTTTTCTATGCCAGGAGGGAATTAAATTTCAGAACACTGTATTTCCGTTCACTATGGCCGATGTTCAGGTTCACTATAACCGAATCTTCTATTGCTTATTTGTAATGTTAGTGAAACGGGACCGGTGACCTAAGTTGTAAGCAGGTCGGGGCAGGTGCCCTAAGCCGCCATCCTGATTGAAGTTTTCTGGGTTTACTCAATCGCTTAAGGCGTATGCCGGGATGGTCCCTAGTTTTGCACTTCCAGACGTAAATGTACAGATTTCCCTCCCCTCTTATATGTTACTACCCTGTATCCATGTAAACTCAGTGGTTAGGCGGAAGAGCAGGCCCTATGGCCTGAGCCTCGCCATTAATAAAGACATTCATGTTATTATTATTATTATTATTATTATTATTATTATTATTATTATTGTTTTTATTTTCTCATCTTATTGGCACATTTGAATGAATTGCACAGATATACAGAATCAAAGCACAATACATCTATTTTTAAAAGGAATTTATAATACATTGTTTCCCATGAATTTTCGTACTATCCTTGTTGTTGAAATAACAACTGCCTTCTGCATGGGTTTGTACAGGTCTTCATTCAAACCCAGTTGCTTAAGGCCCCACATCAGACTCCTAGGGATGACTCCGGTGCTTGAAATAATTATCAGGATAATGTTGACTCTTTTCATATTCCACTGTTTCTCAACGGGTTCAATAAGATTTGCATATTTACTGATCTTTTCAGTGTATTTGCTTTGAATGTTGCCTGCATTTGGGACAGAAACATCAATAAGCATGACATGTTTCTCACACTTGTTAATCACAACCAAATCCGGTCTGTTGTGAATCACTGTATGGTCTGTTAAGATAGTTCTATCCCAATACAAGCGCCACTCTTCGTTCTCCAGAACACTGATAGGTTGGTACTTAAAGTACGGTACCTTATTTTCAGTCAGAAGACGACATTTCTGAGCCAACGCTTGATGTAAAATTTTGGCTACCGAATCATGTCGCTGTTTATACTCGGTGCCTACCAAATGTGTACAACCCGAGGTAATATGATGAATTGATTCCACCGTTGGACAACCATAACGACATAACTCATTCTGCACATTGCTATCTCTAACAATTCGCTTCAAATAGTTACGCGTTGGAATAACTTGATCCTGAATAACCAACATAAACCCTTCAGTTTCTGGAAAGATCTGTCCTGATATAAGCCAGTATTTCGATTTATTATTATTATTATTATTATTATTATTATTATTATTATTATTATTAAGTTCACTATAACCGGAGTCGACTGTTATTTGACATTTCATACTACATATCTTTCCGGTCTCTACGTATAACGGTTGTCGAAATGGGTCCTCTTGGCGGCACTTGTCGGCTTCCTCCAACGGAAGCCATATGAGGCGGCGGTGGCGGCGGCCTCTTGTGGATTCGCGGACGCGCGGAGCGGCGCGGTGAGCGCTGCGATCGCCCGCGCAGATAGCGCCCCGCGCGCCCGCAGATACGCATCTCCGCCGTGCAACCCTTTGCAACCCGCGCCACAATGCCACGCCCCCCAGCCACTTCACAGCACCGCGCCGCGTAGCCCGTGGAAACGCGTGAGGGGGCACATGTTGCCGAGGGGGTGGGGACTCGCACTCGTGCTCGGTTTTAGCGCGACTCCTTTCTGAAGCCGTTCATCGCGTGCGCAATGTTGCGGAAAGAGGTGTGTGAGTGTGTTGATTCTTGTTTACACCTGCCTGAACACGTTCAGCTGCGTGGCTTCGTTGAAAATAAGAGTTGGGGTTGGCGAAAAATACTTGGGTATCGTTTTATTAATACGGTTTCAAACGGCAGGAAATGTTATTGTTCTTTAACTTACGTAAATATTCTTTAAAGCAAGCTTTTTTATTAGGCAACTCTACATTTCCATCCGGAACAGATTGATTCCAATTGTTTCCACAAAGAGCGAGCGTCACATAATTTCTTTAAGTCTTTTATATAACATGATTTAAATGAGTGTGATCAAAAATTAAACGAACAATTGGGCATTACTTAGAGAATATTAATGGAATGAAAATGTATAGACATTGTAGATCTAAACAATAAATATTCTAATTTTCTTCTAAAGTATTTCTTCTTTTAGTTATTTGCTATCTTAATAATGATTTACTCATGTAATAATAAAGTTTTCATGTTGACAAAAACAAAAATAATGGGTAGATGCAGTTTAGAATAGCGTTGTATTTGATATCGCTAAAAAAAGATACAGAGAAAAAAATATTCATGCATTCTTATTTTCCTTTCGTTCAGGGGAATTATACTATGTAGCAACATCTACAGGTACAAGGGAGTGAGAAATCTCTCCCATTCCCCTAATCGCAACTGTACATGACCCAGCGACAAGCACGCTGCGGCGATTCAAGCAGAAAACAGCGCTCGACGAGCGTCGCCCGCGGCGCTATCTGTGCCCGCATCGGCGAACTTCTGCCCGCGAGTCGCAGCCCGAGCGACGACGCAGAGACCGCGGCTGGGCTCGCCGCTTATCTGATCGCACGAGTACGCCACCGGCGGCGCTTAGAGCGCGGCCCCGCAGTGGGGTGCACTTCGCAACACGCATGCGCAGATGCAGCGCGAGATTACAAATTACAGCGACACTCTGCGCGACCGCATAACGGCCAAACACTCGTAAATATTTGCAGATGTAGAGAGATAATTTTTGTAATTCGCTGAATGAAGCGAGCGGGGCGAGTAATCGCTGAGCATTAAAGTGAACGCGCTCGCTGCGTTGGTTCTACTCAAAGGGTTCTTTAAGGGGCTTTGTATTTTTAAGACCCCTTTCAGCCGTGTTTTTTCTTCAGAGGTTGGGGTGTTGTAATGTGTGTATTGAAAACACATCGACGCGTCGTCTAACATTCTCTGGTAAATTCAGACAGGTTTAACTGTGTGGAAACTGAAAGGAGTAAGCACACATTACAATGGTTCTGATGTATAGATTGGCTTGTACACGATTGAGAATGACTTTCGAACATGTCCTTGTAGGCATGAAAGGAGTGTTGATTCATGTTGGATATACCGGGGTACTTGTTGGTCGTTGTTCCCACATGTACTCCAACCGGTTTCAAGTACTGACAATCAGTTTTCAAACGCTCTCCGTTTTTGTTAAATCATTTATGCAACCGGTTTCCGAATTTATATCATTTTTGGGCGCCAGGAAAGGGTTGCGATTTTAAATTTCCCGCAAACACATCTAAAGGGAAATAATTACCCTACTAGCTCTGCCGGTTGGGTTCTTACGAAAATAATCGTCGCCGGTACTTACTTTCTTCCTAGCAAACGATCATTCGATCCGCTCTGTATGCGGAAGAAGCGAGGAATCTGAAATTTGTTCTTCTTTCTAGTTTTTTTTTTTTTTCAGCCGACAGCCGGTTACCCTTTGCGTCCCGATGGGACGCATATTCGACCATACACTAGACACCAACACACTTGCGGGCTCCTCTGATCTGGGGTCAGCAGAACGCGAGGCCTTCCGCTACAACACATACATACAAAGACAAGGGACAAACAACCATGCCCAAGGCGGGACTCGAACCCGCGACCCATCGGACCGAAATGCTGTGTCGGTAATCGCTCTTAGCCACGTCGGCCATCCAGGTCGGCTGAAATTTGCTTCTGGAAAGAAATTATTAAACTATGGATTGCACAAGATGCTAAAGAAATGATAATCAGCTTTTCTTTTTCAAAATAAGAACGTAAGTTTATTCATCGATTAATTCTTTGTAACATAAAATGTCACCTTGGTCATGACCTGTAGTAGAAATTGTAAATAGCGCTATTATTCTTACTGTTTATATATCCATGCGCTCTTGGACGATGAGGACAGGAAGAATCCACTGCTCCAACCAATCTTCTCTCTTGTATCTTGTTCTCGGTCCGCTGTTGGGTCAATGTCCTCCTCAACTTATTAATTGTTTCACTTACGACTTCCGGTGCCAGAATTATTCAAAGTTCCAAATACAAATACACACACAAAATATAAGTCCTCACCGCTCAATTATTTCTCGCAAAATTCCACCAAGTCTCGCATCTATCATTTACATGACCTCTACGATGTGCACGGTATGCGGTCTAAAGCTACTCTCTTAAATATTACAAAATGTTCAACACGATAACTTTCATACCTACGTGTCGTCATACCCCATTGCTAGTTTACCTATGTGTAAGGCAAACAGTGGTATCTCTATGAACAATTCCAAAAATCAGTACAGCAAACATTAAGGAAGGAATTTTCCCAAATCTGAGAGATTTTAAAAGAACATGTATTCACACAAATGATGACTCCAGAAGAGCAATATGCCTGGACTATGTGAACATTTCCTAGAGAAAAAACAAGTCATCAGATTTTGTTAATGGAATTAAGAGACGTTTGTTTGCATTGCAAAACAGGGCTGTAGAATTCCACTAAATTTACATTCTATACCCTCCCATTTTAATTATTCCCTGATAACCTAGGTTTCAAGAGTTATAAAGGGGAGCGATTCCTCCAAGACACCAGAACAAAGGAGCAATGCTACCAAAATTTTTGAAATGACTCTATCATAGCAGATTTCCGTTGGATGTTATACATAGAAGATACTGAAACACTTCACAAGAGACGTGGGAGTTCACGTTTCTGAGTAAAATTAACTAATTTATTTATTTATTTATTTTACGTCAAAAAGAACAGTTAAAAACTGCATATGACGTGCTATGGAGAAAAGTGAATTGTGTGCACATTTTCAAAATTCTGTGATCCCTACACTAAGTCATATACTACTTAAATTTTGAATTTTTGAAAGGGAGAAAAAAACTCCCATGTAATAAAATCTATTTTCAAGGATAAACAAGCAATAAATTTTGAATTTTGAAAGGGAGAAAAAAAACAACAAAAAACTCCCATGCAATAAAATCTATTTTCATAAATAAGCAATAAATTTTGAATTTTGAAAGGGAGAAAAAAAACCAAAAAAAATCCCATTTTTGTAATACCATCATCCCTTATCCCAACTAACATCCCTTATAAGTAAATGAGATAAGGACGATTTTTTGTGTAATAAATAGATTCGCTATTGTAAAACAGTGGTGGGTGATGGCGCCAATCTGATTGCAAAAGCGTAATGTGTGTTAAAAACTGGGTTAGAAAACTATGCTTATATTAATGATGATTACAACAACTTTTATTTTGTAGACAGGATGAGGGCTACAGTGCCCGGTCGGAGCATCGTAACTTCATTCGGAAAGCGGTGACACGGGAGCTCGGGGATTTGGGTTTCACGAAGTCCAGTAGTGCTTGGGAAATAGTCATTTACAATCATTGTTTCCTAGTTTATAGTTCACCTGTAGAGTTTATAACGGTTGTCGAAATCCTGGAAGGGGATTTTAGAAGCCATTCTCTTCTATCTGGTATTCGCGAGTTCCCGCATATGTGGTAAGGTAAAAATGTCTAAGACAGTTTAGTTCATCGTACTACGAAGTTGATAAAACAAAGTACCACCATCGATGTCATCTCCTCCGTACAAGTATATGCCCATTGTTTTAGCAATGGTCCACGATGACAGTCAACATCAAGAGACTAGGGACATAAAATTCTAATACCCAATTTGCATTTTATTAATGTTCTATGATTTTAGGTGACAAAAGACTAAGCACAAACAGCTGGACTAACTTTGCATTTTATTTAAAAGAACAATAAGCAATCAATAGTAAAACAAGAAAAATAAACTTGTTATGTAACATGTTAAGAAATTTCAGTTTTCTAATTGGAGGAAACTTTTAGAAACACCACTGCTAGCGGTACTTCTTGTGTGATTTTTCGTGGTAACGTGGGAAGCATAAATTTGATTTTCAAAAATCAAGTTTTGAAAACAAAGCTAATGTCAACAAGAGCAGAACTTATACAATGAACGCAAATGTACAGGTATTTTTCATATTGATATCAAGAAGTTGTAACATAGCACAGAGTATTCGATTTATCATTTTCAAAGAGAATTTCACAGTAATTTATGAGGGAAATGAAAAAATACTTTACTTACGCCACCACTGTTGTAGGTAGAATAATCCCTGAGGAAATTGATACAGAAATCGCCGATATTCCGATATCGACTTAATATATTAGTTCCTATACAGCATAAAAATGATCGTGGAACCTGAAAAGAAAATGATTTTACCGGAATGAATGCTTATAATCACTGAAATATTTTAAATAGAAAATTATAAATAGCAAATAAGAAGATCGGACGGATGGTCTCATAGGCAGACGTTCTGCCGCAAACTAATTTTTCCTATCCAAACCTTAATTCTGACTACACAATATGTAAGATGTAGTAATATATCACAAATATATTTGTAGTTCCTACGGGAACAATATTTATCCAATTTTCTGATATCAGTGCTCCACCTTCCGCTGCCGCAGTACAATGTTTTCATTACGAAAGTGCATAGACAAGAAGGAAACAAAAACTTTCTAAGGCGAGAAAGCAAAAAACCATTTACACTATGAAATTTCTGCAAAATTTTTAATGTACAAAATTTTAAATTAAATTTAATGCACACGTACAGTAATACGTGTACATTAAATTTAATGTATGTACAATTTTTTGTACACAGTTAACAATCAAACACTAAATCTTCACTGGTTTGAATTTAAACATTAAATTTAACGTCCATTAATCTCGTTTTAATGACCGGGAGCGGTAGCTCAGTGTATCAACTGATGTTACTGCAGCGCCTCTAACCGGGAGGTCCAAGGTTTGAGTCCTGACGGTGGCAGGATTTTCGACACTAGCTTTTCAGTTAGGACGAATTCAGTCGCTGTCTGGAGGAGAATTCTAGCGGCCGGCTGCTCTGATCGGTAGTTTTCCGTGGTTTCTCCGATCAACACCAGGCGAATGCCGGAGCAGTACCCTACCAAACGGGCCACGGACCGCGCGCGATCTGTCCTTCCTCTTCCTTGTCCTATCCTCTCCCCTTACACACACACTTACACTAACACTTCCACATATTCCGGGAGACCGGTCGGGAGCTTAGAGCTTGTCCCGGCTGGGGCGGTGCCCCGCTGGTGGGAAAGTCCTGGTTAGGGGGAAACCTCACTAGCCGACGGTAGGTCAGCGCCGGATCTCGCCATCCAGCGGGGGAAGATCACCGCCATCTCCCGAGAAAAAAACATACACTACACTAACGGGACTAATGGCCGAAGCAGTTGACGCGCCCGGAAACACGAAAAAATCAACCAATCAATCGTTTTAATGTACCTCGTACATTAAAATTCATGTACAGCCGTACATTAAACCTACATAATTTCTGACAGTGCAGTAACTAGCGAGCGCGGGGCTGAGAGGAGCCGCCAGTTGGCCAGATGCGCCTCCGCGTGCGGGAGGGCGGGGCGGCTCGGCGTGACCCCTCCCCACCGTAATTGGAGGGAGGGGTTGTCAACCCTCAGGTGGCGGCGCAGGGCGCGGTCGGGGTCGATTGCGCGGAAACGTCACTCACCCGCCGCGCACGTGGCCCTTGGCCCGCGCCGCGAAGGGAGATGCGACAGGGCGATAGGGCGAGGCCAAGGGACCACGAAGGGGTTTGGAGCGCGACAGGAAGCGGCTTGGAGACGCACACGGACGTTACAGAACGTGCCCTCCGCGGGCCGTTGCGGTGGGATCGAAACAATGCTCTCGGTCGGATGCGGAGGCGCAGGGAGAGGAACATTTTGTTTTTCTGAATCTTCCCCATCCACCGGGAGAGGTGATTCAGGATGTCACTGAACTGCCTCTGACCGTGAGGTCCTAGATGGCAGGAGTTTCATCGCTAGTTTCTCAGCTAGGTCGGATGCAGTCGCTACCTGGAGGAGAATTCTTTGGCCGGCTGCTCAGATCAGTAGTTTTCCGTGGTTTCTCCGATCAACACCAGGCGAATGCCGGTGCAGTACCCTAGCAAAAGGGTCACGAACCGCGCGCGATCTGTCCTTCCTCTTCCTTGTCCTATCCTCTCCCCTTACACACACACTTACACTAACATGCTCTACACTACCACATGTTCCGGGAGACCGGTCGGGAGCTTAGAGCTTTTCCTGGCTGGGGCGGTGCCCCGCTGGTGGGAGAGTCCTGGTTAGGGGGAAACCCCACTAGCCGACGGTAGGTCGGCGCCGGATCTCGCCATCCAGCTGGGAAAGACCACCGCCATCTCCCGAGAAACAAACATGCAGTACACTAACGGGACTAATGACCAAAGCAGTTGACGCGCCCGGAAACACAAAAAAAAACAATCACATATATCGGGAGTCCGATTGAGAGCTTGCCCCCATTTTGAGGAACTACCTGATTAGGCAAAACCCCGCTAGCCGGCGGTAGGTCGGCGCCGGATCTCGCCATCCATCACCGCCATATCCCGTACAAAAACATGCACATCACTTATAAGACTAATGACCTTGGAAGGTGACGCTCCTGAAATCATTAGTAATCAATCACCAATCAATCTTCCCCCATCCCTCTCTCTCTCTCTCTCTCTCTGTCTCCACCTGTCTCACACACACTCCTCCACCCTCTCCCCTTTATCATCCTTTCTCGCACACTTCCATCCTACTTCCTTCCACTCCCTCCTTCCATTTCCCTCTGTTCCCATTATTCTCACTTCCTTCCCTCTTATCCTTTCCCTTCCCGTCATCTTTCCGTTTCTTCTAACCCGTCATTCTCCCTCTTGTCTGTCCTCGCCCCTCTGCTGTCACCCTTAAAAACAGCAAAACACAACAACAGAAAAATACGTTTCCTGTAATTATTCACTCAACAGATGACTATGTTCCTTTTAAAATATCAAAATACAAAAAACTACGTATCGTTAAGGGTTCTGTAGTTATGTATTACTTTTCCATGGTCATTCTATGAAAAGTGAATTATATTTCAAATAGTCTAAGCTGAGGGAAAGTTGAATTCATGATTCACAGTCAGTTGAACTTTAAAATATAGAATTAAAGAATCTAATTATTGAAGTTATAATTCATATCATTTACAATACCAAGACAAATTGAACAGTAGAAAGGGATTCTTCCACACTGATTAGACATTTGAATGAGGAAAATATTTTATTTCTAATTTAATTCAATAGAATCGTTCTCGTAATGAATATAGATGAGTTTACGCATATAAACTAAAAGGTGAGCAAATTATTTAAAAAATTAATTGCAGGTTAAAATGATGTCATCTTGCTAATCGTATAAGATATTCCAAAAAAAAACAACAAAAAAAACAAGTAATGTACGATCACTTCTGCACGTGAAAACAAATTTATCGCCCCAACCAATCCTCCTTTCATGAACTTCGCAGATAAACGAAACACGAAAACGTCCTGCTTCGGAACGTTCATTGTTACTGCAAAAATGTTTTTCTAGGAAGAGTTGGCTTCAGGAAAGCATTTCAAGTGCAGAAGAAGTAGTCCGCAGTCATGGGTAAGAAAAATATTTGTATGCTAAAATGGAAGGTCGCTGTTGTGCTACATAAACAGACATTACGTATTTTCATTCCTAACAAACAGGTAAAATGCTGATTCTGCATATAAAAACATTTTAAAATCTAGTATTGATGGTTATTACGTTTCTTTTATGTTTTGCGGTGAAAAGATTTTGTGTTTTTTAAGTTTATAAGGTATCGTAAAAAGAAATAAAATAAGTACTACCTAATATAATCAAAAACATTTTTGATTTTCGTAGTTACAACCTGACCATCCCAAACGGCCGACGTAGCGTTTTCCAAGAAGCGCGGCTATTCAGCAGGGCAGCGTCGTGGGTAGGTTCTACTTGGATCAAAATCCAGATTAAACCTAGCCACAATAATTTTTTTTTTCCCAAACGGGGGACTGGGTTACTTGGATAAAAACTAACAACGTTTTTTTTTGGTTAACCTGATTATCCCAAACGGCCGACGTAGCGTTTCCCAAGAAGCGCGGCTATTCAGTAGGGCAGCGTCGTGGGTACGTTCTACTTGGATCAAAATTCAGATTAAACCTAGCCACAATAACATTTCTTCGATTTTGTCAGTTAGAACCTGATCATCCCAAAGGGTCGACGTAGCGAGTTCTCCACGAAGCGCGGCCATCCAGCCAGGCAGGTCGTGCATTGTGGCAGGCCGGGGGCGCGTCGAGTGGCGAGACGGAGGGGGAGGTGGGGGGCGGGGGGGTCGGGGGTGGAGCGAGGGCCGCGGCGCGCGCCAGGTGGAGGAGGCCGCGTCGCAAACACGCCGCGCCACAATGGTTCGTCCTAAGCAAACTGGGACGGCGCGGCGCGGAATGCGCCGGGGGCTCTCATCCCCTCCCGCCCTCCCGCGTCCACCGCCAGCCCTCGCTACCGCGCAGAAATGTGTGCTTCCCCGCGTCAGACCCCTTGTAGACGCTACCGTCGCCACGCACTCACTGTAACAGACGCTGCTGTCGTCTCCACGATCGTCACCTGGAACTTTCTAACTGTTGCGTTTCGCTATTAGACCTAATAGTTGATTGATTGATTGATTGATTTTCTCGTGTTTCCGGGCGCGTCAACTACTTCGGTCATTAGTCCCGTTAGTGTAGTGCATGTTTTTTCTCGCGAGATGGCGGTGATCTTCCTCCGCTGGATGGGAGATCCGGCACCGACCTACCGTCGGCTAGTGGGGTATCCCCCTAACCAGGACTCTCCCACCAGCGGGGCACCGCCCCAGCCGGGACAAGCTCAAAGCTCCCGACCGGTCTCCCGGAATATGTGGTAGTGTAGTGCATGTTAGTATGTGTGTGTAAGGGGAGAGGATAGGACAAGGAAGAGGAAGGACAGATCGGGCGCGGTCCGTGGCCCGTTTCGTAGGGTACTGCTCCGACATTCGCCTGGTGTTGATCGGAGAAACCACGGAAAACTACCGATCAGAGCAGCCGGCCGCTAGAATTCTCCTCCAGACAGCGACTCAATTCGACCTAGCTGGAAAGCTAGGGTGGAAAAGTCTGCCGCCGTGGGGAGTGGGAACCTAGGACTTCCCGGTCAGAGGTGTTGCAGTGACATCAGTTGATGCACTAAGCTACCGCTCCCGGTACTACCATCGTCCACATGCCAATCAGTCATAGACGTTGCCGTTGTCTCCGCGAACGTCACCTGGGCCGGTTACACCTCGTTCTAAATGAAGCGTTTTGTTGTCCAATCTAACTTTTCATGAACTATTGCTGTATCCACCTTCAACCATTGCATCACGTTCACGTTATCACTTCTGTTATTACTACGAAGAGTGTTTTATATGTAGTAGTAACACCGTCATTTCTTCCGATATATGCAAATAATGGAAATCTCATTCTTGTTTTTGAATGTCACTGGCTGATACCATATTGGATGTACAAGTCATTAACAAATACGCAAGTACAAAATACATAATTGTGAACAGAGTGAAACCAAAATAAGGGTAATTCATACATCCAATATTCATGAAAATCTGCCAGGTCTATGCAAAGGATACAGTGGTGAATATTGGCCATTTATGAGAATATCGAACGTGTTCATTTCCTGTCTGATGTTCCATCGAGATATCTTGCTTATTTGCATTGCATCTCCCAATCAATAGCCTCGTTAGTTTCTGGCTGATACTACAAGATATCCGGTCTGAGATGGGGCGAATTCGGAGAAACGAGTATCAATGGTAATTTGACGGCGTTCTCTGTTGCATTCCAGCACAAATTCACACATGCAGAATCTTTAGTCATCACCATGACCAACACTGTCATCAGTATTCATGCATGGATTCGGTTCTAAAATAAAAATGTATCTCGTCATCATCAACTTTACCGTTGCAGTAGAGTCCATTCAATTCCTGGGCCCCTCCTTTTCGTTCGCCGCTCAGACACCTCCCGCCCCTTCTCCTCTTCCGTTCCCCTCCTCCAGCCCATTCGACGCCCTCCTGCGGCGGTATTGTGCCAACACGCGCACGAAACGCGCGGCCGAACGTCATTGTGTCGCCCGCGGAGTAATGGTCACTCCTGATAACAAATTGGAGCGGCTCAATCCTGCAACGTGTCGTCCGCTTTGTACTGCGATAGCAGCGCCCTCGCGGCCGTGTCGCGAACGGGGCGTGTCCGGCGGCGACCGTACGCGGGCTAACAATGTTTCCACGGCGGGGTCCAAGGCAGAGATGGTGCTGGTTCTCAAAGAGGCATATAGACTGTAACCGTGGGGGGGGGGTAGTGGGGGCGTTGGTGGTAATGAAGGCGGTGGTGGAAGTGGTAGCAATATAGAGGTCGTTGGGTTCTAGCGGCCGGCAGCTCTGATCGATAGTTTTCCGTGGTTTCTTCGATCAACACTAAGCGAATGCCGGGGTAGTACCCGATCAAACGGGTTTCGGACCGCACGCGATTTTTCCTATCTCTTCCTTGTACTATTCTCTCCACTTATACACACTACCCTAAATGCACTACACTACCACACTTGCCGGGAGACCGGTCGGGAGCTTAGTGTTTGACCCGGCTGGGGCAGCGCCCCGCTGCAGCGCGCTGGTGGGAGAAACCTGGTTAGGGAAAACCCCGCAATCCGACGGTATGTTGGCGCGGGATCTCACCATCCAGCGTGGGAAGAACACCGCCACCTCCCGGGGGAAACATGCACTACAATTACGGGACTAATGACCCTATTAGTGGACGCGAGCAGAATCACGAACAATGAATCAATAATTAGAGTCGGTGGGAGCCACAAACTGTAAAGTCTAGATTGTTTTTATAGAAAAGCTATTAACTTTTAATTTACGTTGATATCTTAATCTCAATGTAAAAAAATATTTTTAAAATTTTAATTACAATATTGTTTATTTTTCAAAGAATTAAAATATGAAATAACCAATAATATATTTAAATTTCGTTTTGGGTGGACACATGGATTAAGAAACGATGAAAAAGAGAAAAGTAACTATCCTAATAATGAAGAAGAAACTAATAGTTGTAATGGTGATGGGCAATAATTGCGTTGCCTGCGAATGGCGTGATGATGGGACTTAGGAAGCTTGGGGGTCGTGGTACGACCAGGGTTGGCGTAATGTATTGGTGGGTGACAGTATCGGACGATGGTGATTGTGGCTTTTGTCAAGGCTGAGAAGGTGTAGTGATGACACATGTAGGCACCGTAAAAACGTAGTGACAATCGAGAGAATAATGGGACAGTAAATATGACAGTGGCTGTAGTGGCTGAAGTCGCAGTAGGATTGGTGAAAAACGCCGAGGAACGATGTCGCAGGCGTGAGGGAATCCGGAGGTTCCATGCTGGGAGTAGAATTGCGGTAGCGGTCATGGGAACACACGCTGCCGGTGGCAGAAATGGCTTTGCTGGAAACGGCTGTGGCTCCAGTAGCTGCTGTGTTCGTTTTCGAGTTCGTTAGCCGAAATACCTCTGCGTCACTCCCCGCGCCTCGCGTCCGAACAGTCGGGGGTCCCAGTGAGAAGCGAGGCCGGTCCCCGCGCTGGGGGTTGTTACAGAATACCACGTCCCCACCCAGCAAATGGTCGCCATTAGCGGAGAAGAGCGATAGTTTTGTCGCGAGAGGCGAGGGGGCCTGTCAGCAATAAAATTTACAGTACGGGTCTTTTGTGTCTCAGATCAATGGCAGATGAGGGAAACACATTTCTTGCAAAAGCCTATAACCTGCGCTGATGTAGCAATGTGTTTAGCGGCAGAGGAACGAATCTCACATTCGTTGAACTGAAACACATGTAATACTAGTATCTTCATTGTTTCTCTTTTATTATTAGGATATTTTAAAATTTATTTTAAGTCGCATCAACAGCTAGGTCATTAGTGACTAAATAAATACAATATATTACATATTAGGATTGTTACTTTTTACTTTATCATGGTTTCTTAATCCATTTGTCCATGTACTCATGAAAACGTGCAGCAAATTTGTAATAAATATATTATTGGTTGTTTAATATTTTAATTATTTGAAAAAGAAACAATTTAATAAATGATTTTAATTAAAATATGTTTTATAAATACAAAAATTCCATTCTATTTCGCTTTACGTTGAGATTAAGATATCAAAGTAAATTAAATGTGGTTTGTCTCGCTGTCAATTGTAGAACGTCAATACGGTTAAAGATCCACAGTGTTTAAGACACATGCTTACAGCAGCTGCCCACATATTCACATCTGACTTTCAAATTCCGAGATAACTGCAAAACAAAATTGTGTTTGAAACGCGTCCACAAATGGCTAGACGAAACAAGAAAAGCATTCGTAGAATACAGCTACAAAGATAAGATAGCTTTCGCTACTTAATAACTGTGTCTCTCAATGTCTACCGTACCCGGCAGTAGCCCACAGGGTAAGGAAATCTTCACTTATATCTAGGATTCCTCGCATGGATTGGTTTGGTTGGTTTTTTCGTGTTTCCGGGCGCGTCAACTGCTTTGGTCATTAGTGCCGTTTGTGTACTGCATGTTTTTTTCTCGGGAGATGGCGGTGATCTTCCCCCGCTAGATGGCGAGATCCGGCGCCGACCTACCGTCGGCTAGTGGGGCTTCCCCCTAACCAGGACTCTCCCACCAGCGAGGCACCGCCCCAGTCGGGACAAGCTCTAAGCTCCTGACCGGTCTCCAGGAATACGTGGTAGTGTAGTGCATGTAAGTGTGTGTGTGTAAGCGAGAGGATAGGACAAGGAAGAGGAAGGACAGATCGCGCGCGGTCCGTGGCCCGTTTGGTAGGGTACAGCTCCGGCATTCGCCTGGTGTTTATCGGAGAAATCACGGAAAACTACCGATCAGAGCAGCCAGCCGCTAGAATTCTCCTCCAGGCAGCAGCTGAATTCGACCAAGCTGTAAAGCTAGTGTCGAAAATCCTGCCGCCGTGGGGAGTGGGAACCTAGCACCTCCCGGTTAGAGGCGCTGCAGTGGCATCAGTTGATGCACTGAGCTACCGCTACCGGTCCCTCGTATGGAGAGAGCGGGCGAAACAACGGCGGGAGTCGACGCGTTTGCGCGCCATGTACGGACCGGGCGGTTGGCTAATGGTTGCCAGCGGCGGCTGTCGGTCCCCGTGGAGCCGCGTGGGGCGGGGCGAGGTGGGATGGGGTGGGGTGGGGTGGGGGTGGGGAAGAAGCCCCGCAGGTGGGAGCGCTTTCCCGCAGGCGGCGCACGCGCGCGTCCCGCCGCCTAAAAAGCCGCGCACTCTGTAAATCACCGGAGCCACTCCGCTGCCGCCACCGCCTGCTCTGACTCTGACTCTGCCTCCAGCATCACCTCCGTCGGCCGCCATGCTTTGATTTCCGATCTTCTCGCGGTTTCGTTTATTCCTTTTGCTCTTTCCATTACGATCTGATTTTTAAAACATGTGTTCCATTGATTGATTTGATTGATTTTTTCGTGTTTCCGGGCGCGTCAACTGCTTTGGTCATTAGTCCCGTTTGTGTACTGCATGTTTTTTTCTCGGGAGATGGCGGTGATCTTCCCCCGCTGGATGGCGAGATCCGGCGCCGACCTACCGTCGGCTAGTGGGGTTTCCCCCTAACCATGACCCTCCCACCTGCGGGGCACCGCCCCAGCCGGGACAAGCTCTAAGCTCCCGACCTGTCTCCCGGGATATGTGGTAGTGTAGTGCATGTTAGTGTAAGTGTGTGTGTAAGGGGAGAGGATAGGACAAGGAAGAGGAAGGACAGATCGCGCGCGGTCCGTGGTCCGTTTGGTAGGGTATTGATCCGACATTCGCCTGGTGTTGATCGGAGAAACCATGGAAATCCACCGATCAGAGCAGCCGGCCGCTAGAAGGCGAACCAAGCCGGCTCCTCCAGAAGGCGACTGAATTCGACCTAGCTGAAAAGCTAGTGTCGAAAATCCTGTCCAAAATCACAGGTCCAAAAAGTAACCTTTTTCAACGCGCTCTAGCGACTGAACCGTTTTTCAGAAAATGAGAGTTAAATCATGTATTTGTATGAAATTTACTCTACTTTAATTTTTATAAATGACATTTGTTTCGATAAAACGCCTAGTTTTGAAGATATAACAAAAAACATAAAAAATGGGAAACTTAATTTTTTTTGTAATTTTCTCTGTGTACCCAAACTTTTCTGTGGTGGCAATCCTAAAATTCGAATTCAACACCCTCAAAAACACATAGAGCCCTTACAAAAAAATTCCGAAATTTTCGCTGGATCCGGCCCTTATGAGCACCAATTGACCGGACTGTAGTTGCCCCAGCGAGCGGCTGGACCCGCGGTCGCGGCTGGAGCGGGCCGTTGCCAGCCTGCAAATTAATGGCCCGCGACGCGTTGCCCCGGCTGCAGGGACTCGTGCCGGAGAGGGGAGGGGAAGCGGACGAGCGAGGAGGGAGGCGAATTCTCGGGAACGCGGGGCGCATTAACACGCCGAAATGACTTCAAATGAGACTCGAAAAAAAGTCGCGAAAGAATCTGCCAAATCGTAAACAATTACTAAATTTCAGGTTGAGCTCCAGTGAAGTCATCGGCGAAGGTGAAGTTACAGGCTTCAGTAAATAATATCGTTGATGAAAGTTGTTTGAAAATTTTACTTCGAAGGTCAGGAAATTGTAAGAAGAATTCGGACGTAAAATAATATTTTGGAATTTCCCCAAAATAAGAGTTGGTTGTTGGATGGTGTGTGCTGTCCTAAATATTCTGGATCATACAATAAGTATACATTCTCTTTGCAAACAAAATTAATTATTTATGTTATATTTGTGACATGCCTTAATCGTTATTGCTATTCTGAACTGATTGTTGTTAAAAACTAGAAATGAGAAATACAGAGATTCAAAAAAAGGAAAAACTATTCAATTATACAACGCATTTTCTTTTTCGAGAACAATACAGAAAAGCTTCAGGTATAAGCTGTGATGAGCCTGAAAAATAAATTATTGTTGTGGTAGTGGAGTCAATCCGGTTTTAAAGTTAAATCCAGGGTTCTTTTATCGGTTCTTAAGCTTTGCTCATATTTTAATCAAAATTATGTTGTTCCTAACCGAACTGCATCTGATACACGTGCATTTGATTAGCGTGTTGCAGAGATACTAGTATCCCCATAATAATGTTACACTACAGTGTAATTAGTGTGTTGCAGAGATACTAGTATCCCCATAATAATGTTACACTACAGTGTAACATTATTATGGGGATACTAGTATCTCTGCAACACACTAATTAAATGCACGTGTATCAGATGCAGTTCGGTTAGGAACAACATAATTTTGATTATGTGATTGATTATGTGCTTTATGTGATATTTATGAAACATGACATTTATGAAATGTCTATAACGTGTTCGTGTTCATCTGTAATGCATATTTTTTATCGTCTATAATGTATACGAGTACATGGATGGTTGAATTGTATATCATCTATATATTGTTATCGCTTAAGACTTTAACAGCTTAAAAATGACCTTAAATAAACAAAAATTGTTCACTGAACCCTTATATCCTATTAACATATATTACACTATACCCATTAAAACAAGTAGATCATTCAGAACTGACTCCAAATAAAAATCATGAACTAAATACGCTAAGAAGTGTGTACTTAAATTACATTCATATACAGGTTTCTATCAAATGCAGTTCTAAATGGGTACGTGATGCTTAAATACGTAATGCAGGATATATTCTAAGCAATTTATGTCATTGACCCCATTTCATAATTGTTGGGTGGAAAGTTTATATTAACTTTCGAAACAAATTAATAGACGCATATAATAAATCTAATAATAATTCATATATAATTGTTAGAAAAATAATAGTTTAATAAAATACAAAAATTGAGGTTTTCCGAATAATTACTGTAAATTTAAAATAATGATCACAATATTTCCGAAAAATTTTCAAAGTAAATGAGTGCAATAAAAATACAAATTTCGCAAGCGGCCATGCGAACACAATTTTGCCGTGTGCCAGGAACTGAATTTTTAAGCCATCTTCTTCGATAACTTACCCATAATATTCGCCAACTTCCATTTTTCGAACAGCCAGCATGAAATGGCAAAGAAATACTCTTTTTCCAGCCGAGGGATATCCACGGCTCCTACCAGTCCATTGAACCTGGAAGCAACATTCCACCGCCAGCCGTCGATGCAAGTGGCACTGAGCGGCTCACTTCCTCGGAGGTCCGAGGCGCGAAGCAACTCCCAGCAGTTCACTCCCACGAAAAACCGGCCCGGTCCATAACGCCACGCCACTCGAGCTCGAACCCGGCTCCGCGAGAAAAAGATCGCAACTCGGCAACCGACTCTCGATCCCGTTTTACTAGAAGTTCTTTTCAATTTCCTTGTTCTTCAGCGTATGGGGCCAACGGTGGATATTTGCGAGCTTCATCGTTGATGCACATCATTTATCACCTCCCACCGAAACCTAGATCGAATTCAGCCGTTATCTGGAGGAGAATTCTAGCGGCTGACTGATCTGATCTGCAGTTTTACAGCATTTCTCCTGTCAACAGCAGGCAAATGCCGGAGCAGTACCCTAACAAACGGGCCACGTGGGACGCACGATTTTTCCTTCCCCTTCATGGCCCTGTCCTCACCTCTGATTTACACATACACCTACTTGTACTACACTACTATATATGTCGGGAGATCAGTCAGGAGCTTAGAGCTTGTCCGGGATGGGCTGGTGCCCCGCTTACGGGAGATACCTAGTTAGGGAAAACTCCTGTACTCAACGTTTATGTCTGCGCCACATCTCACTATCCAGAGGGGAAAGTTCTCTACCCCTCCCAAAGAAAAACTTGCGTTACGGTACGAATGACCTTAGCAGTTGACGCCCCCGGAAACACAAAATAATCAATCAATTAAACCCGACCACACGAGAATAAATATTGCAATCTTCTGCATATGGGGTCAATGGCGGATATTTCCGAGCTTCATCATTCTTGCACACCATTTATCACCTCCCATCGAAACCTAGATCGAATTGAGCCGTTATTTGGAGGAGAGTTCTAGCTGCTGACTGTCAACAGCAGGCGAATGTCGGAGCATTACCCTGACAAAGGGACCCTGACACGTGGGACACGCGATCTTTCCTTCCCCTTCATTGTCCTGTTCTCACTTCTTACTTACACATACTTACACTTACTTGCACTACACTACTATATATGTTGGGAGATCAGTCAGGAGCTTAGAGCTTGTCCCGGATGGGGTGGTGCCAGGCTTACGGGAGATACCTGGTAAGCGAAAACCCGTGTGGTCGACGTATACTATGTCGGCGCCACATCTCAACATCCAGAGAGGGAAGATCACTGCCACCTCCCGAAGAAAAACATGCGGGACGGTACCAATGACCATAGCAATCGACGCGCCCGGAAATACGAAACAATCAATCAGTCAATCGAACCCAACTCCACGAAAAAAGATCGCAACTCGGCGACCGTCTCGCAGTCCCGTTCAACTAGAAGCTCTTTTCAATTTCCTCGTTCTTCTGCGTCTGGGGCCAACGGCCAATACGTAAGCTTCATCATTATGCGCGCCGTTTATCACCTCCTTCCGACACGCATAATCACGCAACAGGTGAAGACGACTCCCGCCGGAGTGTTTCGCTCCTAATTTAGCACCTGTTTTGTTTACTCCGTGCGCAGCGAGGAGGGACCAGGGGGAGAGCTCCGAAACCGCGGAGGTCGCCTTGTCCGCCGTAAATCGACCACGCGCGCACATAGTTCATGCTCCGTCGTGGACACGCCCTCTCGACGCACGCCTATTACCGCTCGGCACACCGCCCCGAGCGGTAATCTGCGTAGCATTAGGAGAAATCACGCATAAATAACGACGCCCTGCCGCCCGCGACGAAGGAATTTCACGCGCCCGCCGGGCAGGCCGGCCGCGCGTGCGTTGCCAGCCTTGGGTGAAGCCTCCGGAGGTAGTGGCAGGCCTGTTTCGGTGTTTGCGAAATCAATGAGCAAGTCGGTGAAATCCAACACCTGTCGTAATTGGTTTCTGTTTCGTTAGGTTCATTTACACTTTCACAACATCACACTTAAAATACCAGTTAATTGAGGAAACGATTCTGATTCGGGACTTCTGACTTGAAATTTTAATTACTTTTATTTAATATGGATGGTAAAAAGAATTAACCTTCCATAATTTCTATAATAAGTTATTGTGGTAGATTTCTTTTTAATTGTGCGTATGGAATTCCACATTCTGAGGACCATCGGGTTTGGTTTAAATAGTTAAAATTTAGTTTTAAATTAGTTTTGTGACATTTTTTTATAATGTCCCCAACCACATTGGCCTTAATGATTGCTTACAAAAGACTCTGAGGTGAGTTTTTGTTGTAAAAAAAGAACTTAAAACAATTTTTTGAGTGTTCATTACTTCACCTACCCTTAAGATACATTCAATATCGAAGATCATTGTTTCAGTTGTTCCATGCCTAAGTTTCGTTAAACTCTACCGAAATCCTGCATCTCATTTTATTAACCAATCAACACTAGTAACAATATTTTCACCATTAAGCACAAATTTCTCCAGTAACCAAACTAATTATACGCTTCAATGTGATAATTTAATCTTCGTCTCAGCTATCTATACTGAATAACAAATGATCAATTGCAACCGCTCGTGCATACATACCTGAGAAACGTATCACAAGTTTTACCACATTCCTAAATAAATCGTCGTTTTCATCATCTTTTGATCTACTGCAGGATATCTGATTAGATCCACTGCAGGATCTGTTTTCTACTCTCACTTCTTCTACCTGCACCTATTGCGTGCAATTGCCTGACCTTCACCACGGACTGAATCACCGTGACCACCTCCGCCTTCATTTAAAGACAATTTATAATCTTTATATTCCGACCGCCGCTTCCCGCGCGCCGCGCCAGTTTACAAATGGGAATGCGACGTGCGGCGCATGCGCTGTGCGCTCTCCACAAAAAACGCGCGGCGAGCCGCATTGCGTTTGCGGCGGTGGCGTTGAAGGTAGTGGTGGTGGCGGCGGAGGTGGCGGTGGCGGCTGTGGTGGAAGCGGCGGCGGCGGCGGTGATGACGGTGGCGGTGGTGATGGCGGCGGTGGCGTTGGCGGTGGCGGCGGCGGTGGTTGTGGCGGAGGTGGTGGTGATGGTGGCTGCGTCGGTGGTGGTAGCGGAGGCGGTGGCGGTGGAGGTGGCGGTGGCGGTGGCGGTGGCGGTGGCGGTGGCGGTGGCGGTGGCGGTGGCGGTGGCGGTGGCGGTGGCGGTGGCGGTGGCGGTGGCGGTGGCGGTGGCGGTGGCGGTGGCGGTGGCGGTGGCGGTGGCGGTGGCGGTGGCGGCGGGCGGGGGCGGCGGCGGGGCCGGGGGTGCGGCAGCGGCGGTGGCGGGGCGGCGGGGGGAGGCGGTAGCGGCGGCGGTGGGAGCCAGCTGTGTCCCGTGCGCCGACAGGCGCCGACGTAAGGACAAATTGCGGCGGCGCAGCCGCCGCCTCCGGCGCACCTGCGGGTTCTTACGAGAGCAACGGTGACGGCGGCAGGAGATCGCCCGCGGGCGACGTGATGGAAGCCGTCGGGGAGACGCCGAAGCAGCCTTCGGTGACATCACCACTATCGTAGTCACTATTCAATTCAATTCAATTCAATTATCCCTTTTTTCTCCGAGGAAAGGCTCAGGCCAGCAGACCTGCTCTTCCGCCTGACCACGCAAATTCCGCTGCGCTGCTTTCACTGTGAAACAGAGAAAGGAGGTATCGCTCGGGCGACGCAACAGGCGATTTCAATTTTGTTCAGCAGCTTCTTTTACGCCTGAGGATCTTTTACGTCCAGTAAATCTACAACATGGGTCAGCCGGCTTTACTTCCCCTCCGAAGGAAGGCGTACGAAGGATGGTTTTGCCCTTAAAATTTCACGGCTTCGATCGGATTTCAACCCGCGAACTTGGATATGGTATTCCGATGCGCTAAGCGTTACCCCACCGAAGCCGCAATCCCAATCACCGTTGCCATGCTCATCTCCTACCCATGGCATTTCGTTATAGTCATCAAATGCAATTGCTCTTCGGCAAGATCGTTATCTGTGCAGAATCGTTGATCGAGTGGTCCTAAGATTTCAGTCCCGATGGTGGCGAATTTTCGACACTGACTTTATAGCTGTGTCGAATTGAACTGTCTAGAAGAGAATATCGCGACTGTTAGCTCTGATCGAGAGTTTCTGTGTTTTTTTTAGATTAATTGTAGGCAAAGGCCAGAGTAGTTCCTTAATGGAAGGGTCACGGACAATCCTTCCTTCCATCTTCTTTCTCTTCCACCCATACATTCTCTCTCTCTCTCTCTCTCTCTCTCTCTCTCTCTCTCTCTCTCTCTCTCTCTCTCTCACACACACACACACACACACACACACACATAAATGCATTATTTTCCTAAACATGACGGGAGACCAATCAAAAGTATGTAGCTGTGTCCTGCAGAGGGAGTCACGTGAATGAGACCGAATCTGCAAAACTGACCTTTAGATCTGTGTATTTTACGTTCCTGAGGGGATAAACACGACCACTTCCATATATATATATATATATATATATATATATATATAAAACACGCACTATTCTTAGGGGAGTAATGACCTCAGTAGATGCACCGAAAGTCTATTCTTACTCGCACTCGCCCCCATGAAGGAAGGCATACATTTCTCCTTTTCTTCACTCCAAACTCTCCAGCGGCCACTTTTCATCTGTTCCCGTGCCCTTTTCTCATCCTCCCCTGGCGCACTTCACCACTGCGCCACCGCCTTCGCCTTTTTGCCTTCTCCCTGCGGCTGATTGCGATTGCTGCCTTTACGATGTTCGAGAACCGGATGGCATTGGGGCCCCTCGACCTGCTCGCTGGAATACTAAGTTCCACAGAGTATGCACACTTTTAGGTACATCGGTCCACTGGGGTCCCTGAAAAGAGTTTCTGTAATTTCACAGAATATCTTATTTATCACATTAATACATAACTCTTATTATGCGACAGAAAAACATACGTGCTTGGGAGAATAATTCTTTAACATGATCATTTAAAATGATTCAGTAAAACAATGAAAATTACATCTTCCATGCGTAGGTCCATAATAACGCAAACAAAACAACATGATAATACAATGTTTCCACCGAGTTTTTCTACAGAACATGAATACCCTGATATCTCAATACAGCCCTTCTATAACTTCATAAATACATGTACTGTATGCTATGGCATGTAAAAGAAATATTGTAAAAGATGTACGTACATATTATATTATACAAGACATGAACACTTCTTCTTACTGAAAGTGTTTTTAAGATATAAGCCAATAAAATTTTTTGGCAGAAAAAAAATTATTTCCGGGCCCTGGTAACAAAAAGCTGGATAATCCAGTTGCTAAATTTACAAAAAAATCCTCTAATATGACATGAAGCCAGAATTCATGTTTTGTGGGTCATTGATACTGAGAAACTGACTGACGGCAAAACGTCCGTCTGTTCTTGTGTGGTCAACTCTAGCGCCAAACTTTTCAGCTGATTTTCTTCAAAATCGATATTCCCCAATCGATCTGTACGAACTCGAGGTTTTCGGAGTTTCAAACGTATATCTTGATTTTTGAGAATACTTTACATGAATATTCTAAAAAACGTTTTCAACATTTTCTCAAAAAAGTCACTAAATCTTGTTATTAAAGCTTCTCCTCGGACAGCGTAAAGATCGCTTAAGTGAGGTATCATGCTCATTGAAATTCCTGATTTTTCGAAAATTCTAAAAGTGCAATTTTTGAAAAATCAGGAATCTTCTACTACTATGATATTGAAGATAGATATTTTTTCCTTCATAAAATGTATTCTTATTCTTATAGCTCTTAAAGTACGGTTATGTTCAATTTTTCGAAACTTTGAGTAGTTTTTGTGTAATTTTGGATGAAATATACGCAATTTGAATTTTTTATCATATTTTTTCTTTTCTCTTCAGACATACAAAGGGACGATAAAACAAGTTGTGCAAGTCCCATTCTCGGCGAAGTCTTATTAAATTTTTGAAAATTAAATTTCAGGTTAACACAATTAAAGATAGAGGTTTTTTTGCCTCAAAGTCTAGTATAAATACCAACTCTTTAAAAATTTCATGGACAATATTTTGAAGAAACGAGTATTTAAGCGTAATTAGTTCTTGAAATTAATGCAATTAAAACACATTTGCTCAATAAGCACTCCAAATGTTTTTCTTCAATTTTTTTCTCACGGATAGAAGAAGGGACTCGTACAGGAATGGGACGGGTCTTATTTTCGTTTCAAAAACTTTCTGAGTTTTCGAAAATTACGAATTTAGAAATAATACGAAAAAGTGCATGCTGTTTGTAGCATCACTAGTTTAATTAAGTAAGAGCTTTGAAAATGCACAGAAGGAATAAAATCACAACATACTTTACACTCATAATATACAACTTGTTACTTTAGTTTTTCGTACATAATAATTTTATAGAAAGCATGAAATACTCCAAAATACACAAGTGCAGGTGAAGTGCTGTTACGGAAATGAATTACGCACGAGTATCTTTGAAGGTATCTTTCTGAAACAATGAATCCTCTTCTGTTAGAATTTTGTTCAATTTTGTCACCAAAAAGAAAACCGAACCTGAAAGTCGAGCCCAACAAGAGCTTGTATTGCAGTACTTCCCGTTCCATCAACTCTGACATATGGCCAGTCGACAGCATGTTTTCAGTCTTTCGCTCCTTGGAATTCGTACTGTATATCGTACGATCATTCTCAACTTGTAATGGCGAAAAAACAAACAAAACACTACTGTCTATAGAAAGACCTTGATCTTAGACGACATTGAAGACTGCAAAGGAAACAGTAAAAATCGAATACACGTGCCAACATCCATTACTTGCCACTTAATTTACCAGCCCAAAATACACTTCAAACAGTTTCACGTTGCTTCTGCGAATCGCACATCAAGTTATTCAATGAATGTATACAAAATGTGTAATAGCTTTTATAAAAAAAATCAGTTGCATTTTGGAATATCTAATCATAAAAATATGTAAAAATGCTTTCTAATATCAAAATTCGTACTTAGGTACTATTAGTACTTAGATTATTTGATTAGATTATTTGATTTTGATGTTATCGGAGTTAATAGAAGGGATATTAATTCCTCTTTTCTAAAAATGAGGCGTTTATCCAAGGCATTTAAAATATGAAGGAATACTGCCCGAAAAATGAGATTTTAGCAGGACATCATTAAACAGAACTATTTATAGGTTGTCCCAATAGAGTTATTCAACATAATATATTTCAGTTTTAATTATTTTGGGTTTATGTGAAATGTGTTGTAATATAATATGTTTTCATCAGTAGAAAAAAAATCCTCATCGTAATATAAATTTAAATTTCGTAAAAGCTTATTTGATATCGTTGTATTGAAAATAAATACCCATACGTTTTTCAATATTGTGTTGAAGTACTCGTTAAATAATTATCTTCCAAATTATTTTTAAGTTTCCTCTGCTGGAATACCTGTTTTTCCACAAAATAGTATATGTGGTATACCTTCAATTGTTGCGTAAAACCGAACGAATGAATATCCATCAAATAATGCGACGTGGTGGACTCGGTTGATTAATAAAGCTCGAGTGCAGCTGCCCTCCTCGGGCATTACGCTCCGCTGTCCACATACAGAGCCTTGAGGAACGCCACGAGCGGGCGCGGGGCTCCAGTTTCAATGGCGCCGCTCCATAACTCAGGGGGCTACCTGCAGGGTCCTGTCGGGACAAGGGCTGGGCCCTCGCGCTGGAGGGCCCGCGGCCCTCGAGGGGGCACGCCTCGGGCGTGACCGGGCGTGTCGGGGCCGCGGGGGTCAAGACAGCACGCCACGCCAGGAGCGCACGTCCCTATGGGGCAAGAGCGAGAAAAAATGGCCAAAACTCAGAAAAGCTGGCCAAGAAACAAGAACACTATATGATTTGATTTGGTTTATTTGGTCAAAAAAAACAGTAAAAACTATATATGACGTATGGGGGAGAAGAGTATTTGCGCATGTTTTCTTGAGTACCAGAATCCCACCTCAATATTTTAACGATAAATAGTTGAAAGCTAAAACAAAAACATCAATAATAATAATAATAATAATAATAATAATAATAATAATAATAAAATTTAGAAAAGCGGAAGATTCTCAACATTCTTTTAAAAAACTAGACATTTTCGTTTCCAAGTTATAGAAAAACTATTTGCAATGATAAACGAACTGCAGATTTGATTTTTCTGCATTGTTCACACTATATTAACTCACTATTAAGAAAGAAGCAAATGTTTTAAGTTATGTATGCCAAAGCGCTTATGTATTAACAGTACAATTAGATTAAACCAAATATAAGTTAGTTTTTAGTTATTAAGAAAATGACTCACATCTGAGTTGCTTAAGCCATAAGTCAGCAGCATACTGTACACCACATTAAGAAAATAAATTCCCTCCTTCTCAGCGTACTGGGGGAGGGGGACTGAAATGTTAACAATTGAGATTATTGTGTATAAATGTGATTCTCCTACAGTATATTTTGCCCAGTTGGCTATAGAATAAAGGGAAATTAATTAGATATGATGATAAAAGATTATTTCAAACAATGAGAATATGTTGGTAAGAAACATTAAAATGAATTACAAGATGAACGCGCATAGAGTACCAGTTTGACGTAGATTGAAGAAGGGGCAGAGGCAAACCAAATACAGAACAATGTACGGTCGCCCATAGAATTTCTTGAGCAAGCAGTTACCCACTTTGTGTGACAATGTAGTGCGGCATAAAATAACAAAACACGCGGTTTGATAAGTGAAGAGAACGGTTTTAAAGAAGGGCTCTCAAAGATGTTTATGATTTTACGGCTGAAACGCTGACATGACTGAAGAAAATTGGATGTGAATTCGACGCAATTTCTACCAGCTTCAATTACATCCAAACAGGAGAATTGGAATTTTATTCCTTTTTTAAACAGGTACCTGTGTCATTAATGTTCGTCCAGTGTCTCACAACAAGATTGGTATTGTCCCCTCTGGAAGTCAATGGAATTTTAAAGGGTGTTACCGATTATCAAAGCGACGATTGTGGATCGATAGCTAAATATACACCGACAACTTATCTGTTTAATCGATATTCTATTGATTTCAAAAATTATATATGAAGTTGTGAATTTCTTTCTTTTATAAATATTAAGAACATCTAATAATACTTGTTTCTAAATATTGAAAATTATAATAGTTCAAAAATAATCGAACTTCAATGTA
The DNA here is from genome assembly GCA_964035755.1 of Teleogryllus oceanicus. Lineage (NCBI taxonomy): Eukaryota > Metazoa > Arthropoda > Insecta > Orthoptera > Gryllidae > Teleogryllus > Teleogryllus oceanicus. Next base: position 15,845,400 of record CAXIVR010000012.1, on the reverse strand, counting down.
AAAAGCAATTTTTTCAAAACTTTTGTTAATATTATTTGCCTACGAAATTGTTATTGATTCATTTACGTGAAATTATTTGCGTTGTGATTACCTTTTATTCTGTATATATTTCAGAAAAATGACAAGTGGACCGACGAAGCAAATTTTCTTTTTAAAAAGGATAAATACAAAAAAAGAGGTTGAGAATGTAATTGTAATGGAATTAATTAATGTAATTGAATGTATTGATGAAATTGCAATACATCATTCATTCCCCTATTATTGTTATAAAATCATTTATGAGCAATTAATTGTGTTATGATTATTTTCAATGCAGTATATATTACAGAAAAAAGTCAAGGGGGTCGATGAAGCAGATTTTATTAAAGAACAAAAAAAAAAGAAAAAAAAGAATAGGGAACCTATGGTCTTGACAAATATAACTTTCCGGGATTTCCGGGAGCTTGCCCCACAGTGCTGGCGGATCCGGGCGCGCCGCGCGGTTGAGAATGCGCGCCGCGGCTGCGGAGAGTTGAATGCGCGGCCGCCCGGAGCATTCAGCGCCGCAAGAAAGCCCGCTGTCGTGGCTTCTGCGTACGCGCTCCGCGGGCCAAGGAAAGAGAGGCACGGGCGATTGTGGTGAATGCCACGTGGCTGAACACGGAGGTGTGAGGGGGTGTGGCTGCCAGGCCGTGTAACAGAAGCTACGAAAGCTATGAAAATGGAATAGGCGGCGTTGGTAGTTTCCGTTCGTTCTCGACGGAGATTTATTGCTCTTTATAGTTCTCAGGTTGCTAAGAGAATGTGGTCTGCGCGAGGCATGAGCAGTTACACAAAGTTGTACTTTTCGTTACTTGGAATTTGCGACGTGAGTACTCTCTTTGTCTTCTTAGAGTTCAGTGAAGTGAAACCAATACGAAAAAGTCAATAAAATTTTAATATTCAGTATGATCAATGCCGAGCAACTCTTTTATTCCTGCTACTCGTGCAGAAAAACACCAGTTTTATTAGCTGGGAGCCTTGAATACTTTTCTTAAATACCACTCATAGAAGTATATCCGAATACAAAAGAAATTGGAGTACAAATAAGAGGGGGAAATGGAAAGCAGCCTTCTTGGTGTCGCCTGATGTAACTCTGATCTTATCCACAATACAGAAGACAGAAACAATCGTTCACTATAAGCTGTCGATTCACTTCTTGTTTGAATGCATCTTTCCTCGTACTTTATAACAAGAGTTTCTTTTGTAGTGTCTCTTTATATTCTTGTTTAGGAGGTAGTATACTTTTAAATGAATACGCCGCTTTAGTCAGTTCTCGATTGTGAGTCAAAGAATGTGATTAGACTTCCATTATTTCTATTTATCTAAGTATACTACATGTATCTAATTAATCTACATACAATAAGTGAAAGCAAAGTTTGAAATCTGTACTTGCATTTACCGTTAATATTCATAAATAAAAGATCATTAAAAACACATTCGTGGAATTAATTTTTCCCCTTTTGTGACAATTCGTTATTATTACACAGACACTCTTGGAGATGAGAATTTCATTTCGACAAGCTACACTTTCTGCGTTAAATCAAGGAAACTATCTTAAATATATCACTCTTAATTTATATGAGAAGTACACATAATACAAACCATTTAAAGAGAAAGGACTTAGCAATATATCGATCGTCTATTTGTAGTTCAAATTATGAAGCAATTACTGCTCATAAGCAAATGCCTGAAAGTGCACATGAAATCCTGTTGTATAATTGACCCTTACTAATTCTTCAAGAATAGACGATTAAGAAAGTTTCGACACCTGTACCGAGAAGCACATTAGTAGAAATAAACCAAAATGCCACAACTTTCTCTTTACACCACGAAATTATAAAACAGAACGCGTGAGGCCGCAGATGAATGGGCAATTCTTGACACTGTGAGTAAGATGTTCTTGACGCTTTGCACAGCTTGATCTGACCTTTCTATCGGCCTCTCTGATCTCCACTGGATTCTATAGATACACTTCATATAGATACACTGCCAACAACATATATATTTCAATCGGAAATAAGGACATTGTGATAATAATTGCCTTTTTGTTTCGGCTTCGTAACCGCTTACATCAATGTATCCTTAGGAAATGCCAATCAAGGGATTTGGTTGGAGTGAGTAGAAAAAAAAAATAGTTTTCCGGCATTTCGGAATATTTGTCGACGTTTTGGTCGGAGTGAGTAGAAAAATTAAAATATTAGTTTGCCGACGTTTCGGAATACTTTTATCCCGTCCCAAATATTCTGAAACATCAACAACTCATGCTTTAATTTTTCTACTCACTCCGAATGGTCGTGAATTATACAATGGCCAATGTATCCTAATTGAAATCACTTTCTGGATAAAAGGAAACATACAATTATTTAATTACACTTACTGAACATACTTTTGTGTAATTTTTTAAAAATTAAAAGATTACTTAAAACAACGTTTATTGTTATTATCAGCGTATTTCACTCTATTTATTCAATTAAAAACTGGAGTCTTTTTTGAGAAATATTATTTTTAAAATTGCTTTTATTTCAAGAAAAACTACGTGAAAACGACTCATAATTTTAAAGAAATTGTACATCACCTTTTTGAAATATCTAGTTTTTTAAGAATCGAATTCTTTAAGACGAAATATCTCCATCTTCAACATTATAATTATAGGTAGGGATAGAAAGAACTTTAAACTTGTGTAATTTTGGAAAATTTATAGAATTTAAAGACAATAGTACGTACGCCATTTTCATAAGCATACTTTTATCAAAATTAGAAAAATTTAAGATAAAATTGAGAACCATATTTGAGAAAAGTTTGAAAATATCATTGCGGCTTCATGTAAAGTACCCTCAAAAATTAAAACATACGTTTCAAATTCCAGACAACGCGACATCAGCCATATCAATTGAGGAATATGAATTTTGGTGAAAAATCCTTCCCATAGTTTAATCCCTAGTGTTGGTCATAGGTGGAGAGACGCACGGACGGACGGACGGACAGACGGACGGGCAGACGGACAGCCGATTTGCAGTAAACCAATTTTTCGGTATCAAATACCCATAAAACGTAAATTGTCGTTTCTCCTGGTTCCGTGGTTTCTCTGATCAACATCAGGCGAGCGTCAAAGCAGTACCCTAACAAACGGGACACCGACCATTCGTGTTCTATTCTTTCTCTTCCTTTTACTATTTTGACCCCTTACTTACACACACTTGTAAGTAGGGCTGCGATTTATATGCAATAAAAACAGCGAAATATGCACCTCTTTTGTAAATATATTTCGTAATATACGCAGTTAAAAAAGGAAAATATGCTAAATAGTGTAATGTAATGTGTAAGTGTAAAAATAAATAAAATGTGTAATTCAGAAAATATGTTTACAGAAAAAAGATACAGAAATCAAATAAATTGTTATAAGCGACAAACATTTACATTTAGGGCTTACTTTGTAAGAACACTCATTTCTTAGGATGATATTGGGAGATGCAGTTAATCTACATTTCACAAAATTAAAAAATATAGTTATTGCAACAAAAACATGACTTTCTCTGAATTGTAATAAAATCTACAACTCAATAATCAAATAATTTAAAACTTGAAAATCTTCACTTAATGCGTTTTACTTGTGAGCCAACAATATTTGGTTACAAGAGAAACGTTAGTAAATTTAAAAAATGGGCCATACCTTGAACAAAGTCTATTGATCACTTGCAAAATTGTTGCAATTGCAAACAACCACCTTTTTCAAGTTCTCAAACAAACGTCTTTTTGGCCTCAAAATCGCTTTAAACCGCATGAATGGCACTTCGCATCAACAACCAACAAGTAACTTAGAACATCTTTTATGTGATCAAAGTAGTTGGAATAATACTAAGCTGCATGCAGCCAAGTGCCCCCCCTTGTGATGACAGGTTGGGGAGGTAGAGGTAGGTCAGGATCATTTGCCTTAAAAATACCCACATCATTTTGAGCCTTCATCAATATCTGAGAATTGAAATCTCATAGTCTCAAAAGTTCTCACGTTTGAAATCTCACAGTCTTACAGAAGCAAAACGATGAAAAGCGTGAGGAAGGCAAAATAGACGAAGACGTTTAGGATAAAACCCTTTTATCACATCCCCGGTTTTTCACATATAAGGAGCACCATCCGACAGAAATAGTAGAATGTTTGAACACCACTCGACCAAAGAACACTCATTCATTGAAATACCTCGCAATGAGGGGTGAATATGCTCCTTTCGTGCATGAGGGGTGAATATGCAACAAAAATATGCAAATATGGCTCAAATGTGGAAAAATATGCAACTAAGGTGATATATGCGAAAATTTGCGAAATAAAAATAGCTTAAATTGATTCTGAATGCCTCAAAACATATACAATTTGTTGAAACTGGATGTTTTAGTTAACAGAAAAAAATATGCAAATGCATATCAATCACAGCCCTACTAATAAACACATCACAACCACACATGACGTGACTGAGGCGGTGTTCCACTGATGGGTGATAACTGGATGGGGAAAGCCCTGCAAACCGACGAGCAGATCAGCGCTGGATCTCACCAACCAACAGGGGAAGAACGCCTCCCGTGATAAAAAAAAATGCACTTCACTTACGGAAATAATAACCATAGCAGTTGACGAGCCCGGAAACACGAAATAAATCCATCAATTAAACAAAATCAGAAGCAATAAACAACATACTAATGAGAAAGCCACGCCGTTCTAGAAGCATTGAATTCCCAAAATGCGAGAAAAACACGATTCCTGTGGGCGTTCCCGGAACGAAGGCCTCCGCATCGCGCGCACGTGTCGCATCAATCGGCGGCGGAGCGGCCACTGGGAATGCCGCCGCGCTGCGCGGAGATCGCCTTATTAGCGCGCGCAAAAACCTCGCGGCGGAGGCGGCGGAGGTGGAGGTGGCGGCGGCGGTGGCGGAGGCGGAGGCGGTGGAGGGGAGGGGGGAGGCGGAGACGGAGGCGGAGGTGGAGGCGGCGGAGGCGGCGGCGGCAGCGGCGGAGGCGGAGGCGGAGGCGGAGTGGAGGCGGAGGCGGTGAAGGCGGAGAAGACGGAGGCGGAGGCGAAGGCGGAGGAAGCGGCGTTGGCGGCGGCGGCGGCGGAGGTGGTGGAGGCGGGGGAGGCGGGGGAGGCGGCGGATGCGGAGGCGACGAGGAGGAGGAGGAGGAGGAGGGGGTGGAGACATAGGCGGAGGCGGCGGCGGAGGTGGAGGCGGGGGAGGCGTAGGTGGAGGCGGCGGAGACGGAGGCGAAGGCGGCGGAGGCGAAGGAAGAGGAGGAAGCGGAGTCGAAGGCGGAGCCTGCGGTGGCAACGGAGACGGAGGCGGAGAAGACGGAGGCGGCGGAGGCGGCGGGAGGCGGAGGCGGCGGAGGCGGCGGAGGTGGCGGAGGCGGCGGAGGCGGCGGAGGTGGAGGCGGGGGAAGCGTAGGTGGAGGCGGATGAGGCGGGGTCGGAGGCGGAGCCTGCGGTGGCAACGGAGACGGAGGCGGAGAAGACGGAGGCGGCGGAGGTAGAGGCGAAGGAGACGGAGGCGACGGAGGCGGAGGCGGAGGAGACGGAGGCGGCGGAGGCGGCGGCGCGTGCGCGCATCGCGTCGCGTTGCGTCGCGGCCATTCCTCATCGGAGGGCGATATTTTTGCTCGCGCGCGACTCGCCGCCATATCGACTCCGCCTTTGATTTACTGACTGCCGTTCATCACTTCCAGGCAGGTTATGACGCTTGTTTGCTCGGCGCTCGCAGGTTTGAGGTGCAGTTGTTCTTTTGTGTTCATGATTGGTCTTCGAAGGGCTTTTTAATTAGCCAAAAAATCTGGTATATAAAAGTGGATGAAGGGTTTTGTAGTAAGTAAATTGATTTTGGTAATACATTCGTCTATTCAATCAAGTGCACATACTATGATTATTACGTAGGTCTTCAGAGTACGATAGTCAAAATTAACCGTGGACGAAGTGGCTCTATTGGTATCTCGAAGTTCTCATACAATGTTACTTTTTTACCTAATGTACCTCCGATTTCATCTTCTGACTACTTTGTATTACCAAAATAGTAAAAATAAATTGAAAAAGCTGTAATCGACGATTTTTTTATCCAACTATGTGGTTCGTTCAGATCAGTAGACGTAATTTTTACTGTTTCTAAAACAGTGATGCAGCATTTAAAACTACATCTCTCTACGAAATATGTTCTTCCGCTAGTCCTGGGGCTGGAGTGCCAGCTCAGTGTGTTGGGGGGAGGGGGTGTTAGGGACAGTGTGTCCTTGCAGGGGAAGAACAGTTTTTACGCGTGGTTGACCTTATCCTAATATGGTCACTATAAATAATTTATAAGAATCTTACCTAAATGTAGATGAGAATATGTATGCATGTGAATTAAATCAACAACTGATATAAACGGACAGGACATAAATACGGAACTTTAAAGTTGACTTACGCTTTTAATTAAACTCGCAATACCTTACATTTTAATTTCAGAATTATGCATGTAAATATATATTCCATGAAATATCTATTCTATAAAACAATATTTCTTAAAAATAACGTTTTAATGTATCCATTGTTTCATACTAGCTACAGAAGTATATTGCTATAATGCGGACATTCTCCAGTTGGTGTAATGACAAAAATAATTAGTACAAGACTCAAACACAAATTAGCCAACGATTAGCCAATCATTTGTATATGTTACTCACCGACCACGCCCCTATTATGGTGTTGCATGAATGAGTGTTAAAAAAACCGCTCTGATGATTAGACAGACAATTGAAACAAATCTCAAAAAATTAGATTTGAAATACCTTGAAATTTTAGTACCGTTTTGATTTTGACATGTGTTCTTTCAAAACTAATATACAGTTAATACAGTTATTATACAATAATATAAGAATACATTAGTGATAGTATTGTAAAGTAGAAGGATGAATTTCTGATTTTTTTAAACTCAATTTGAATCTTGATACTCATATTGAAGGTCTTCAATAGTTATCCAAACAATTAAGGTAGCTAGCTCAAGGTAATCTTGAGAATTTCCACTACTGTACAAAAAAAAAAACCTGAGGATTATTTGGCACGGTACACTATTTGATGAAAACCGAGCGTCCCAACTCTAAAGCTTTAGTCCTCAGAACAAAGAGCTGATTGAAAGTGTCTAGTGTCTTCAATTGCAAGGCGGCTGTAGGACCTCGCTCGGACAAAAAATGTCTCCCTCACTGAGTCGTCTTTGTACCTTCATTCAAGCTACATTTATTCCGGAGGAGCGTACAACAGTCGTTTCCGCTACCAAACAGTGGAGAAGAAACTCCGAAAACGTGTCAAAAAAGCTAGATTAAAAGAAATATTTCAAAATTAAGTTATTACTGAGCTCATTGTTTGGTGTCCACTTGACGACAGTCTATAAACACATTATTTCTAGTACTACGACTGTTACATCAATTCACTGCTGCCATCTGTTGACAAAATGGCTTTACATGTAAATTCTACATAAAATAATAACGACTTTAAACAACACTTAACATTTTTCTTTGAATGATGAAACAAAAATATTTCAATTTGAAATAATTGTGGTAACATTCTTAAATGTCGATGACACATTACTGTGTAGGTTTGTCATTCGTTTATCTTTTGTGTGATTCGTTGAAGTATCTTTCTAATTTCGAAGTTTGTTCCAAGGAACGTCACAGGCTAATCTGATGTTATTTAACGTTGCTTAAAATAAGTTTTTAATGTTGCTAACATGGCAGCATTTAATTTCACATCTATTTTCGTTCCGTTTACAATGTTCCATTGTAAGTACTTACTTATAGGTGGTACTACATTACATTCCCTTATACATTTTTTTGCCAAGTTTTTTAATCAATAGAATGTTGGCGTAGATAAACGCACCACATATATAATAACTAGAGACCGGACTTTTATGTCTTTACGTATTTTTTGTCTTTCTATTTACTGTTCTCAAAATTGTAATTTTGGCGAATCATGACCGTCTAAATAAAATATTAATTTTTTCGTTACATATTTTTACATATTTAGTACTATATTACATATTTTACACTTTTGTTAGTTTCACAATATTTTTTTATTTTTTTTACAGAAAAGAAGCATTTTCAAAACAGAATTTGTTCCTACATTATTACTGAGTGTTGACGAATCGAGGTGCGCTACGTTAAGACGCGGTCGGGTGTCCCTCCCCGCCAGATACCACAGTGGCGGGAAGTGCACGTCAGCGACAGAGATCATTTTCAAACTCTCGATGTGAAAAGTACTCGTATCACTGACGCCGGGTTTTGGGATCTTTAACCATAATTTCCGAGAAACTTCGGTGATCGCTGACGAGTAAAACTTGGATGAAAATGCTGCACGCTGCAGTGATTGCTTGCAGGTCGTAGTACGTACGACGCCGTTTGTACGAGGGCTTCTGTTGAGTCTAGTCTGGCTGCTAAACTGCGGTCGTGGATAGCAATAGATAATGTTTTTACTAGTGTGATGCTTTTACTGAAAGTTGTTTGGTGCAAAGTGTGCATCAACTCGGGCTCTTTAAATGATTTTGAAAATGTTTGGCTTATTTTAAAGATAGGTTTTGGAAATTTTTGATAAATGTAATTTCGTATTAAGTAAATGTGTTTTATAATTCATGTATATTAATATTACATATTATATACGATTTTACATATTTATTACATATTTTCACTGTTTTCATTGCATATTTATGTACATATTTCGACCTTTCATACATGATTTTCTGGGCTCTAATAATATGAATATTTTGCATTGACCTATAGTATGATATTTACCTATAGTACATTATAGACGCATCACTCAAGTCGTTCATCAGAACACGGTCATTCATATTTCGGCTTTCAATACAAAGACAGAAAATTCTTAGTATTTGCGAATTGTTTAATTGTAATAAAAATACAAATTCATTTGTAACATTGGTATTAGATAACATCCGTTATATTAATACAGAATGCACTTCATTCGTGTTACATTATAACAAACTTGAATTTAATTTAATCCTAACAAAATCCATCAAGATTGTTTAACTCCGTGAAATATAATGTAATATTATATAATTTGGGCTAATTAAGTTGTACTCTTTTAACATGACATTTCTTCCTGTTTATTTACATTGTGCACTTTAGCTTAATTTTTTAGAAGATACAAAATATACATATTAACAAGACCTGAACATCTAATGCCACTACACTCTCGCAGACATCGCTCCCCACCGTTGCCCGAGTGGAAACAGTCCGGCTCTCAAGTCTTGCATAGGATAGAAAACATTACTAGAATATAAAAGCATACATGCGAACCTCAGATTGACGGTGAATGCGCCGGATTCATCTATAGGTGAAGTTAGTAATAAGTTAATTATTAAGCACTGTCCCCTTCTTTGCCGCAAAATTCAATGAGCTGCGGCGCATGTATCCCCGCATGTGAATAAACGACCGCCCGCAAGATTTTCGACACTAGCTTTTCAGCTAGGTCGAATTCAGTCGCTGTCTGGAGGAGAATTTAACGGCCGGCTGCTCTGATCGGTAGTTTTCCGTGGTTTCTCCGATCAACACCAGGGGAATTCCGCAGCAGTACCCTACCAAACGGGCCACGGGCCGCGCGCGATCTATCCTTCCTCTTCCTTGTCCTATCCTCTCCCCCTTACACACACAAACTTACACTAACATGTACTACACTACCACATATTTCGGGAGACCGGTCGGGAGCTTCGAGCTTGTCCCGGCTGGGGCGGTGCCCCGCTGGTGGGAGAGTCCTGGTTAGGGGGAACCCCACTAGCCGACGGTAGGTCGGTGCCGGATCTCGCCATCCAGCGAGGAGAAAATCACCGCCATCTCCCGAGAAAAAACAAGCACTACACTAACGGGACTAATGACCATAGCAGTTGACGCGCCTGGAAACACGAAAAAATCAATCAATCAATCAATCAATAAACGAACGCCCTGCCAGGGCTACTGGCAGGGGGAAAGTACAAACGTCTTGTTCGCGTAGATTGTCACCACCGCTTCTGTCGTCGCCTCCGCAGTGATCCCACAATTAACTAAGTGATGAAAGCCATGCGGTTATGGTGGTAGATTTACAACCGGTGCAACCGCGCTTGCAATCCACGTTCGCTCGTATGTGGCTAAACGTTATCCCTTTCCTCGTTCAAGAGGCACCGGCTTAGATGTCTTTGGGCTACTAGTAAAAGAAACTAGTAAAAGAGCCACATAGAAAACCACACGAAAACATTTAGAATTAAGAAAAAAATAACAATAACATTTTTCGTGTAAATTAAGTATGCCAAAGTGCTACAACATAATTATTAAATTAGATTTAAGCTAGAATTAAGTTAGCTTTAGTATTAGCTTTTTCTTAACCTCTCCTTTAGCTGCTTAAGCCGCAAGGCAGCAGCATAATTTGTACACCAGTAACTAAATAAATTCCCGCCTCCTCAGGGTTACTGTGGAGGCGAAACACCAATGTCTTAGGGCATCAGTTGATGTCATTGCAGTACATCTGACTAGGAGAACCAAGGGTTTGACTCCATACGGTGGCAGGATTTTCGATACTGCCCACCTAGTTAGATCGAATTCAGACACTGCCTGGGGGAGCATTCTAACAGCCGGCTACTGAGATCGGTAGTTTTAAGTGATTTCTCCGATCAACACCAGGCAAATGCCGGAGCAGTACTGTAACGAACGGGCTACGGACGCGTACGATCTTCCCTTCCTCTTCCTTGCCCTATCATCATCTCTTACTCACACACACACACACACACACACACACACACACACACTTCAAATAACTTCACTGCCACACATCTCGTGAGCTTATAGTTAGTGCCGATAGGGGTGGATCTCCGCCGGTTTATACCGGTTGAGGGTACAGCCCACAAGCCGACGCATAGACTGCCTCCAGTTCTCGCACTCCAGACGCGGAAGATTACCTCCACCACCAGCGATAAAAACATTCACTACACTCATGGGACGAATCACCTTAGCCGTTAACGCGCCCGGAATCACTAGACAATCAATCGCAAAGAATATGCACTACTCTCACGGGACCAATGACCTTAGTAGTTAACGCGCCCGGAATTCCTAGACAATCAATTATGAATGAATGCTTTATTTTACGTGGCGAGACTCCGGTCATGAGGCCTGCTCTTCCGTCTGACCACGCAAATTTAGTTACGTTCCTTTCACTTACTAGGGGACAAAGAAGGTATTACTTGGGCGACGAAACAGGCAATTTGAATTTAGCTCAGAGGCTTCATTTAGGCTTGAGGATCATTTACATTAAGTAAATCTACCAACATGGGACAGACGGCTCCGAAGGAAGGCGTACGAAGGATTGTTTCGCCCTTGAAAATTGCGCAAGGCGGAATTACCGCGTTGATTGTTGTAGAGATTTGGTTCCGTAGCATCCACCCCACTGTGCAGCGTCCGGCTGCCGAGCGCCTGCTTCACCCATTGAATTCTGAAGGCGGAGGTGCGGTCCACCGCTTTCTGCCCGGAGCGACGCGTCGCGTCTTCCTCTCCAGGCCGGACGGTCGCTCTGCGCCGCCCCGCACGGTCCCGGCCCGTCCGCCCACTTCCGGCGGTGGCCTCCCGCGGAAATTTACGACCTCGCGCGGCCCGCCTCCGAGCGCCGGCCAGGCTGAGAGGCTGCGTGCTGCAGCTCCGCTGGGCGACTCCTCACGCCATTGCTGACTCGCGCTGACCGCCCGATTGACAGCACGTGCTGCAGGTGTTGTGTTCTTGCCTGTAGGCGAGAGGGAGAGCTTTCACTTTCTCGCACACTACTTACGAAGTATAGAGAAAGCGTCCTTGCGGTCATTCTATTCAGCTGACTTACGGGATTTCCATATGGAATGTTGCAACTTCTATTTTCTTACAACAACCGAAAATGTAAAAAAAGAGGTACTTGCGGGGTTTTAAAAATAACGATTTAATTGCAAATGAGTAGGTCGTTAAATAGTCTTTATATACCAGGATGCATTGTAGGATATCAATTTTCACATCCCTTTGCATGTGTAAGTAAAGTTTTTCACCATATTGCAAGATCTCCAGGTTTGATACTATTCGTTACTTTACTGACGTTCTAACCCATTTCATTCTTTACTACTTCGTTTAGTTTCTCATTGAATCTCATCCTTGACAATACGGTTGTAGTCAGGCCAGGGTTGATGACCTATTTATTCTCAAAAGCATCTAAATCTAAACGATCTTCATCTGAACCTTCCACTCAACGACAAGTTAACCCGAAACTGTCTAATTGAAATAATTATTTTATTAATGTTGTTTAATCTATTATTTATTAAAATATCAAAAGGGATTCCTACTCCCACAACTACCTTTCTCTAATGACATCATTGGTATGCATCACATACACACTCTCTTTCTGTGTCCACAACCTTTGTGAGCCCCATCCAAATCTTTGGTCACATTATTTGTGCTAACTTCTTCCCATTCCTTACGTCCTCGAATTGTCCAGCTCCACATCTTCGCCTACCTGCTGAGTTAGTTTAGAGCCAGCATTCCCGCTATCACTGCAGCAATTTCGATTGGGAAGTCCTAGGGTTTGATTTTCGGCGGTGGTTGATTTTCCACCCTAACTTCATAGCAAGGTCGAATTCAGCTGCTGACTGGAGGAGAATTGTAGCGGCTCCCTCCTGTGCTAGGTACTTTTCTGCGGTTTCTCCTATCAATACCAGGCGAATGCCGGAACATTACAAAACGGAGCAGGAATCACTATCGATCTTTCCTTCCTCATCCTTCTCCTATTCTCTTCACTTACAAACACTCGTAAATGAACTGTATATATCGTGGAACCAGTCGGGAGTATACAGCTTGTCACAGATGAGGTAGTAACCTTCTGAGGGAGGTACCTAGAGAGGGAAAATCACCCACCAGCCGACATATGGGTCGTGGGATGGGGTTCACCATCCGCTGATGAAGGAAACACTATTGCCTTCGGCGATGAAACGTCGGGATGGAATGAAACATTCACTACACTAACGGGATAAACCATAGCAGTTGACGTGCCCAGAAACATCAATCCTTCTTCGCTCATGCCTAAGTGCATGTTTCGCTATCAAAGACCACGACGGGCGCCTCTCCGTCCTGCCGCGCGAGCGCGCGCGGAGCGTCGAGTCATTACCTCCATTACAACAGTCTGCCCACCTCCCACCCCCACCCACCCCGCTCCACACCATTTTCCCGCGCTTTTTGCCGCGAGGCGCGGTGGCCGACGCCATTTCCGCGGTCGCCTTTAATTGAATCCGCCTCTAATTGGATCCGACGACAAAGGGCGCCGCCTCCCCCACCGCCATCCGCGCTCCACGCGCCGTCCCGGGTTCGTTTCTCCGGGGGCCCACGCCTCCCCGCGTCACCCCGCACCGCCCCGTCCGTCCGGCACGGCGCACACAATGCGCGGCGACCGCAGGCATTTTAATTGAAATTTCGACGAAAGTTCGGTGGCTCTTTTGGACAGAGCCCCATACAACTCGTTAATTAACCTGCGCGTCGCCCCTTGAAGATTGTCTCTCATTCAAGTGGACTGCGCGGTGGCGATTTGGAGGCCCTCGCTGCCGCTTCTGAGAGGCTCCGCATGAGACAGATGAGAAACGCTGCGCGGTGGAAGAATGCCCGGCGCGGCGTCTCCGGTATTTTTGTTATTTCGTTCTTTGCGCGCGTCCCGATTTGCGGCGATGCTGGACTGCTGAAATACAACCATGTTGCCATTCGTGGGAATGTGGTTAAGCTCATGAGACAGTCCCAAAAAGTAACATATTATTCTATTATACATTTGTTTGCTTTATTTAATGCTACGCATGTACTCTAACTGCTCGTACTGCTAATGCATGTACGAGAAGGTCATTAGAGAATACTGTTCACAGCTAATGGTGCACACTCTTGGGACTTTAGTCGTTTTAGTTAGGTTGTTGGTACAAATCCCACGCATAGAGAGAATTATTTGATTTTGTGATTGTTATATAGAATGTGATGTAAAACTACAATATACCCTAAATATCATCTAAATTATCATATGTCATTTTTAAAGATATTTTCAAGTCGTATGTCTGCCATAGACATCGTAGCACATGCAAAAATCCACTGTAATAGTGACATGTAAGTAAGTGTAGAAAAAAGACCGTAATGTAGTGTAGAAAAAAGTCCATATTTAATAAATGCATATTTATAAAAAATATTTAATAAATATGTATTGATATTTGTAACTGTTTTCCTCTGTAGACAGTGGACTTTAGTACTTTTTGCCTGTTATATCAGTGTGTTGTACCATTATATCGACTGCACACTACTTCGCGGAATCTCTCAAAACAGTTTCTCCCGCCAATTGCTCATCATAAGTACTATTTTTTTGCATGCCTTTTCAAATGTCTCAAAATTAAGAATTAAGAATGAAAGTTTGTAGGGTTTAAGTCATGCAATGCTAAAAGTAAGAAGTAAAATGGTAAACGTGCAGAAATTATGGCAAACTCAAAAAAGTTCATTTGAAACATAGAACTTCGAAATGCTAAAAAACAAAGTGGCATTAAACTGCAATAAAAATGAAATTTATAATGCTTTTCTAATCATGTTGTACGTGGACACCTATGTAGCATTTCTTTACATAATATTGTCCTACGAATTAAATTTTTTTTAGTTTGCTACTTTCAGTGTTTTCCCGCTTCTTAACCCCGGTTTTTATGTTTCGCGTTCTCCTTTTTCACAATCCTCCAACGTATCCTATCCTTTCTTGTTAGCACTTGTTATGTGGTATCACATTCTTTTCATATGACATGATCTCCTTTTCAGATGTCACTGCTTCAATTACCCTTGCCAGTTTTATTTGTCCTGTGAAAACCTTGTTAAGTCAAAGCAACGCGACTTTCAAAAATTACACCCATCAATTACGGTGACATATATCCCCCTCGTACGTCTGTTTGCGTTTCTGAACGTCTGTTTATTTTAGACGCTGATTTCATTTTGTACTTTTAATTACTACTGTAACAGTGAACAACTTGAGCATAATATATGTCATAGTATATTGACAGACTTTTGGAAGAAACGAAAGTACGTATTATTGTAAGCGAAATGTTACAAATGCTTCAAATAAATCAATAATAGTAATAATAATAAAAACGATTGCTAAAATTCAAGTGCCTTCCACATAAAAATAACGACATTATCAAGTTCATATCGCTTTTCAATTATATAAAAGCTCATCCAAGATACTTTTCAACTTCTTCTGTGTCAGACTGGGGTTATCTAAAATGACATCATTTCGATGGAGTTTTCACTGAAAGGTAGTTCTTTATCGGGCATATTTTGGGTACCTTCTGCCTCTGATCAACTTTTTCTCTTATAATCAACTATGCTGGTCTATTTATACAGTGTTCTTATTTTAACGATATTTTGCACACTTGGCTTTCAAAACAATTAAAGTGACAGTTACAGTCTACATGAGATTTTGAAAAAACACCTCATTTTGGTCCCATTGAAAGAGAATGTAATTACACATTCAAGATTTTTGAAAATATATCGAAAACAGAGGAAAAGAGACTACAATGGTTCTACATGTTCTAAAATCGAATCAAATTTTCTATTAAACGCATTTTGATTAAGTCCGATAAAGCAAGTAGCTATTATTATTATTATTATTATTATTATTATTATTATTATTATTATTATTATTAATTTTAAGATGGAAGTTGAGAACTAGCTCCA
Source organism: Teleogryllus oceanicus (assembly GCA_964035755.1). NCBI lineage: Eukaryota > Metazoa > Arthropoda > Insecta > Orthoptera > Gryllidae > Teleogryllus > Teleogryllus oceanicus. The sequence continues at coordinate 15,829,659 of CAXIVR010000012.1, read as the reverse complement.
ACGGAGGGAGAAAGAGGGGGCAGAACCGGAAGACCAAGGGAGTCCGGGAGGGGGCGGGCAGACAGGACAGCGTGACGTCGTGGAAATACACAGCACTCACAGACAAGAGCTTCAAAGATATATATATATATATATATATATATATATATATATATATATATATATATATATATTGTTACGATTCTAGGTGGCAAATTAAAAGTCTGGTATTATTTTAACAAAAATGTTTATTTTTGTTTCTTAACACAATAACTGAAAACACTTGATTATTTATTTACACTATACTTCTCTTGATTATTTATTTATACTGTTCACTTCTCTTACACACTCGCACAGTCTGTTCACTTCTCTTATAGCACTCCTAACCACTGGACACAATTCACTGCACTGATCACAGTTCGATGCACGTCATAGTCCACTGCATTAACCACAGTTCGATGCACTGACCACGGTTCACGTCACTGACCACAGTACGATGCACTGACCACGGTTCAGGTCACTGAGCACAATCACTGCACTGCTATCCACCGCGATGCACACACTTCACAGTTCAGTTTCCACTGCGGACTTAAGACTGACTCGGGGTCGCCGGCCGCCGCGTATTTATACTCGGCGAGTACCGTCGAGAACTTTCCGAACCCCGCGAACGTTCTGGAATAATCTACTGCTGGAACAGCCAGCAGATGACGCAACCTGCGCTCACAGGCAGCTCGTGGTGGCGCCGGCAGATGAAGCAATCCGTGCGTACAGGTAGTTCGTGGCGGCCCGTGACGCAATATTCGTTACAATATATTGTGACGGTCCGGGGTTCCGATCCAGTGCATCAGTGAATTTATTAAAGGGGTCAGGTTTTCTTTTTTGCGAATGGGCTCCGGGGTGGGGTAAACATTGATACAACGACTTCCCAGTATAATTATCATTTACAACTTTATTTCAATGATGATACCTTGTAACTCTTTTAGCTTAGGTCCTTATGCCACGAATCACTACCTTGCTTTAGTACATTGTGGCTAAAATATTCGAATATGATACCAAATGCAACCTGTTGATCGTCTTGCGGTGTTGTTCTTCATGTCCGGTTCCTGCCCACCAGTCGTTCGGCGCCCCTCGGCGTTGGTCAGCTGATGCTTCGGCGTGTCCGTGGAGCGACCGTTACGTCGCTGCCTCCATCCCCCCTGCGTGTCCAACCGCCCTCGGTTCGATGTTGCTCGTCTCCGGATTACACCCACTGCCACGTCTAGTCACCTCAAATATGGATTTCACTCACCATACCCAAAATCACGATGTTACTTCTCACTTCGTGCTACTATTACGTCACACGATTCTCTCACCGGCTCTCACATCGCCATTCAGTCTTGGGCTTCCACGCACTGATCACGTTACATATCCAATCCTTGCCACAATTATTCTCGTCGCACCTCTCACGAATGTATCGCCCACACTTTACTAATATCTTTACTATTATGTTGTTCACTCACGAGTCTCTGATGTCTCACATCTTCAGCATCCGGCATTAAATATTCGGCCACGTCCCGCGCGATACGTGCGCTCTCCTACACTTCCTGGTTCTCACTACTCTGCTCGCGCCTCCCCGTCCGTTAACTCTCGCGCGTCGCGGGAGCCTCTCGCGCCAGGCGGGAGCCGCCAACTGACGCGCCATCCGAATCGTAGCAACCGCTTTGCGCTTCGTCTGGAAACGCGGCGTGTTTCAATATATATATATATATATATATATATATATATATATATATATATATATATATTTATATATATATATATATATATATATATATATATATATATAACATATATTATAGAGAGAGAGAGAGAGATACACAGTTTTATTCACCATACGTACAAGTAATTAATTAAACGTTGGTCATAGCTCTGATAGACTTTTACTCCCCCGATTGCAGGAGCGATCCTTAACAATGCAATGGCCGACTAGTGGCCCCCGCCACTCCTCAGCGAGACTACGGACACAGCATACAGCTCCGGCGACCTCAGTCACCCGTGGAAGCAGTGTTCTAACACGGCGTCCCAATACATGGGTTGCCGTACGAGCCTAGCTCGTCTCCGCACCGCCCTGGGCGCAAGTTTTGTGCGTTCGCACGAAGTTCCCACTCAGCTCGAAACCCGCCCCCGCGCACTGCGTTCGCGCTTATATAGCTCCCAACCATGTGACCTGAAACGCCACTGTCGTTTTGCTCACGGCCTTATAGCCGCCCTCTTGTCGCGTTGCCAGGCATTTTGGACATCCATTTCCATGGATTCTAAGAAATTTGCACTACGCGGCAAAAATGCGCTGTCCTGCATGTTGGGCATCCCTTACTCTAGATTCTTAGAAATTCCCAAAATACCTCGGCGTGTCTCCGTTTCTTCCAGTTGTCTCTTTGTTCTGGCATCCTGCATGCCTCCCTTCTAATCCCGTATGACGCGACGTGCACCACCGATCGTTCTGTGTAGCAGTACAATACGTTACAACAGGGTGGAACAACAAAACACGGAGTGAAGTGGGAAGAAGTGAGGTGTTGCAGGGTGAAGCTGATGCGGAGATGTAAATAAATTATTTCCATGAAATAGGATACAAGTTGAACCAGACGTGGGAAATCACCACTTGAAGATTAGATTGGATTAGATTTATTACTAATTCTGCAAATAAGTTGGTGGCAGAATACACTAACTTAAAATAACAGAACTTAACAACTATACAAAAGTTTACAAAATGAACAAACTTTACAAGTTAACATGAACATTTTACCGCCCAAGCTCTTATAGCACTCCACTTCACCAATGCACTACACCCCACCACGTTACCAACCACACGATAGTTACGTGTAGTGACATGTGAATGACACGTTTTTTTCAGTTCGCCAAAAACTACATCATACAGCAACACATACGCACACACGCACGCGCACACACGCGCACGCACACACACGCGCACTCTCTCCCTCTCTCTCTCTCTCTCTCTCTCTCTCTATATATATATATATATATATATATATATAAGAGAGAGAGAGAGAGAGAGAGAGAGAGAGAGAGAGAGATAGTAAAGATATGGGGATATATCATATCGCCACAACTGCCCACACAAAGACACCGACATACGGGAAGGAGCGAGGCGCGCGGCGAGCGGCAACGCGGAAGGCTGCAAACTACGCCATCTGTCCGCGGCTGACGGAAGAGCGGAGTGCGAACTGGCTAACAGAGTTTTTCCTGCGGTCAAGACGAAGGGAGGAGAAGTGGCCACGCCTCCGATTGATTGATTTTTTTCGTGTTTCCGGTCGCGTCAACTGCTTGGGTCATTAGTCCCGTTAGCATAGTGCAGGTTTTTTCCTCGGGAGATGGCGGTGACCTTCCCCCGCTGGATGGCGAGATCCGGCGCCAACCTACCGTCGGCTAGTGGGGTTTCCACCTAACCAGGACTCTCCCACCAACGGGGCACCACCCCAGTCGGGACAAGCTCTAAGCTCCCGTCCGGTCTCCCGGAATAACCACGCCTCCGAGGTTGCCTCAGGCCACATCTCATAAATACCGCGAGACTCGACGAAAAGGCTCTCTGTTAATCCGGCTACGCGGGCGAAAGCACTAGTTCTATGATTCTGGTAGAGAACGCGTAAGTTCTCCCGAAATTTGGTAGTGAAAGTGAATAATTGAATGGTGTGAGCGTGGAGGATTAGTTGGTATAGGAGTGTGATTGCAATACTAACATATTAGTAATCAGCAGCCAGCTCGTTAGAAAGAAAGCGGTCGGAGCGAAGTGAACTTTTTTTTTCTGAACAGTGAACTTTTTTTTTCAAAAGTGCTCATTTCGCGCAGAATCTAGTGGAGACTGTCTGTATTAACGCTGGAACCATCCGAAGTGCAGTTGCGACGCCTAGTGTAGTAAAGCAAAGATCCGATTTTGCGACACGGCAGAATTGCGATTTTGCACGCCAGAAAGAAAGGGTAAAGGAAGAATAGCAGGGCTCCAAAGGGAAAGTGATAACATTTTGTTGGTTCTGATTTGTGTTTCGGCAGCCGTCAAGGTCAGGTCATTTAGCGATCCGAAGTGATCTGCTGTTTAATTCAGGTGTATTTGTGTATTAATTTTATTGATTATTTGAATACATGCTCATTATTTCCCATATTTTCTTTGATTTATGTGTCAAGGGTTCAGACCTTTCTCGCACTCGAAAGATCCAACCTCCTGAGATCACAAGCTCGCTTATCGAGCATTCATTCGACCACGCTCGCCCCAGAGAGTTCTGTGTGAGTGGTGGGCGTGTTACATATATACAGAAAGACAAAAGCGCGCGCAACAGTTCCGTGTTAGCACCCCAGTATCGATGTGAAGTATCTTGCTCTAGCGCATAGCACTGCATGGTCCGGGTGCTAGTAGACGTTTCGAAATTGCACTCCTTCAGGATAAATTATGGAGATTTATAGTAAAACTATTTGGTGTTTATTAGTTTCTGGACACCTGTGGAAACATGATAAACAAAATAATAGTTTTCTGCCGGAAATCCGCCGTTTTCCGGCGCATGATTACATAACTATCTCTTCTTAGGACCAGTAGCGGTAGCTCAGTGCATCAACTGATGTCACTGCAGCGCCTCAGACCGGGAGGTCCTTGGTTCCCACTCCCCACGGCGGCAGGATTTTCCACACTGTCTATTCAGCTAGGTCGCATTCAGTCGCTGCCATTCTAGCGGCCGGCTGCTCTATCGGTAGTTTTCCGTGGTTTCTCCGATCAACACCAGGCGAATGCCGGAGCAGTACCCTACCAAACGGGACACGGACCGCGCACGATCTGTCCTTCCTCTTCCTTGTCCTATCCTCTCCCCTTACACACACACTTTCACTAACATGCACTACACTACCACATATTCCGGGAGACCGGTCGGGAGCTTAGAGCTTGTCCCGGCTGGAGCGGTGCCCCGCTGGTGGGAGAGTCCTGGTTAGGGGGAAACCCCACTAGCCGACGGTAGGTCGGCGCCGAATCTCGCCATTCAGCGAGGGATGATCACCGCCATCTCTCGAGGAAAAGCACTACTCTAACTGGAATAATGACCAAAGCAGTTGACGTGCCGGAAACACGAAAAAAACAATCAATCAATCTTCTTAGGAAAAACTTCTTAAGGCGAGAAAGTAAAATAATTTCTATGTAAATCTGCCTAATCACGCTTGTTCGCACGAAATATCCAGAAATATCGGGGTTTCTATTATTCCATAGATTTTCTTGGAATATTGCAATATCTCACGATTAAGAAGAATAAGAAATAACTACAAAGTTAGTAAAAATGAAAGTTAATTACTTAAAAAATCATGATAATAATAATGTTTTCCATGCCTTTCGTATTTTTTACACTGTGTAGTTTTAAAATATAAATGTAATATACAACTTAACACATTCTCCCACCTCACGGGTCTGTTGCTTTCCAACACTTCCATGAGCAGCTGATGTGCACCTATCCGAGCTGCAAAGCCATCCCATTAACTAACGTACCGAAACTTCTCGTCTGGGTAAACGCTTAACACGCAAGAGACTCCTCAGCAGGCTCTCCCCGCAGAAAAGCTCTGCCGCCCCCGGCCTCCCCAGCCCCTCTACCGCCCACTCAAACGGCCCTAACAGCACAAGCACCCCTCCCCCAACACCACACCGCGACTGATCCACCCCCGCGGCGCGCCTTTTACTCCGCAAGGGGTTGCGGGATCATCCCATCACGACAGCGCGGACACAGTGGGGCATCGGGTGCAGAAGGCGGCAATAATTCAATCGCACTAACATCGTGTTACTTCAAAACTATTTCAAAAAATTAAAATTCATAAGCAACCGAGGTCTCTCAATCCAAATATTTGGGAAAATATCAAAAATTCAAATCCAAAAATTCTATCAAAACATATATTTTTATTAAACTGGAACGCGGAGCTGAAGGCAGCAATAATTCAATCGCACAAATTTCGAGTTACTTCAAAACTATTTCAAAATATTACATTCGTAAGCAGCCGAGGTCTCTGAATCCAAATATTTGGCAAAACATCAAAAATTCAAATCCAAAAATTCTATCAAATACATATATTTTTATTAAACTGGAACGCGGAGCTGAAGGCAGCAATAATTCAATCGCACAAACATCGAGTTACTTCAAAACTATTTCAAAATATTACATTCGTAAGCAACCGAGGTCTCTCAATCCAAAGATTTGGGCAAAACATCAAAAATTCAAATCCAAAAATTCTATCAAATACATATATTTTTATTAAACTGGAACGCGGAGCTGAAGGCAGCAATAATTCAATCGCACAAACATCGAGTTACTTCAAAACTATTTCAAAATATTATATTCGTAAGCAACCGAGGTCTCTGAATCCAAAGATTTGGCAAAACATCAAAAATTCAAATCCAAAAATTCTATCAAAACATATATTTTTATTAAACTGGAACGCGGAGCTGAAGGCAGCAATAATTCAATCGCACAAATTTCGAGTTACTTCAAAACTATTTCAAAATATTACATTCGTAAGCAGCCGAGGTCTCTGAATCCAAATATTTGGCAAAACATCAAAAATTCAAATCCAAAAATTCTATAAAATACATATACTTTTATTAAACTCGAACACGGAGCGGAAGGTAGCAATAATTCGATCATTTTATCATCGTGTTACTTCAATAAGGTTTCAAAATATTACACTTTTATAAGCAACTGAGGTCTTTATATCTAAACATTCGGCAAAATATCAAACATTCAAATCCAAAATTTCTATCAAATAAATATATTCTGCATTAAATTCGAACGCTTTGCACCTTTTCAAACTGACAGGCCATTTTCAATTCAAAAGTTTGATAGATTATTTGAATTAAGGAAAACCACACAGAAACATGAATTCAAATGTAAATTTTCATTAATACATTTTTATTAAACTCAAATGCTTTGCACCTTGGTAAAGTGACAGGCCATTTTCAAATACAAACATTTGATAGATTATTTCAACCCGAACCACGTGAATAAACGTGGATCTGAAAATTTTGTATAGTAATAGTCATTTTGGATTCACCATTTGTAAAAAAAAATACGGTTTTTGTTCATATTTGTAATGGCGATTCACATAAGCCATAGACCATTCCCAACGTTATGTAATTAAGTAAATTCCTTGTTCTAAATTATCGCCACTTTTCGGTCTTGCTGAACCACTGCGCGATGCCGCACCGATTCGTGTCGCGATGTGCTCACACCCCCACGTGTCAAAACAGCGTCCCCATTCACGGGCAGGGTTGCTTTTTTGTGCAAGGGGTTGGAGGGTGTTTTTTCAGAAATATACGGCGGCGAGCGGCCGGGGGGGGATGGAAGGGTTCCTTCAGAGGCCGCCTCGAGGGCACTCGACGCCCAGCGCCCTGATGTATTTATCTTCTTACTGATAGGCGACCGCGCGAGAAGAGAAACGCAGCGCATGAGGGCCTCGTTGTGTGGTTGGGTCGCGCCCACAAAGCTCCGTGACAGAAGTGGCCAAGCGCTGTTTGGGAGGAGTTGCGGCAGAATGAAAAGACACAGTCAGTGCCGGCGATCGCCCAGGGCTCTGCAAGGCAAGGGACCCGATGATGGGAAAATATTGTTAAAAAATTGAAAAAGAAATTAAGACTCGAGATAATCGTTTTCTTAATTTTATGAATGGGGTAATCTGATTTTAAAATTTAAATTTTTTTTTGAAATGAATCAAATGACGCTAACTTAAAATAGGTTCTATTGAAATTAATATTTATTATTTCATGAATTTAACAAGTAATTTTATTAAACACTAACTAAACGCAAAGATATTAAGATCACCGAGGATATTATTTAATCACTAAATACTTTTACTTAAAACTATTATTTAAAATATATTTCCAAAAACCTTTTTTCTAGTTTAAACGTAACTTTTGTTATTTGTTGAAATAAAATAACTCGTGTAGTTTCTTAATGTAACTTTCACATTTTTAATATTAAGGGAGGCAGGCTACGTTTCAGCATTGCCCCCGGCCAAAAATTGTTTAGCTCCGGCACTGCACACAGTGGGGTGTCATGACACGCGACCGACTGTTAATTCATTCCCGCAACGCAAGGGGACCTCCCTCTGAATATCGAGTTCTTTTAAGTAGACTATATGTCCGTAATAAATATAAATATTTTTTTAAAAAATTAAATTGATTCAAGCAGGATGACAGAAATTTGATTACGCCATTAGGCAATAATTGTGATAATAGGGTGTGCCTTCGATTAAAATAGATGGAATCGATCGAAAATAGTACAGATTGCATCATAAATGTAATCGAAAAGATCAGTGTCCATATATGCGTGTTGTAGATTTGGTCAAATGAGGTACAATAAATAAATATTAGTTGTTGTAGTCTCAAAGTTGTGAATATCACGCACATCTGATTTTCAGCGTGCATACTCACTGCTCGAAATTTAGCTCAATTTCTAAGCCATTTTTAAATCTTATTTTGAATCTTCATATTACGGAGAAGCATAGAATATCTGCTATCACCACTTAATTTAAACAGGCCTAGGACCGAGCGCGATCTTTCCTTCCTTTTTCTTGTCCTATCCTCACTCTTACACACACACTCACATTCATTACAGTACCACACATGTAAGGAGACCAGTCAACAGCTTCGAATTTGTCCCGGCAGGTGCTGTTTCTAAAAGGGGATTCCTGAAGGAAACCATCCTTCCGCAAGCATACGTGTATGTCGGCACCGGATCCCACCATCTAGCGGGAAAAAAACACTACATATCTAGATAAACACATTCCCTACACTAACGGTACCTTTACCAGAACAGTTGATGTATCCGAAAGCAACAAAAAATGAATCAACTTGAGTACAGAATGTAATTACAAATAAAATCCGTTTAGTCATTTTATTTTAGTTTAAACGTAAATATTCTTCTCATCACGTAGGTAGTAGTGTCAACGACAGAGACGCTCTGAAAGCGACTCGGGACCTACACCCTTCTTTCAAATAACCTTTTTTTCATGGAATTCATAAACTTTATCTAAGAAACACGAAATGTTTGTTGTTATTTATCCTTTACGAGAGACGAAATCCAAGTACGCAGATGTTTCAGTCTCATATACCCAACTGATGTTTTACATCTCCCGTTCAGATTGACTTGGTGCTCTGCCCGGAAAATGACCGCCACCCGCGTAAGTTACGTTCTCAACACAGCTACATGGCGTTTTGGGACGAACTCTAATCTGCCCAGATTATATTTACCCCAACTGAAGACCGGAATGGTTTTAGAAGGAAAATGTTTACGACTGCCCGGGAGGGTGAGCCCCGTATTTATGAAACTCGTAGCCGCGCAGGTGGTGATACTTGGAGAGCGAGAAGTTCGAGAAAGAAAAGAAGAAAAAAAGTCCTTTTATGATGGGAAAAACAGCTAGAAATATGTTTTAGAAAGCGCTATAGAACTGACAGACTGTTTCATTTCAAAATATTACTTTAGGCAGTGGATGTTGAAAGACGCATTCTTTTCAGTATCATAAAATCATTTAAAATTTAAAACACGAGAAGGAAATGTTTAAAAAAGTACATCTAATATTTTTCGGGTTATTTCACGTGAAATATTTCTTATCCGATTTTAAAATTTTATTATTATTATCATCAGTATTATTATTATTTTATTATTCTACGTTCTTTTATAAATACGACTTAATTTTTCTTTACTTTTTATTATTTAACTTGTTCTCTTTTCATATTGCGGAAAATTAATCTCGTATTCTTAGCGTAAATGAAAACAAAAAATTTCAAATATAATTAGTGTAAAATGAAATTTTCTAAAACCTGATAAATGAACTCTGATTTTTTCAAATAATGAAAAATAATAAACTAACAAAAATTTTTTTATATGTTATACAAAATTATACAACGTATTAAAAATAATAATAATAATAATAATAATAACAACAACATTAACAACAAAAACAACTTTGCACACGAAATATTTGGAGTCAGACTCATAATACACCTTTCACTTTCCTTTGACTCTAAAAAGGTAAATAATTTGATAGGACGTGAAGATCTGACTTCTAAACTAACACACACATAGTGATACGTCTGTGTGTTCCTAGAATGCACAAATAAGTTGTGGTACTGACAGTGGTTGTAAATAGTAAATTACAAAATTTGTAGTTTCTCAGTTTCATCCAAAGGTAACGAATTAAAAGAGGACCTTCCGTTCGATTTATTTGGGTGATAATATTAGTTTATAGACAGACCAGGTATGTCTGATGATTTCAGAATTATCACAATCATTACACAACCAAATGTTACTACATCAAATACAGCAAGATTACACCTGCACACCAACAAAAAGCTAGGTGCATTATGTAGCAGTATCTTTATACACGAGAGGCTCTGTTAGGAAAATTTCTTCTGCTACTTTGTTTCTGTGTTATTACTCGCCATGTGCAGTCAGTGCCTAGAGACCAGGGAGCTATTCGACGCAGCGGGGTACTTAACGACAAATTACGAATTACGCTTCCGCGAAGGTCGTAATGTGATTTAATAACGCGAGCAAATGGCTCTTATTACTACGGAACGCCCAGCACGGCGGCCACTGTCGCCATAATCTCGTGGCCTTTTTGTACACAAAACCTTAATACTACTTCACAGGCGGAGCAATTCCTCAAGGGGGTAATTTTGTTTAAATACGGAGACCCCCTAGAGCGTGCCGGACGCCCGGCCGTAGTCCTCGTTGCAGTGGAATCCTGCGTCAACCCGATGGCCGTTTGCCCAGCAGGAGGTTCCACCTGCAGATGATGAAGGGGGACGGTGTTTGTCTGCTTGTCTCCTTTCACCTTTGGACCAAAGACATTTGTCTCTGGCAGCGGTAGTAACAAAGTGTATTTCAGACTTGCTCTAGTTTTTCATGTCTTCCCATGTGTATACGCATATGACTTGGATAACAGTAGCTTTGCTTTAGTTTTTACGTCTTAGACAAAGAGTGTAGATATATGACTCGGACAGAGTCCTATAAGTTCGTGCTGCGTAAAATGTTTGATAATTTTATGAAATCGGTTTGGAAGGCTGATGAAATTCTTGAAAATTATCCGAATTATCACTCACTGATTTTAAGTTACTCAAGAAAATCAAGTACCAGTCGTCTAATAGATATTGCTATTAGTCGTCAGGGAATATGGTACAGAGCGCAAGATCCAGTTTTTCCTTTTCATTCTCTTCTATTATAAGACCTTACAACTTCTAACAAATCTAATTTGCAAGTTTTATTTTTCCATATTATATTTTGTTTAGACCTCCATTACTATCGGATGGCGTTCCTACAATTGAATTCAAATAATGACCATAATTTCTTCAAACTCAAACTCAAGACTCAAACATATAAAAATATTATAATAAAACATTGCTGGAAAATGTTGACCTCACAAAAATATTATTATTTAATGTCTTCACTTCAAAAACTGAGTACTTGAGGAACTATTTTATAAACCATTTTTTGAAATAAGAAGAGTGCAATTACTACAACTAACGGTTTGTGATTATACAATCAATATCCAGTTTAAGAAAGCTACTAAGCATTTTCTTTCTGCCCCAGTATTGCACCAAACGCATTCAATCTGCCACGTATGTTGAAAGGCAAGGACCCAGAAATAAAGCAGACCCGTTTCCAGACCAAAAGCGCCTGTTCCTTATCACGTCTACCTTCCCCCCACCCCCTCCACCCCTGCGGCGCCGCTCCGCACACCCGGCACCCTCTTTGCCGCCGCCCGCTCCTCGTGATGGAGGTCATCTCTGTTATCGCCGGCGACACCCCGGCGGCGGCGCGCCGTGCCACCCCTCAGGGCACCGCGCAAGCCCCAGCGGGCAGCCAGGGCGGAGATAGCAGGCAGGCGGAGGCGACGGTGATGACGGCGGGGGCGAAGGTGGTGCCACAGGCGGAGGCGAAGGCAGAGATGGAGGAGTCGGCGATGTCGGCAGAGGCGGTAGAGATTGGAGAGGTGGGGGGCGGGGTGGCGGGGCGGCAGGGAAGCGGGCCCGCGGGGGCGGCGGGGGCGGCGGGCGGCAGGCGCGGGGCGGCGGGGCGGCGGGGCGGCGGGGCGGCGGGGCGCGGGGCGGCGGGGCGGCGGGGGCGGCGGGGCGGCAGGGGCGGCGGGGCGGCGGGGCGGCGGGGCGGGGCGGCGGGGGCGCGGGGCGGCGGGGCGGCGGGGGCGGCGGGCGGCGGCGGCGGGCGGCAGGCGGCGGCGGCGGGCGGCGGGGTGGCGGGGGCGGCAGCGGTGGGAACAGAGGGGGGCGGGGCCTGGGGAGCCGGAGGGACCGTGGAGAGGCGAGACGCTCCAGAGGGCCGCCAGAGCACAGGGCGTCGTCGGATGGCGGTGGGGTGGCGGGGAGGGTGAATGGCGGCGGGGAGGCGGGGTGAGCGGGGCGGCGGTGCCTCCCTACGACTGGGGGCGGCATCAGGGGTGAAGCGACGGCGCGGGGCCGAGTAAAGCAGACGGTGGGGCATGCAGGGACGGTGAGGTGGCGGGTGGAGGAGATGGCACCGACCGCGGGGCGGCGGGGAGTCAAGGGATGGCGGAGGCGGTGACAGCGGGGGCGGCGGGGCGGCGGGGTGGCGGGGGCGGCAGCGGTGGGAACAGAGGGGGGCGGGGCCTGGGGAGCCGGAGGGACCGTGGAGAGGCGAGACGCTCCAGAGGGCCGCCAGAGCACCAGGGCGTCGTCGGATGGCGGTGGGGTGGCGGGGAGGTGAATGGCGGCGGGAGGCGGGGTGAGCGGGGCGGCGGGAAGACGGGAATGCCTTCCCTACGACTGGGGCGGCATCAGGGGTGAAGCGACGGCGCGGGGCCGAGTAAAGCAGACGGTGGGCATGCAGGGACGGTGAGGTGGCGGGTGGAGGAGATGGCACCGACCGCGGGGCGGCGGGAGTCAAGGGATGGCGGAGGCGGTGAGAGCGGCTGGAGAGGCGGGGCGGTGGGAGCGGCTGGAGAGGCGGGGCGGTGGGAGCGGCTGGAGAGGCGGGGCGGTGGGAGCGGCTGGAGAGGCGGGGCGGGGGGAGCGGCTGGAGGGGCGGGGCGGGGGCGCGGAGGCGGGCGGGGGGAGCGGCTGGAAAGGCGGGGCGGTGGGAGCGGCTGGAGAGGCGGGGGCGGTGGGAGCGGCTGGAGAGGCGGGGCGGTGGGGGCACGTGCACCGCCCGGTCGGGAAGGGGGGGGGGGGGCGCGAAGGGGAAGGAATGCGTCCGTCGCGGCCGTGTTCTCGCCGCCGGAGGAGCAGGAGGACGCGGCGGTGAAGGAGAAAGAGGAGCAAAGGCTCGCTGCCATCGCCCCCAGTGCAACGTTTCTGCTCCAGTACCACAGCTAGGATGCGTTCACCATCAAAAGGTCTCCTTTCAGAATTGAGGAATAGCTTGCCAGCCAGCAAAAATTCATGTTTATGTTGTTTAAATATTGTTTATATTAATTAATAATGTATCGATTTTAATTTAATATTATTAATATTTGGTACCGTTCTTTTAAATAATATTTTGAGAAGACATTGCCCGAGGGCGCCATTTAAAACATTGATTCATCTCTAATTTTTCAGTGAAGCCTTTTGCGAACTTGAACGCAAGTCACAAGGGCACATCCATATTTTCTCCACTTCATTCATATATATCGTTGGCCTCCGCCATTTTCTGTTATTATATCGCCCCAGTGTATTTTTCCTTAGTATCTTGTTCTTATATTACATTTTTACTCCGTCGTGTAGTGACACACAACCGAATTATTTTCGTAGTCTGTTTCTCTTCAGCCTCGCTGTCTTCGTAATTATCTTAGCGCTCAATTGTATCATCTGTTTCATCAAATGTTTTCTCTATCTTACTGCTTTTTCTAACTTCTCCACCATATTTATAGTTTTCATTGCAACTATCCGACCCTTTAGAATTTCTTAAGAGTGCACCAACATATTTTTCTCGTTCCACAACATTGTCTAGGATGGGGTACATTAAATGTTTTTGAACATAGAACGTATGTTGCTTCCTGTTCTTTCTTGGTTTATTTAACAAGTAAAGGGAAAGCCGTGCTGGAAAGAAATAGGTGAGCTTATGTGCATCGTATCCCATTCCAATCATATAGCCTCAGGCACCAATTCGCCTCACAATATTAGCGGGAATTTGAAAAGCCAAAATGATAATATGTTGAATGAAGTTTCAATGTTTCAATGAAGTTTAAATGACAATGTCTCATTGAAACATACATGAAGCAGTTTTTTGCATCTTTTATTACAATTGCACCCTCATCTTGTAATTTTTGGTTGGTCACTTTTGGCAATTGTCACTTTATGTCGAAATGTTTCTCAACACTTCTCGCTCTCCATGCAACATGGCGGCCAACGTCTGGTCTGTCTTTTGAAACGAAGTGCCCGAGCTGTTGTCACGTGGTTCGCGACGCCAACTGCGCAGCGCAGAACGAGCAAAAATCGGTGCACCGTAGGAGTCGATCTATGTCTTTCCACCATGGGGAGAACGTGAACATATACATGCTAAGACTAATTCATGCTAGTTGAAATAGAATGATACAATGTTTTTCTCGAAATTATGATTTTTTTCATTTTCTTTGTTTTATTTTAAAAAATAAATCAATCTTGATATTTTCACGCATTGTTCTACATCGAACTCTCCGTTTTCATCGGAACCCCTTAAGAAATCCCTTTAGATAGAACACTACAATCTCTAAAACATTCTATAGACGGCTATTCCGCCACCACATCATCGTAGCCATGGAAAATAAGTTTTCTCCGTTTTCATCACAAACGCACTACCCCTAAGAACTTCTTTCAATAAACACAAATCTATAGTTCCGCCACCACATCATCGTAACCATATGAAATTATTCCACAGCATATTCTCCGTTTTCATCACAAACGCCCTACCCCTAAGAACTTCTTCATTAGAACACAAAAATCTCTAGTACATTCTGGAAGGCTATTCGCCACCACTCATCGTGCATATTACAGGTATTCTCGTTTCATCACAAACGCCCTACCCTACGAACTTCATTCATGTAGAACACAAAAATCTCTAGTACATTCTGGAGATTTCCCCAAAGTTTTCATCACAAACGCCCTAACACCAAAATCTCTAGTATATTCTGGATACGGCTATTCCGCCACCACCTCATCGTGGCCATCGCCCGCGCCCCCGATGTGCGGCCGCCGCCCTTATCGCCGCCGGAGCACGCCCGCCCTCCATCGACGGCGGCGCGCCGCGCGGCGATGCCGCTCTCAGATTACGCAGGTAGGCGGCGGCGAGGGTGAGAACGACGCGACGCCCGGGGCCGCTCCGCCGCCCCGCCCCTACTCGCCTCGCTCCGCCACGCCCACTTAGACGGACGAGGGTGGGAACGCTTCCACCTTTCCAGGGCTTCCTTTTGCTCCGTGGCTGCGGCATTGATCGCCCCGCTCTGTTCGGGCCTCATTTGAAAATAATTTTGTGGAGCGTGATAATTGAGATAATCGTATCACATATTTTCAAATTAAGAAAATAAGTGTGGTTGACGTTTAATTTCTGTAACGAGACTTATCGCGGCACATTTGTTAGTCGATTCTATCATCTCAAGAGGTACGTTTATCACATGCTTCTCGTAATTTTGGTACTCGAGTATTCTCACACGATATTATGAGAGTTGACAATAATGAGGAACCGGAAGCAGTTCAGTACTGATTCATAATACGTCATTCTACATAATTTGTAAGAATAGACCATTTGGGGTGAATATCAGAATACGAAAGGTTAGAACGCGGTAGAATGTAGGTATTGTAATGACTTAAAGGCCTTCGGCCTAGCCACTTAGCATCACGTTCTCGAATTTGTATGTAATAAATACCTATTAAATAAATGAATAATTTGTAACACATGATAATAATTTTTACGTGTTTGAATATAACTGAGTTTTAAATTTATTGACTTTACTGAAACATCAGTCTGGTTGAAATGATTGAAGGCGTTGTCATTGTCAACAATAGTATTTATTTCACAAATAGCAGCTTTCGATGGCTTAGCCATCATCATCAGTTTTCTGCTGTCTGGGAGCCACAAAAACGACTTTGTGAAATAAATACTATTGTTGACAATGACAACGCCTTCAATCATTTCAATTATGTAAATGTCAACTACACCTCACCACTTAATCAATATCAGTCTGGTTGTTTTAATGTGCAAAAAGTATATTCAGAGTATTTTTAGAAATTTCAGTTATTCCGTTCTCAATTACTAAATACCGATTTTTGCAATACATGGTAATTAAATCCATGCATTTCTTCAAAATTGACAAATCGCAATCACCATATATGCCTGTTGCAACAATGTCTAAAGCGATACACGTTGAATATGCCTGAAGCGAATCGTATACCTGTCGACCATCACTCTCCCATCTTCCACAACCAGGTATACCCGTTTCCGATCGACAAGCGAACTCGCTCTCCACCGCGTGACGAATCGACCAATGGGCGTCAAGGCGATTGGGCCCCCTCGCGCAGCGTATCGCCCAACGCCCGGCGCGGGCGATGGCGCGGGCGAGGGCGCCGCGGGGCGAAACAGTTACGCGCGGGCTTCAAAAAAATAGCGAAATAAAAGGGCGACCGTGCGCAGCGATGGGCGGGAGATTAAACACCGAAACGGCGGGCCGCGGCGGGCCGCTCCTTTAAATCTCCCTCGTAATTAGGCGGGTATTCAATGCCGCGCAGCTGTCAATCTCCGCCTCCGGGAACACGCCCCCTTCCACGGCGCCGGCGACAAGTGCGAAAGGGGTAACAAGCCGCCTTGGGGGACACCTGGGTGATGGGGGACGGGGGAGGGGGATGCAATTTGGGGGAAATTCTTCGCACGACGTAAATGGATGTGTCGGAGATTCGATCGGGAGATTGGGCTCCGCGCCGCCTCGAGGGGCGTGAAGGGACGTGGGGAGGGGTGGGGGAGGTGAGAAGGGAGGGAAGGGAGGGGCGCAGGTCGACGCTGGGGCGCTGGGGTAGCGCCTGGGGAGCGCGGTCGCGGGAGCCGAGGGGGCGGATGCGAGGCAACTGGACGCACCTGCTACCCTGAGCGACGCGAGACGCCTTTTATAGCTGACCGCCGCGCCGCGCGGCAGCCGAAGACCAAGTCCGAGATTGGGTGTAAGATAGGCATCGCGGGCTGCGTTTCATTGGTTTCCATTCCGGATCGAGTCGGTCTTCCCATACTAGTTGACCTACTCATTCTTTGCGTAGCTGCGATGCATGTGAGGTGTTGCATTAAGCATTCTCTGTCCAGGCCTGTGTGAACTTATGAAAATATTTGATGTAGTTACTTTTTATAGTTGCATAACTTACTAAGTAATGTTGTTTACTGCTCTCTATTTCTGTGCTATAATTAATTAATTATTCACAATGAATCACCTTTCCGATCTCCCAGTTTCGCAACCACACCCCTGCCATGGTAACCTACTTTACACGACAACCCTGACATGGTGCATAAAGTAGATTATTCCACACTGAAATGAGCGATCATCAATTTAAGAGAGCAGTTTTGAGAAGAAACATAACCCCAGAAGTTTGATTCTTTT
This sequence comes from Teleogryllus oceanicus, assembly GCA_964035755.1. Classification (NCBI taxonomy): domain Eukaryota; kingdom Metazoa; phylum Arthropoda; class Insecta; order Orthoptera; family Gryllidae; genus Teleogryllus; species Teleogryllus oceanicus. Next base: position 15,812,103 of record CAXIVR010000012.1, on the reverse strand, counting down.
TGTATTGTATTATTTCTTTTTGAAAAGGATTATTTGCACAACGTATAACAACAACGTTATAGCGTATAACTCATATAACAATATTTAAAAGAAATTAAATTTTCTTCATATTTACGGTCGGTAAAACGAATAAAATATTTAAAAATATTCGTAGACCTTGTAACGACCAGAAACTAGGTGGAATTCTCTGCCTAATTGTTCAAAATTCAATAAAGTGAACAGTTTCAAATATTTATGACCAGAAGCCAGCGATGGTAGTTAAACTATGAAATGATGAATGATGATTTAGTTAACATCATGAAATGATATGTGGTGGCTTATATTTGTCTCCTACGCTACAGACACCAAGCGAAAATATAACTTAGACAAGAATCAAACCCACAAGCAGATCTTCGGGAAATGGATTTCTTACCCGACTGTACGTCACACTGTAAATGTTATTGTTATTCAGGAACATAACATTTTAAAAGCAACACAACAAAGAGAATATCAAGTGACAAACTCGGCTCACTGAAACTAAAACAAACGATGAAAATTCAAAACTCTAATCCGAAATACAGGCACTTCAAGCCTCCATGGAGTAGTTAAAAAAGCAAGAAAAGGAATTGTTATAATAAAAAAACGATGATTCTAGTCAATAAATTATATTTAAAGCAGACGTTTCGGTCTGAATTGTAAGGCCCTCTTCAGTGTCTGAAAGATCAACACACCAACCAGTTACAATCTTACATAATATTGCTAGTTTAAAACAATTAAAAATAAAACAATGAGAAAAAGACGTGGTACCTGTAAGTTGCTTAGGTTATGTATTGTATTGTAAGTTGCTTAAGTTATGTATTGTAACTGATTGGTGTGTTGACCTTTCAGACACTGAAGAGGGCCTTACAATTTAGACCGAAACGTCTGCTTTAAATATACTTTATTGACTGGAATCACCGTTTTTTTTCTTATAATGTTTGATTTATCCTGATTTAAAAGGAATCGTCTTACACAAAATATCGTAAACCGCCAAGAGAGGGAACCGACTTTGTAGCCACCCGGTCTTTGTTGGGACTGCGACAACACGGAGAGTCCCAAGAGTGTGGCCAAAGGCAACTGGAGGGCGACAGCAGCGGCGTCGGCGGGGGCGGCGGAAGGAGACAAATAGCTGCGGGCGCCCTACCAGACAGCTGACGGCAGAGCGCAGGTCGCGGACGACCCGGCGGCGTCGCGTCCTCTTGCACAGCCCCCGCCAGCGCTGGAGTGACTTTTTACCATTTCCCCTTCACGGTACCTCTGTGGAGATGGGGATTTGTTTTCATAATTATAAATGTAAAATATGCCCTCATTTTTCTTTAAATTTGTTCACAATTGAGGCATTTGGATATTTGAGAATTTCTGACATTTTACGAAACTAAAATTATTGTCTTACCACGGCTCTTTTGTAAATAAGAAACATGGGCTCTCTTTACACCATATTAGTTTTAGAATCCAGAAAAGTGACAATGAAAATACATTTATAATTTATGTTTCATTAGTTATGTGTAGCACACTTCCACTAATACTATCGTTGCAATTTCGTAAATGATGTGAAATGTCAGCACTATCTCCGCCCGAACGTCTCAATTGTAATTAGGTTATTTTGAATCAATTTGGCATATCTAACTTTCCGCGTGCGTCAACTGCTTTGGTCATTAGTCCCGTTAGTGTAGTGCATGTTTTTTCTCGGGAGATGGCGGTGATCTTCTCCCTCTGGATGGCGTGATCCGTCGGTTAGTGAGGTTTCCCCCTAACAAGGACTCTCCCACCAACGGGGCACCGCCCCAGCCGCGATAAGCTCTAAGCTCCCGACCGGTCTCCCAGAATATGTGGTAGTGTAGTGCATGTTAGTGTAAGTGTGTGTAAGGGGAGAAAATAGGACCAGGAAAGGGAAGGAAAGATCGCGCGCGGTCCATATCCCGTTTGGTAGGGTACTGCTCCGGCATTCGCCTGGTGTTGATAGGAGAAACCACGAAAAACTACCGATCAGAGCAGCTGGCCGCTAGAATTCTCCTCCAGACTGAGACTGAATTCAACCTAGCTGAAAAGCTAGTGTCGAAAATCCTGCCGCAGTGAGGACTCGAACGTAGGACCTCCCGGTCAGAGGTGCTGCAGTGACACTGCTGTCGAGAAATTCCTCCTTTATTCTCTCACCACCATTACGCCCTCCCCTCAGCCACCATCGTCGTCTTTCCCTCCTTCACAATTTACCGTGCCCAACCGCCACATCGTCGTCTTTTTCCTCCATTCGCCATCGTTACCATTTCCTCATCAGCCACCATCGCCGTCTTTTCCTTCCTTTCGCAACTGTTACCGAGCCCCAAGCGGCCACCATCGTCGTCCCATCGTCGCCTTTTCCTTCCTTTCGCAACTGTTACCGAGCCCCAAGCGGCCACCATCGTCGTCTTTTTCCTCCATTCGCCATCGTTTCCATTACCTCATCAGCCCCCATCGTCGCCTTTTCCTTCCTTTCGCAACTGTTACCGAGCCCCAAGCGGCCACCATCGTCGTCTTTTTCCTCCATTCGCCATCGTTACCATTACCTCATCAGCCCCCATGTCGCCTTTTCCTTCCTTCCTTCGCAACTGTTACCGAGCCCCAAGCGGCCACCATCGTTGTGTTTCCCCTCCGCCCGCGCCTCCTGCTTCCTCCCCTTCGTCCGACCGCGGTGACATCACGTGAGTCACGAAGCCACAAGCAGCAATCAAGATCCGCCCCACAGCTGCGCCCGCCCCCGACGCCCGGCTCTCCAGACGCGCCCTCTCCTAACTAACCCACATACAACGCCCTCCCCCGCCCTCGCCCTCGACCGCCCACTGCGGAAGGAAGGCCCACATTATCTCCGGGAATACTTAATTTTGTTTGTCTTCTCGGTGGGGGGCGGAAAAGGACTCGGTGACTTTTGTTTCGGACGCTGGAAATCTTTGAATGTCTTATTCTCTGGGGGATTAAGTTGCTCTTGAGGAGAAGAGTCGGGAAGACCCTCTGTAAAATGATTATAGATGACATCGAGTCAACAGTACTACGCTGTCTGTGTGTGACAGGAAGTTAAAATATTACACATTCAATGTCACATTTCGAATAACACGTTTTATTAAGGATATGTTACAGTGAAACAACGACTTGATGATTGTTATTGTTGTAATTGTTTGGAATAATGTAGAACGTTTTCTTCTCTCTTCTCGTTTTTCTTTCTGCTCTCCTTTTCCTTCTTCTCCCTCATTCCTCTTTTTTTCTTGTTTTGTCTTACTGTTTTATTACTGATTACTTTGCTCAATGTATTGTTGACATGATTGAAATGTTTTCGGAATACGAACACGTAAGTTTCAAAGATAAAACTGATGTGCCTGCTGTGAATCCTCCTAAATAATTATCAATTGAGTAATATTTTAGAGTAGTCAGTTTTAGAGAAATTTGCTGTTTATTGTGGAAGTACTCCATGCATTATCTCTCAATTTCAGTATTCTCTATCCCTTGCGCTGAGAGCAGATAAATAAATCGTAAAATGTCTTTTTCGTGTACATCTGTGTGTTTCTCAGGTCTAATTTTGCAATAAGATATGGCTTACAACCTATCTGATTTTCTTTCTTATTTCACATTCTCCTTTATTCTAGCTTCTTTCTCTTTAGCATTTTTGAATTTCGGATTTTTTCATAGGAACCTCATTAACTCATTTCAGAATCTGGGTTTTATTTCTAAAGAATGCTCAAGAAACTGCTCAAGATTTTTCCTTCTTGAGTATATTTTTGTTGCATATTACCAATATTTTTTGTTGAAATAAGTAAATTCTTTCGAATTTGAGTAACTCGAAATCCGCCTTTCCTCGCTACAACAGAGGAACGACTACTTGGGGCGCACCCTTAGTGTACGAAGTATTTTCCAACCATATATTTTCTTGTAAAAGTTCCAGGAATACCTTTTGGCAAAAAGCATGGATGTAAATGAAACGTTAAAATCAGAGAAAAACTGGTACAGCGGACACCGCGCAAGCGATGTTGAAAGTGAAAAGCAGAAAATATAAACCAACATGCAAAAAACACATGAAATTCGGAAACTTTGATGGATCCAAAGGGAGGGTCTGTAGCCCTCCCTGGATCTGTGTAATTTGTACGGGTCGACTATTTCAATAGGAATAATGTAATGTATTACTTATAATGAGAATATAAATAATTTATTTCAAAGGAATAAATTATTACCATTTAAATCTTACAATGTGCTATTTTAAATTATCACAAAGAGATTTTTAGAAACTTTACAGATATGCCATCTTCTTTGTAAGTTTCTGTGTATGCATCTGCTTAAAAAGTCTTGAAAAGATATACCGGTTGCGGTAGCTCAATGCATCAACTGATGTCACTGCAGCGCCTCTAACCGGGAGGTCCTGGAGTTAGGTGGAATTCAGTCGCTGTCTGGAGGAGAATTCTAGCGGCCGATTGCTCTGATGGGTAGTTTTCCGTGGTTTCTCCGACCAACACCAGGCGAATGCCGGAGCAGTACCCTAACAAACGGGCCACGAACCGCGCGCGATCTGTCCTTCCTCTTCCTTGTCCTATCCTCTCCTCTTTCACACACACTTACACTAACATGCCCCACACTACCACATATTCCGGGAGACCGGTCGGGAGCTTAGAGCTTGTCCCGACTGGGGCAGTGCCCCGCTGGTGGGAGAGTCCTGGTTAGGGGAAAACCCCGCTAGCCGACGGTAGGTCGGTGCCGGATCTCGCCATCCAGCGGGGGAAGATCACTGCCATCTCCCGAGAAAAAAGCATGCACTACACTAACGGGACTAATGACCAAAGCAGTTGACCCGCCCGGAAACACGAATCTTGAAAAGTGAGCTCAGTAGTACTGCGACGTCACGAGTCGGTGAAAACTATTTTATTGCATAATTTTCTTTCTACCAGAAAACACATCACTTGGTTCTCTGGTGCTGGGCAAAGGAGCTCTTTCGAAGGGCGAGAGCAGGCGGCGGGGGGAGGGGTGGGGAGCGGAGGGGAGGGCCAGGGCAGAGAGGGCAGCGGGAAGTGGGCGTGGCCGGGTGAGCCCGCCGCTGGGAGCGAGCGATAAGCCTCGATCAGATGGCGTTCTCGCCCTCGCGCCCTCTGCTGCGCGCCCCTCCCCCTGAGCCCGTTGGAGCGGAGACGGCTGCGCCTACGGTGGCGTTTGTGGTGATGGCGGTGGTGAAGGTTTGTGGTGATGTCTGAGGTGAAGGTCTGTGGAGGTGTTTGCGGGGATGGCGGCTGTGAAAGTCTGTGGTGACCCGGAGAAGGTCTGCGGTGGCGTTTGTGATGATAGCGGTGTCGAAGGTCTCTGGTGACGTCTGAGGTGAAGGTCTGCGAAGGCGTTTGTGGTCATGGCGGTGGTGAAGGTCTGTGATGACGCCTAAGGTGGCCTGCGTGGTTTGTGGGATGGGGTGGTGAGGTTTGTGGTGATTCTGAGGTGAAGGTCTGCGGAGGCGTTTGTGGTCATGGCGGTGGTGAAGGTGTGTGGTGACACCTGAGGTGAAGGTCTGCGATGGTGTTTGTGGGCATGGTGGTGGTGAAGGTCTGTGGTGACGCCTGAGGTGGTCTGCTGTGGCATTAGTGTTGGCGGTGGTGAAGGTTTTTGGTGATGTCTGAGGTGAAGGTCTGCGGAGGCGTTTGTGGTGATGTCGGTGGTGAAGGTCTGTGGTGACGCCTGAGGCGGTCTGTGGCGACAGTTTCTTACCTCGCACAATATGTACACGGAGAACGCGACAGTGTACCAGTCAACAGATGGACACTCGAACGAGAGGATCTATGCTCGTTAGAGCGCTTGGATGTTGTTACTTCGTCGGATGCAACCGAGGTCACTCTGTAGAAGTTGTCGATGTTGGTACAGACTCTGCCGACTGTCGCCGCGCTAGATGTGTAACAGTACCTAGTAATGGGAAGAGGGTGACAGTAACATCAACAGGAAAGCGACAGACGGGCAATAGTTGTGTCTACATCAATAAATGGCACAACGAAGGTGCTGAAATAGCGGTGGAGGAAGCACAGTTGAATGCTGTGGACAAGCGTTTTGGCGATGATGTTTTAGTACAGATGCTGGCAATGGCAGTGGTATTCTTGGTGCTAGGATTGTTCTGGCGATGAATGTGGTGGTGTTGGTGGTAATAGTGGAGACTGCAACCGCAGAGGGCGTGCCGATTCCCGCCCCACAAAAACGCGGGCGGCAAGCACTAGGGGCGTGGTGAACGTGCAGATGATATCGGGTGCGGTGCCTCCGCTGTAACTCGGAACGCTGTGGGGTTAGTGGAAGCGATTGAGAAAAGAACGACCGCAGGCGTTAATTTGTTTTTCACTGCGAGAGTAATGCAACTTTAATGAAGTTCTTCTGAACGAAAGGAGGTCGACAGAGTTTTTGTTAGTTTAGGGAATGATACGAATATTTCTGGATAAATGTAAATGTGTTAGGCCGCAATATACGTTTAAATATTGTAGTTAATAGAGCATTGATGTACACAGTAATTATATCATAATCAAGGAAATTGCTGTGTTACATAATAGAGAAGAGTCATGAATCAATTTCCTTAACTCTTAATTTGATATATTTTAACGTTAAGTATGAATCCTGTAGCAGTTTTGTAATAAAAAATAAACAATGCTAGACCTCACCAGAAAATTAAATAAAAATATATTTTATAAATTGGAATACCGCATGTAAATACTCGAGTTGTCAAAATATACAAGTTCTTCACATCTTCACAAAATTATTTAGTTTTATTTATATCTACGATTGTAGTGTACCTACTTCAAACTCAGATATTTAGATTGCTGAGAGATTTACGTTTTTTATTGTCCCTGTCACCGAAGGCATTAATTTCAACCGAGATCCAATTACAGAAGTAATTAATAGCTTCTCGAATGAAAACAACCACAAACCAGAGCTCTAATTCTTCTTTTGTTTAATTAGATTTGTCGATTCTTGACTTCGGCTTTCTCAATCTTAACCACAACGTTTGAGAAACTAAAAGGAACAAAAGTTTCTTACAACATAAAAGTAAAAAAGTTCAAAAAACAGGTGGAGGTGAAAATACAAACAATTGTTTACCCCAGATGAAGTGAAAGGACCGCGGCTGCTACGAGCGAGCAATCTGTACTAGAGTATAAATCACGGTACGATCTCGGCGGTTTCCAAGCTACCTTCGGGAGAAAATTTATTGGCCCGCCGGCGCCACAGAAAGAGCCAGCTCTAGCTCAAGAGCCGACGCAAAAATTCGGCAGGGGTTCTTCGGACACGTGGACGCGGAGGTTTTTGTGGAGGCGGCCGTAAAAAAAAAAACACGGCCCCGAACTCTCAGTAGGAACACGAGCCTGTGCGGACGGGCTAGTGGGCAGGTGGCGGCGTGGGAGGAGGGGTGGGGGCGGAGGGGTAGAAGCGGCGGGGGTGGAGAGGGGGTGGAGGGGCGTGGAGCGGCCCGCGAGAGCAACGGAACTCGAGATGCGGGCGGGCCAAAGCGTAGCCAGGCCGTTCACCTCGAGGCAAAAACGCGTGGCTTCGAATTTCCGTTTTCACTTTTCGTCGAAAAAACTAATTCTTCCAAAGAACGCGCTTGCCGTTGAATATTATATTTTTCTTCTCCCCTCGCCGCGGACAAAGGTTCTGGATGTCCTTTCTTAAAAAAAGAACCTTAAACTAACATTACCTTATTCATTGGCGTTGCCATGCGAGAGGAATTGGCTATGCGAGAATCGCTGACCATTCGTCGAGAATAAAGAAGCGAAAGGAAATACGCGAAATCCAATACGATAATAAATTCGAGGTTCAGTGTGAAAGATGCAAGATAAACACAGAGAAAAGCTGAAAATAAATGTAGTTGTCTTGCAAAATGTTCTTGTCAAATACCTAGAAATGATTTTAGGAAGAGGGCGTTTCTGGAGATTCTTTAACAGATACGACCATGAAATAGGCAATCTTACGTACAAGTAGAATATAAGAACATGTTTAAACTAAATACAACTTTAAAAAATAGAAATATCTGTGCTTCTCAGAAACAATTTTTGATCTAACTCTTGCTTTGGGTGAAACTAACAAGAAGATTTTATATAATGAAAGTCTGTTAACAAGTTTATTAATCAATCACAGAAATATATTGACTAAGCGGCACATCCAATATAGCCTTACAATCTTCTACCCATCATCGAAGCTATCCAATCCATAAAATTCGGTTCGTGTCGTTAAGTTATAATAAAAAAAACATCAGAGGCTCGCTCTCCTATTATTCACAACCGCGAGTGTTCGAGTTGGCGACCCGTCACAGCGTCCGTGTTAAACACGAATTAATGAATGGGATCGGTCCGCGTTAGAAGGCGCCCATCGGAGGCAACGGGTTGACAAGCGAGGGCTGTGAGCTGGCGTACAATAGGCCGTGCTCAGACACGGCCTTCTGGATGCGGCTGTCACGCACCCAACACTTTCGCCCGCGACATCCCCCCACAGCAGGTGCGGCTGCGAGCCGCGTTCACCCGAAGAAAACCCTTCGAATATTGATCGATCAACGAAGGAAATCTGGTGTACCCCAAGGACACGCCTCTCGAAATTTGAGCTCTCATTAGTTCGTTTACAACGAATTTGTTTGGCCCATCACTTCGTCTGTCTGGAAGCGGGCGTTCCTTTTTTTTTTTTTCTTCTCCCCCGTTTCGTTTTTTCTACGAGGGTTGGGCTGCTTTTTATCCGTCAAGACACGATTCTCTGCGGAGAGCACCGCTCGAAGGAAGCCGCATTTCCCTTTGTGTCCGTTCGCGAGTTTCTAGATTCCCGTTTCATGAGGGTAGATCGGATGTGCCTCAAAGGAAGGGCGAAGACCCGAGAAAAATGGAAGGTGAGCAGGTACTTTCGCCGCTGAGCTTCCATACATTGGGATCCACTTCAAGGACGAGCTTTCCAAACACTGGTTCAGTCGACGTTCGTCAAATATCGGTTTTTAGGCTTTGTGCAATACCGCTCTTTCTTCCAGCCTCTTCCTGCGACTTCTTCGCCGAGGAGCCTCGCTTGTCGTCTTATGACGAAATATTATAGAACGCCGCGTTCCCTTTCGTACCAGGCCCAATTCAATGGAGTGTTGAACTGAGCCTCTTTTCAGACATACCAACGCGAAGATTAAGAGGTCGTTCTCGGCTTAAGTGTGAGGAATCAAGCAAAAACTTTGGACATCAGAAAAGCGACTAGTGAACATTTTTGTCTTCGAAACACCTAGAAATGGCTGTAGGCCAAAGCGGAAATCGGATAAATGCCTAATGAAGGTGGGCAACTGGTTTCTAATCAAGATGCATTTCTAATTCGGTTCACATTCTTACCTTATTTAATTTGAATTCCGCTAGACTCTGGATCCCTTAATTGATTTGATTCAGCAAAACTCACATAATGAACAGCGTATCGTTGAAGAACACGCTTTGACTCCTGCAATTGCGAAGGAAAGTCCATTAAGAGCTTTCCCGTGTCACCTTCTTCGATACGAGGCACTGTCGTGAGCCTAATAGTAATCGATCTTCCGTAGAGGTCGATGATCGAATTCTTTAGAGGCACTGAACTTATGAGTGCTAATGGGTTACTAGAAACAATATTAAAATACTTATTAGCACATTTTCTAATTTTTAGAAGCCACCCACAAATTGAACGTAAAAAATTTCGCCGTTTAGAATGAAAAACGTTTACCCTATTAGTAAAATTTACTGAAACTGTAGTGTTAAGGAAGTGTAATAAACAAAAATCTTTACTGGAGAAAAGATCAAGAACGATAACGTAGTTAACAAGTAAATCCCTGAAATGTAAAATCTTACAGTGACACTGAAGTAGATTTTTTTAAGTACCTCATCATGGCAGTCTCCACACATTACAGGAAATTTCAGGACTAGACAACAAATGGCAAAAACATTACTTGTAAGTTATGGGTTGCACAGAATTTCACGTAGATTCTAGTCAGATTGCATTTTCCTCTGTAATGTAGTATGCCAGTTAACTTGATTCAACGCTGAATCACTTCAACTGTAATTTTTATTAATATAAATTAATTGACGTGTTCAGGAGGAAAAGTAAGTCTGATGGGCTGACTCTCCTCGCAAATGAATAAAATATTATTTATTATTGTTACAATTTTATTCGAACTACTTGCATAAGGCGGATATATTAGATTCTAAGGTAGATCGTATGCAACATGCTTTATTCACTAATGTTTCTTTTTCAAAATAAATGAAAATCCTCAGTCAACTAAGAATTCTTTTGGCCAAAGTACAGTATTTTTTCCAAGTCTGCAACTTGGAAAAGTTAAAAAAAATTATGTTGGTATAGAACAAAATTAATTTTTGCAATTACAACGAGAGAATGCAGTTATACCGTAATATTACAATTACAAAAACATTTTTGTCATTTATGTTCATATGTATTACGAGAATCAGGGAATGACGTGTCTTACCACAACATTATTGGCCGTGCTGGAATTACTAATTAATTATGAGGCGAAGGATTATGTTAAGAGTGCAAACATCTTTTGACAGAGCAATGAATTGCATTGAGGAAAACGAGGAGGAAATTATAGTGACAACGAGGAACTTTTTATCTGCAGAGTTGTCAGTATATTTTCTGTTACGTTTCCAGGCGCTTTAACTGATTTGGTCATTAGTATCGTAATTGTAGTGCATATTATATTGCAGGAGATTGTGTTCTTCCCTCTCCAGAACATGAGATCTCTCGCAGTCCTACACTTTGTCACGCAGGGTTACCCCTTCTAGGTATCTCCTCAAGCGAGACATGCTCTAAGCTACTGATTGGTCTTTCAAAATGTGTGAAAGTGTAGAATATGTTAGTCTGTATGTAAGGCCAGAAACGAGGAAACGAATGCGGAAGAAAAGGCCGTGCGAGGGTTGCGCCCGTTTGTTAATAAACTACTCCTGCATTCGCTTGATATTGTTCTGAGATACCACGGAAAACAACTGATCAGAACAGCCAGACTCTGGAATTATCCTCCAGAGAGCGATTGAATTCGACATAGGTATCTATCGAACACCAGCCACCGTTGAGACTTCTACTTTAGGCACTCCCGGACAAAAACACTACAGTTGCCCTGCCGAGCTATCTCAACGGGTGATATACGAATAATTGGACCATATTACTGTTCATTGTCATAACTCTTAAGTTGACAGACTACGCCTCTTGAGAATCATTATTGACATTTTATACATTCTATTCTGTTTTCATTTCTATTTCTATACAACAATATTTTCTTCAAGCTCAATTACACGCGAATAAATTTTAACATTACATATCATTGTTAATATTAGGAAACCAAACACCTATTTATTATTCATAGACTAAATAGATCGAGCGCGAGGAATAAGCATTCCAGAACGAAAGAAGAATAGATAAAAGGACGGTCGAGCAATAGGGCCTCGTCTTTTTACGCACATCCTCTCGTGGACCGCTGCCCGAACTGCGTTCTGAGTCGCGATGTCTATGGTTTAGTGGGGGAGCCCATACCACCACCTCAATGGCAATGGCACGCCGAACAGTGGGGCAAATCTAGGGAAAATTAAACGAAAGTATATTCACCAGAAAGTTGTATGTGGAAAGAGTTTTTGAAGTAGTTTAATAAAAAAAAAGGGATTTCGATTAACCGGAACGCAAAAAGCATGGAAAACGTGGCAAAGCTTAACAAAAATAAAGACAGTTAAGCGTTTTGAGACAATGCGTATAAAAAATGTATTTTTAATTACATCAAGGCCGAGAGAAAATAGTGGCAATATTTTTATGTATGAACAAATTTTATTGTGTTTATATCTCGTTTAGACGTTATTAAATTAATTCCATATTTATCTTATCTTTACGATGCTCAAAAAATTCATTTAATTTTTATAATAGATAAGAGAACACCGTGTATATTAGACCATTGCCTAAATTTAACAGTGCATGAAAGGAAGTACTTCGTATTAGTCTGTTCTTGTGGCAGCAAACATAATCATCCAGTCTCGTTATTGCGAGAAGGAAGTTGAAAATTATTTCGCGAGGGTGAAGTGGGGCACAAGTTACTCTTTTTACTAACCTGTGTTCTTAATTATTCTCTTAGCCCAGCTAAGAGAATTATCTGAGTAGGTTTCAATGAGAGGTCTCTTAAATAAGTAATAAACAGTGTATATAAGTGATGATAGTTTCGTATTTACATGCGATATTGGAATACGCATGTGAGATTGGTTTGCTCACTGTTCATGTCTCTCGGAAAGGAAAATTACATATTTTCCAATAGTGGACTAATATTAGTACCCTACATTGAACCGTTTTCTTCGAGTGACACAATTTACGTGCATACTTCAAATCGTTTACATTCCTTAGAAGTGTCCTTCAGTCTTCTTTTCGTGTACTTTAACCTAGCTGGTTGAACAACTTGAATGCTCGAATGTGATAACGCACTCAATAAAGCTGATCACTCAATTCCAAATAAGTGAATTGCTACCAAAATCTTACGGACGTGCTGCAATTTTGGTCAATACGGTGAAAGGATTTACAAGAACAAGAACTTGGCCCAACAACTCGGGTGTATTTCAAGAAAGACTTTGTTGAAGAAACTCTACAGATTTCTTCAACATTTTCTGTCAACCTCAAGATCAGACGACTACTTTATCATCATCACCATCATCATCATCATCATCATCATCACCAATAGCAGAATATACTGACTCATCACCTATTGACTGAGAGATCACTTCTCTTTAACATTAAATCGCTAGGCCAGTATTCTCAAACATTTCTTACAGGCTAATGAACTATCAAGTGTTCCTGAATATAGGAGGGAAAGGCGAAAACAAAGGACAATGTTTCTTTTAACGTCATCGCTGAAAAAGATGGAAATGAAAACGGTGAGAGTAGAAAAATTTTCCATTAAAAACATTAAAAAATTATATCGTTGGCTGACTTTGTAAATTATGTGCAAATTATGAAATGCGATGTATGATTTAGTGCATGAAGGGTAAGGTTTAAGTACATGAAGAGAGTGCTAAAGAGGAGTCGAGGAAAAGAAACACACTCGTTCAAAGAGTAGTTAGGCAGCTCTCTTCACAATTTCAATTTTATCTCCCGTGTATACGTCGATATATTCCGTTATTGTTATTTTGCATTCATAAAATGTTGACGTATTAATTTGAGAATATTGTTCTTTATCTTGATCTCTAAATGCGATTGTTTGGTTTTCCAATGTATTATGATTTGACATAAGACATCATTATAAAATATCTACATTTGGAGGTAAAGTAAATGACAAACCAATGGTCGTTTTATAATAATTTAAATTGATAATACAATAAATTATTTTTCGTGTTTTTATAGTTGTGTAGATACTTCCAATATCATAGTTTTACAAATGTACTTCATGCGCTTTCATGTATGTCCCATTTGATTCTTATTTACAAATCTGAAGAAATAGCATTATGTCATTCTCTTAATAGTTTGAAAGGTGTTTGATTGATTTACCTTAATTTATCCCTTTTTAAAAGTAATATACCAACTTACTACGAAGAAGTAATAATAAATTAAGTCATTATTAATCTGATTTTCTCCAATGATTTTCTCCAATCCATATTTTACACAATATGACAATTGCAAAGTAACAAAAATGAAACAACGTATAATTACTCCGTTCCTTGAAGGACTTATGCCTTCATTGTTTACAATAATTACTGTTTTTAACCAATACATTTTTACACTAATTGAATATCCTTCATTTTCGTCTCTCATCACGTTTGTAAATTGAAAAATATTTCTCCAAAAATCTAGTCGTGTTTACCAACAGCAATTAACTATTGATTTTTTTAAATTAAATTTCAAAAATTTATTTGCAGTATCTGCATTGAAAAATTAAGATCAGAAATCGTTAGCTACAAACATGGCAACATTTTAAGCACGTTCTTTTGGTTCCATTTGCCCCGTTGTACAGCGTTCTGTATGATGGCAAAGAGAAATGATTTTTTTTTCATGAAGTAAAATATACGATAATTGCTTCTGAAAAATAAATGAGGTTTGTAATAGATATCCATCATAGACGGCTGTTATCCATTTTTGAGGTACTGTTAATTTAACGTTTGGAGGGTAGGTGCAAATATATCCGGACCCGTGAAACTCATAAAGACAGCCTACCTCCATACGGTAATGGCGTCCTAAACTACTAATTGGAAAGTTTAGAGAGCTTCATGGTGTGTTAAACTCTAACTTAATATTGTGGCTAAAGACTACATCTGCTTCAATCCTTCAAATGTGAATTATTAACTGATTTCGGTCGTGATTGAAAGTATAGATTCTTGAAATTCTTTTATATCATCATTTCTACACTGTTGTGCAGTTGATATCGATAGCGTGTATCGATTCGCAAGGACCCTAAAGAACACAGTTTCTCTCATATTACACTTGTGGTCTTGCGATGTGCGAATATATCGAGATGCCAAGCCTCTAAAGTATAGATACTTAAAATTATTTAAGGAGTTTTGGCACCCTTGAACGTTGAAGCAATCGAAAGCATTTTTTTTTTCCACTTCTGTGCATCTACGCTACGCAGAAGATCGATATTTCAGTCGTTCGCTGTCCGCTATGGCGTGCCAAAACTTCCTCTTTGTAGAGGGCATCTTCTGTACATGTGCATTTCAAGTTTCGCATCACCTTCGTGCTTCTGCCCATGCGCAGAAGATCGAGATTGCAGTTGATCACTGTTCGCTATGGCGTGCAAAAACTCCCTCTTTGTAGAGGGCACATGTGCAGTTCAAGTTTCACATCACCTTCGTGCATCTGCGCATGCGCAGAAGATCGAGGTTCCAGTCGATCACTATCCGCTGTGACGTGCAAAAGCGCATTATAGGAAGCATGTTCTAATAATATAGAAGCTTTAAATTCTTTTGTGCATTTTTGCACCCTCGAACATAAAAGCAATCGATAGCACTATCGATCTTCGGCCCATGTGCAGTTCGCATTTTGCACCACTTCTGTGCATCTGTCGATCGCTCTCCGCTATGGCGTGCAAAACCGTCCTCTTTGTAGAGGGCATCTTTGCACATGTGTACTTATCGAGATTGCTATCGATCGCTATCCTCTATGGTGTGCAAAACCTCTCTCTTTGTATCCTCGTATCTACACTTGTAGCGTTAGCAAACATCGATTCGCGAGTTCCCTAGTCGCCGACCCACTGCCCGACGTCGCGGCCACGTATGAATGTGCGTGTGCTAGACTTGTAAATAAGTGTAAATACAGACAAGTATGAATGAGGGAGTGAATGGAAATAAAATTAGCTAGATTTTACATACAAGTAACAGTGAA
Source organism: Teleogryllus oceanicus (assembly GCA_964035755.1). NCBI lineage: Eukaryota > Metazoa > Arthropoda > Insecta > Orthoptera > Gryllidae > Teleogryllus > Teleogryllus oceanicus. The sequence goes on along the minus strand of CAXIVR010000012.1, from coordinate 15,796,779 downwards.
AGACAAAATTAAAAGCAAGAAGCAATCTTAGGTTGCCGGCCAAAGTGCCGGCTTCATCCATAAGTTAAGTTAGTATTAAGTTAGTAAGTAAGCACAGCCCTCTTTGCCGCAAAAGCCATCGAGCTGCGGCGTATGTATACAATGAAATAAACTACCGCTCCGCCAGGGCTACTGGCAGGGGGAAACGAAAAAACGTCGCGGCCTCGGCGCGCGGGGGTCACGGCCGTGCGCTAACAGGATTCGGCCCCGGAGGCTAATCCCCGCGCGCGTGACCCTCTGAATGGCGGCGCGGGGCCGGAAACGCCCTCCCGGAGGCGGCGTTTTCTTCCTTTCTCGCGCGCATTTCGCCAGCGCGCGGCAAACGTATCGATTTCCCCACTCGCTCCGGGGGGAATCCCCCGGGCCGCGACAAAGCGCGCGCGTGACCCCCGCCGCGTTCGGCCATCGCCCCGGGGCGGGCCGACAATGCCGCCCGCGGGGCGGTGACGGCGACGCGCACGTCCACCTGTGCCGGACGCAACGCGTTGGAGGGGGACGCGAGAGGGGGATTAGGGGGACCGGCGTGTGGGGACACCGGACGCAGAAATCTGTCGCGGGGATTAGGCGGACGCAGAACTGATCTGTGGCTTCGTGGATGCGGATGAATGATGGGCAGTGCGAAGTTGAATGCATCGTGCGCAAGCTTGATGTTTTTGAAGGTACGTTTCGTCCCAGGTGAATGGTCCCTGGGTGAAAGACTACGGGACAATTTAAAGTTCTTAAGAAAATAATAAACAACTAAAGAGAGCAAAGACATTTTTACTTACATTTTAATTAAAAAAATATTAAATATTTGCCATCTTTGTACAGGATTACTGGTATCGAGGAAGAACAAAAACACGATTATGTAACTTAAATGCTTTTGTAAAATCAAAATTATATTTCTATATCAATGCAGTCCACTTTCAGATTCCGACCCGACGAATAGGGAGTGCAGCGGGTACACAGCTCTGAGACACATGGAGTTGAAGAGGACCAAGGAATACCAACGCGTCTCATATTTTTTATTATAATTTCAACAATTGTTTAATTAATTTAATTTTTATCTTATAGTAGCCTTTACGATTTTGCAAGTTAATATATGTTTTAAAAATTGAAAGTCACGCTCATGTCATAGTGTGTTATGTCACGTTCTGAGACACTGAATCACGGAAAGCAGACTAAGAGCCATGATGAACAGTTGAGCTTCAAAAGATAAAGTAAATCTTACATAAATTCGTAAATATAATGGATTGTAAGAATTAAGAATGCACGTAAGTGTAGAATTTTTTATAAGTACCCGCTCGTATGTGTCATTTCATCCAAGTTGATTTAAACCTTATCAGCCTGAATTATTTTTTTAGAAAATTATTTCACCATTTTATTATTTTCAAAAAAAAAGTTTCTTTTCAAAATTTTGAAATGTGCATGATGAAACCGTTTAAGATGGGATGGAAAACAACATGAAGTTCTACTTGCATTTCTGCAATTTTTAAGGAGAAAATTTGAATTATCAACAGCTTTGTAACCATACGATCACGCTAAGTTTTTATAGTGAACATAATAACGACCCTAAGAAAACGTTTGTATTACGATTATCTGTAATTTTATACTCGCAGAGAAAAACATCGTTAATATGTGTTAAGAAGAACGAGAGACATTAACAAGTACTATATTCGCGGCATTACGAAATTCTTCCTCTTCTAAAATGCGTAATTGTGTGAAATGTATAATGCGGAAAATATGTAATTGTACAGATTTGGAAGAAACGCAACAAATTACTAATAAGATAGTATTGTAAACTGCTTTACGGCCGATACGAATACACAACAAATACACAGACCCCCCCTTCACCATAGGTGAGGTAAAACTGAAGAAATTTTCGGATTTTGGTACTTTTTATTTAAAAAGTAGAATCTATTGCCTCAATTGTTGTTCGCAAGAAAAAAATTATTACATACCAGGGAATTTGTGTGGAGACGACTAAAAGTGCAGGAACTGTTATAACGGTCAATCCCAATGAAACGGTAAGCTTCCGAGGCTGAAGTCATTATCTACAGTCGACTCCGGTTGTAGTAAACTCAGATACAGTGAATCCTCGATTATAGTAAACTTAAGTCACTGGTCCCGTTTCACTTACATTACAAATAAGCAAAAGAAGATTCGGTTATAATGAACATGAACCTCGGCTATAGTGTATAGTAGGAAATACAACCTACTAGAAATTAATTCCCTCTTGAAAAAGAATATATCGTCTCAATGCCACAAATTCCAACACTAGACAACTTGAAAAAAATATCGTCAGTCAAACGTAATCGAAGAAGTCTCCCCTGAGGTGAAGGTAGCAGACCCGGAATGGGCAACTTACTGATTACCTTATGCCACTCTGTTTCGCAGCGGATACGAAGGCCATGCTCTGCGTCGGCTACAGTTGGCGGCGGTAACGCGCGAGTACTTGTGTCGGTTTCAATCTTGGTGTCATTTAATATTACGCGGGACAAAGCGTGTTAAGTTGTGGTAAGCCACAGGAAGCACGCTACTACCACAGCCTGGCGATATCCGCCATGACACATGGAAAAAACAGCAGTTTCATTGGCCGCTTGCGCCATCCCGCTACCGAAAGCATCTCGTACATCATTAGGTGAGTAAAAGAGCCTTCGGTGAGTGGGACGGTTCCAATAGTGCAAGAGGTAATGAAGGGTGTCAAGGTTGCATTACGTTACTTAGACACAGAGGACAATGCAGAATCAAGTATGGAGAGAGCACAAACTCTGGAGAAGGATGCAAAGAAATTATTAATGAAAAAGTAAGAAGGAAACAATATAAATAATCGATTTTTTAAGGACAATTACAAAGATTGAAATTTTCAGTCCGTCTTGTTTATGTATTTTGTTATATCTCTATATTAATAATATAAATCGTTAAGGAGAAATTCTATTTATTTTGACATCGGATATAGTGAAGCAAAAATATTCGTTCCCAGAAGATCACTATAACGGAAGTCGAGTGTACTTGACTGTCCGGGAGACTCCGTGTTCAAGGCACAGGTGGAAACCTTTCGGCTGCGACCTTCAAAACGAAGTGCATTGCAGGGCGCCTGAGGAAGGTCAGAGCATAACGGCCGAAACGCTGACATTTGCACCTACAACGCGGCATCTTCCGAAGTTCAGTAGATAAGGCCAACCTCATTGTTCCCGCTTTCGGAGATTTGGTAAATCCGAAGAATTTCACATTTTTTAAAAATTTTGATAATTTATTTCTGATCCATTGTCTCCGAACATTGAATTCCATTTACGGAGATAATTAAGAAACATTTTAAATTATTTTGAAATTTCAGGCAAGTGAAAAAACAACGATTATTTACAAATTAATTAAGGAATTGGGAAACGAATAAAGAGAGATGTAATTGTAATAAAATCCGAAAGTGGACTTACAAAAAATTTGTTTTACGTGAAACTTGAGACAAAAAATAAGAACAACTCAAGAGGAAGAATTTTTGGGAACTATTTTGAAAAGACTGTATTTTTAGCATTTTGATTGCAAAATAGACTAGGGTAATGTTAAATTGTCTCTAACTCAGTGATATATTTTTAAAATGTTTAAATCAATTGAGAGAAAAATGATTTTGGGAAATCGAAAGAGGCCCAAAGGTAAAATTCCATGAGGGTCTGAGTGTTCGGCAAAAGTGTATTGAACCATAGAGGAAAAACAAATATTCCTCTATGGTTGGACAGTCTTTCGAACCATGATCGCTTCGCCACCAAAGCAGATCCCACCCGGAAGAAGTTCATCACTTCGCCACTCGTGCCCCGGGGCGCTGCAGCAAGCCCGCTCCTGGCTACATTCCGAACGCAACCCGCCGCACACTGCAGTACCGCGGGTCCCGCAGGAGCTGACGGCGAGATGCGGCAGGGCGAATGATGCGCCGCCGTCCGTCAGGCGGCGCCACAGGGGGCGGACGGGCTGCGCGCGCTGTCATTAGGCTTATTTGCCGAGGCCTCGTGCGCCGTATGTTTTAAACATGAGCGGCAGGTACTCCCCATCGGGCGGCGCGTGATGCTCCTGATAGCAGCTTTGATAAGACGGCCTCCGCCCCCACCGGGAAGCCGTAAAAACATTGTTTCTCTTCACGTCATACGCAAGGTGCCAGGCGCATGCGCACGCCGCCGGCGCCGAACCGACAACTGAAACAAAAAGCTCTCTGGAGTCGAATTCTCCTTCTCAATGACATACAACGAACGTTGTTCCTTGTAGTAAAAAAAGCGTAACTAACACGCATAATAGCGAGACCTCGGTTTGTGTTATTTGTACGGGGGGGCTTGTAGATTGGAACTGCTCAAAAAATAAACGAACTCATTTGTGTTGCTATGAAATAAACGCGAGTTTGAAGCTTCAAGGTCATTCTGCGGTAACGGGCAGCGATAAGGGTCTGGACGTGAGTACAGAACAACAAAAGCGGAGGCGGCTTCCAGTGAACGCCTGGCGTGTTTTCAGTGGCAAGGTGCTAGAGCGCGTGACTTATTATCCGCACAATGGCGAATTCGAAAAGTCAACATCTGTCGGACGAGGTCCCTACATTGTTTTGTGGAGTAAATTTGGGAAGGAAAAAGTTGGAGCAAAACTGCAAGTCGTGAATCGGTCGAAGTTAAAAGGGTTACTAACAATGTAGTTCGAGTAGAAATAAAGGATCGCTTTTTGGTGAAAAACGTGTTCGACGCGTAAAGGCAATACTAAATTCCGTGAGCTTAGAAAAGTAGTTGCAGAAATCTTCGAATTTGCGATGTTTTTCAACTTTAGCTGATTATAGCTCACATCTGAATGTCATTCCCATTATTATCATCCATATTAGTTGAGATACCCAGAGTAGTGACTTAAGTTCAGACAAATTAATTTGAAAAAGTATAAAAATGAATATTATACACTTCTCTATTAAGAAAGTTTACAAAAAAACAACTAAAATTATAACTTATAAATAAGAACTTAAGAATTATATATTCATGCAAATTTAAATTTTCTTCTTTTTTAAATCATTTAATTCCAAGAAAGTAAAGTTACGGAGTATTATGTGATATGTAATAAACTTGTTAAATGTCGGTAAGATATAAATTGAAAAGAATAGTATTTAACCAGAGAGATTACGAGGCGAAGGAGCACTTGCTATTTACAATTTAATCAAAATCAAGAGTTAAAATTTGTCATGTAAACGTGTTAACGTTCATTCACCCATAATTTTACTGACAGAACTGAAAAACTAACACAATATTTACAAACACTCTTAACTTACTATAGAAGAAGAAGAAAGTTTTCAGCATATTTAGGTTAAAGTAAATGTTCAAAGTACATATTCTTGATTTCCTCTCTAGCAATTTAAGGAGAAATATTGAAACTGAAGGGAAAGGCTTTTAGTTATTTAATGGGTAAATTCTTCAAATTCTGCCTATTATTTCAAAATATCTGCCTTTTTATAAACTTGACTTTTTGTTTAATTACTGTATGTGTTGTCGCATCAACAACAAAATAATTAGAAACATAAATTTGTTGTATTATTGTAAATTGTAACATTATTGTACAATATGACACAATAATACACAATTCGAGAAAATTGCAGTGTCTTGACTAGATACGGGTTTTTTTAGATTTTATTCCATTAAATGAAATAAATATTGTCAATTGTCAATTATAGTGTCAGTCATTATTGCCAATTGTCAACTTATATGGTCAATTATCTTGTATTATTTACAAAAAGTACTTCAACGCTTTAAACTATAATAAGTAATTAAATTCTCCTTGTTTGTATTTGACCTCCTATAATGGAGGATTCTCTGATTTTCCTTTCGACTGTTAATAGTGATTTTAGCAATACATTTTAATATATGAAATATTCCATTTATATTTCATCAAAAAGTTTAGTCCTTCCTACTGGCACCATTGCCAATAAAATAGAACATAAAATAGATGAAAAATTGACTTCGAAACAATATCACACAACGTGATTGGTTCGATGATGTACATTAAGAAACATAAAAGGATCTAAGAGGAAAATCAAGTATTTAGAGATTTTGAAATGCAGGTTGAATATATAGGATTGAATACATAGGTTGAATATGTAAGTTGAATACAACGGAAAGAAAATATCACTGAGAACTCTCCGTTGGCAGCCAATTTGAGACCGGAGATCCGGCAACAACACACAACAGCATCTGCAGATCATTTTTTCGCGGAGCGTGGCAGCGTGGGCGGGGAGGCGGCGGGGGCTGCGCAGAAACCCAACACCGGGGCACGCGCAGTGCCTACTGGCACCATTGCCAATAAAATAGAACATAAAATAGATGAAAAATTGACTCCGAAACAATATCACACAACGTGATTGGTTCGATGATGTACATTAAGAAACATAAAAAGCATCTAAGAGGAAAATTAAGTCTTTAGAGATTTTGAATTGCAAGTTGAATATATAGGATTGAATATATAGGTTGAATATGTAAGTTGAATACAACGGAAAGAAAATATCACTGAGAACTCTCCGTTGGCAGCCAATTTGAGACCGGAGATCCGGCAACAACACGCAACAGCATCTGCAGATCATTTTTTCGCGGAAAAAATAGAACATAAAATAGATGAAAAATTGACTCCGAAACAATATCACACAACGTGATTGGTTCGATGATGTACATTAAGAAACATAAAAAGCATCTAAGAGGAAAATTAAGTCTTTAGAGATTTTGAATTGCAAGTTGAATATATAGGATTGAATATATAGGTTGAATATGTAAGTTGAATACAACGGAAAGAAAATATCACTGAGAACTCTCCGTTGGCAGCCAATTTGAGACCGGAGATCCGGCAACAACACGCAACAGCATCTGCAGATCATTTTTTCGCGGAGCGTGGCAGCGTGGGCGGGGAGGCGGCGGGGGCTGCGCAGAAACCCAACACCGGGGCACGCGCAGTGCCTGCCGCCACCGCCGCGTGCCGCTCTGCGCACAAAAAAGCTGCGCTGACGAACGACACAAGCAGGCAGCGGAAGCGACCGTCACAACTCCACGTGGACGTTGACCACGTGTGTGTGTGCGTGCGTGCTCGTCCGCCCACTTCCTGCCGTCACGTCCGAGCCACCCCTCGCCGCAGAAAAAGGGACACCCGGAACGACCCCCAAAAAACGCACGCAAAAAAGCGGGGGCGGGGCCACGGGGACGCGGCGTGCCGCTCCGGCTGAGGGTCCCCCGGTAGGGTGGGGGTGGTTCGCCGACAAGGGGCCTCGCACACACCCCGTCCCCACCCTCTTCCCAACGCGACAAAGCTCTCCGACAACCTACCGCAGATTAAGTTGAAAAATCGTACCCCCGGATTCTTCCACGAACGAAGGAGCTGCTCGACGGCTCAATACGCTGTGGATCAACGGAGACTGCGTTCTCTCCGCATACGAAACGAGCGGCCGGCTTTTTTAAACACAATGGACGGCTTTCGCGACAGTATTAGGGCGAGAAGAGAGTCGCTGAGGCGGATGGGGATGGGTGCGAAAAAGACGCACCAAAGCGAACTGATCGGGTAGGGTGGAAGGATCGTGGGATAACTTTGAAGGCAGTAAGTTGGCGTGAAACCTGTTTTTTTATATGTTTCGTTCCTCGAAAAAACTCAAGAGCTACTGCAGAATTTGGTTCATTGATGTTCCGAGTGTTCAAATAATTCAATTTCCATTGGGACTGGATAGAACGAGAGGACACTTCTTTGCGAAAAATATCTGAAGAGGATTTATCACTTTTTTTGCCACGTAATTCCTGATTTTCACCACAAACACAGGACAAAAAGTTATTTTATTCTAAAAATACAATACGTCGAAATTAGTGTAATAAATACGTTTTAAAATAGATAAAGTAAATATGACCTACTTGAATAATTTCTAATATTAAATATTACGTCTCCATAACAACAAAAATTTCGCATTAACTTAATTAGCACAATATTATACAAACCGTCCAATGACTATGTGTGTATTACACGTCTTTCTTTCTTTGTTTGAAATTAGTTTAATGTGGAATTAAACTATAAAATACGTACTAATAAAAATCGTGTATTAATTTGTAGAAGAACATAGAATGTAGGTAAGGACTAACAGTATGATTCGGATTTAGTTTCTAATTTTTTTGAAGCGACTCTTAAAATATTCCAAGCGCACAACTCGGCCAGGCATTTTTTCACCCTCAGAGCAGAGCAGGGCAGAGCGGAGCGTGAGATTCAATATTTAGGCAGTGCACTTGGAAGGAGCGCGGGATGGGGCCGTTTAACCAGTCACTCTGCCCCTTCGCTTGCGTCAGTTCGGCAAACGCAGCGGCTGCCTCTTGAGCACGCAGCGCCAACGTCGCCCGCCTCCGCCCCCTCCCTCCCCCTCCGCCCTCCGGCGACTACACAGTGCACGGGAAGAAGCTCAAAAGGCCGCATAGCGTATACGGCGGTCACTTCCAATTACACTGTCAGAAATATATTTAATACAATACATTAATGTATTGTACATGAAACTTAATGTAAACGTGTGTAAAAGAGCTTAATAAATTTGTACATTAAATTTAACGCATAAGTTAAAATCGATGTAGCTTTAATGTAGAGGTTCTCCGGTTTTATTTAGATATTAATTTAATGTCCATGTGAACAGCAAGTTTAATATGCGTAAAATATGCGGTAAAGCAGTTAGTGGTAAAGCAGTTAGCGGTAAAGCAGCTAGCGGTAAAGAGTTAGCGGTAAAGCAGTTAGCGGTAAAGCATTAGCGGTAAAGCAGTTAGCGGTAAAGCATTAGGTAAAGCATTAGCGGTAAAGCATTAGCGGTAAAGCACTTAGCGGTAAAGCAGTTAGTGGTAAAGCAGTTAGCGGTAATTAGCAGTAAAGCAGCAAGTAGTAAAGCAATTAGCAGCAAAGCAGTTAGAACACTAATAATAAGTATTGTTTTATTACATAAATTTAAATAAAATACCGTACCTATTATCCTGTTATTGAAGAAAACCTTTTTTCCTTATTTTAAATTTCAAATAAGGGGTGGGCATTAGATTCGCATAATTCATTCGTTCGCAGCTTTGAGCGTGTTGTGGCGCGTTTGGGCCCAGTGTGCGGTGGAGGGTCGCGCTGCGAGAGACGCCGCGTGGCTCGTTCCCAGACCGCTGCGCCGGGACGCCGCTAGGGGCGCGGACCGGCGTCTCCCCCCGTCGCGGCGCCGCGCCGACCATCAGATAAACGACGGCGGCGGCTTCTGTTGCGTGACGTGATAAGTGAGATGCCGACCGTGGCGACTAGACCCACGCTCACCCACAATGACCCGAACGCTTGTATTACTGTGCAGATCTCATCTCTGGCTCGGAGATGGGCCCTGCACGACGCGACGCTCAGGGTAGTAACGGCGTGAGTCGTCGAAAGAAGTGTGGACATGATGGAGGTAGTAAAGACGTGGAGATGTTGGTGGCTGTTCTAGTGTGATAGTGGTAATGCTGGTGCAGGTTGTGATAAAGGAGATGGACACTTTGCAGGAAGGGATGGAGGTGGAGGATTTTTTTAAAGGATGGCAGCGGTGGGAATGTTGTAGTAACTACTTGGAGATTTTGGAGACTGTTCTAGTGCGATAGTGGTAATATTGGTGCTGGTTATGGCGATGGAGCTCAGTAGTTCACAGGAAGGGATGGAGGTGGACTAAATTGTGGCAGTGACGGGAATGATGCTGGTGATTATCATGTGCTAATGAAGGAAAACAAGAATGGTAGAATTGAAATGGTTGAAGGCATTGTCATTGTCAACAATAGTATTTATTTCACAAATAGCAGCTTTCGATGGTTTAGCCATCATCATCAGTTTTCTGCTGTCTGGGAGCCACAAAAACGACTGCGCAGTCGCAGAAAACTGATGATGATGGCTAAGCCATCCAAAGCTGCTATTTGTGAAATAAATACTTTTGTTGACAATGACAACGCCTTCAACCATTTCAATTATGTAAATGTCAACTACACCTCACCCCTGAATCAATAAGAATGGTAGAAACTTGGGCATATGAGAAGAGGAATAAGAACATAAAAATATTAAAGTAGGAAATGACGGAACAAAATGTAAGAAAAAAAGTAAAAACGTGCAAATTAAAAAATAGTAAGTTTTGAGAAGAAAAATCCAAAATTACTAAAAAATAATTAGAAAGGAGGAAAAAACCCAAAAAAAATAAGATGATGAATTCAAAGAGAGAGGGGGCAATGGTTTAGCTGTGAACAGGGTGTAAAATGAGTCATGGTTGACGGTGGCGGCGGCAGTAGCTGCAAGAAGCAGACAGGGTCAGCCAGAACAGCGGCGGCGTGTCGGTGGCGGCAACTGTGCACCCGTGAATACTGATGAAACTTTTATCACAAAAACGTGCGGACGCCGTTTAACACTCGTGATTTAGTGCTGGAGATCCACAGATTTCCCTCCATTTTTGTGGCGTCCGTGCCGTGAAGTTCAGGGCCCACATCCTTTTCTGTGGCCAAACGAACGCGGGGAGAATGCAACCAGGCGTTAAGGAACGTTTATGTGAATTGAAATTGCAGATTATTTGATAGAGAGATGGCGACGATGATTGGAAATTGCACATGTTTAGAATATGAAGAATATGTTAACAGGACAATGACTTAATCAGTGAATTTTCACTTCCGTGAAATATTTATAGCAGAATTTGAACCAAACTCACGACACTGACACAAAACCCACTTGTATAGAGTATATAATAGGGAATGTATACATTGGTCATGCAATTTTTTCGCCTGGTATCAATGCATCGATGATTTCTGTATAATTAACATTAGCTTATATATTAATAGTTTTACCACATTCATGCTATTCCATTTCAACAGTCAGAAAGAACGTTACAAAAAACTAAAAGCGTAATTATTTTAAAACATGAGAAATAGAAGTTGCAAAAATAAGGCCAAATTAGAAAACAATTAAAAACTGCCGTTTATATGGTAGAATCTTACATTTTAATTTTGTTCCTAAATTGAGCATTGTCCTAAGAGATCAACCCGTCATCAATTCAGCGCCATTCACCCCACCCCCCATTTTCGCGGTAATTTATTTTCTTTTGGGGGATAGTATAATTTGCGCCGCATCCCAATTTACCTTTTGCGGCAAAAGGGGCAAGTATTTATAATGAAACTAAAGATACACTTACGACCGACTTGTAGAGTTAACAAACTTATGACGCGTTGGCCGTTTCCTTAGATATAAAAACATATTTTACTAATAAATTACTCGTTTTAGGTCGAACTTTTTTTTTCCCCTTTTTTTTTTTATTATTATTTATTATTATTATTATTATTATTATTATTACTATCATTATTAGTATTACTATTTTTATTATAATTACTATTATTACCTCGCCTACGATCCGCGTTCTTGACTAATTCCGTTCCAACCACGAGCGGCAGCGGAGGGGGCGGTGCTGCCCGTTGGCGCACGGTCACTCCGCTGGGAGGGCGCGAGGGCTATCGTGGGCGATCGGGCGATAGCTGCTCGAAAGAGGCGAAGGGGCACCGCCACCGCCGCCCATCGCCCGCGCTTCACGCCTCCACGCGCCGCCCCCCCCCCCCCCCCCGCGCTGCTCCGCCGCCGCCGCCTCCGCCCCAAACGCCCTCCGCCGCCTACTCCGACGCCGCCGCTGCCACTCCCGCCGCCGCCCTGACACCGCTCCTTTTTCCGCCACCCCCCACCTCCGCCACCGGCACCCTCTTCCCATCTCAGCCTCCGCCAATTCGCTCCACCGCCGCCTCCCTCTCACATCCCCTGCCTCCTCCGTCCCCACCTCTTCCCCACCACCACCTTCACCATTGCTATCACGTCCGCCTCCTTCACTACCGTCTCCGCCGCCACCACGTTCGTTACCACCTCCCAGACCGCCTCCATCTCAGCTCTCCACCGCTACTTTTGCTTGCGCCCGCGGTCCCGCCGCCACCTTCTCCTCCACCGCCGCCGCCGCCAGCCGCAGGTGGGAACCAATCGACCGCGCGCGTATCGCCGCCGTCATCGGGCGTCGTGCAGCGGCGGCTAATGCCCGTAATATCCGCCGCCCGATAAGGTGCGCCCGCGCCTGGGCATGGCACGCCGCTCGGGCGCGCGCACCCCCCCCCCTCCCCTCTCCTACTGGCCGCCCACGCCATCGCAACAACATGTTTTTGGCGTTTTAGGGCCATATTCATAGTCATGACTTATAATAAGGAAAACCTTAAGGAGTTCCTTATAACGATTTCGAATTCATAGTAACAACTTATCCATCCACATAAGAAAATCCTTATAACTATAAGGAAGGTCCAACTTTCACTTATCTATAAGTGAAACCTCTCTTGATGCGTTGAAAGTTGTCGTAATTTGAAAGAAATGGAATGGACAACTATTTCAAAGATTATAAGGATTTTTACAGTGGTATCTTTCTTTGTAGCAACAAGCGATATTTACGTGACACGCAAAACCCGTTGAAAATGCACAACGATCAAGAAAAAAATCGTTTTACTAAGACCTTTGTTGTACACCTTTTGGTAACGTTGGTGGCTAAAACCACCTCTAATTAACTAGATATTTACTGATTTCACCATGTTTAAGTCTTTGTTTAAGATACTGGCACTATTTAAGAAACTGTGTAGGTTAAGTTACCTCACGGGCGCACGCATATGGTAGTTCACAGCCAGTTTGATGGAGCGCTTCTGGCAGGATTCAAGAGGCTGTGAAGCAGCCAATACACTGTTGCCACACAAGACACTGCTAGCATCGTACTTATTATAAGGATTGTGTATGAATACCAAATGCGTATAAGCATTTCCTTATCAAAAGTAACTTCTTATAGCTTAAGTATTTTCTTATCCTACAAGTGACGACTATGAATATGGCCCTTAGGGTCTTTCCCGGCTGACGGCGCAGATTCAACTTTCTCATTTGTCGGAAACGCATTATCGCGCTCGTACGTTAAAGGTCAGCATGATGCGATGCTCGCTTCCGAAAAACAATGGACGAACAATCTGCCCAGGCCTTTGAACAAGCGACACTTGGAACCGATAGGACTAGCGTTCAGAGTAGTTAGGCCATCCAGGCTGGTTACAAATGATATATGTATTTAGTTTATGTTTCTTACGATTATGTTTTCTCTTCTCATGCTTAAGCTCTTGAGCTCGTCTGAGTTTGCCGAAGATATATGCGGTAATGATGAGTTGTAATAATTATAATGCCCTAATCATCGTGTGAAGAAAGAAGATGAAGAAGAAGAACAAATGGAAATGAAAAGTTGCCGCGAACCAATTTTATGGTTTACAAATTGAACATGAAATTATTACAATCTCGATACTAGAACAAACAAAGCTAGTAATAGTTGTGATTATCCTTCCGTTCTTGCAATTGCAGTCACATTTAAAACTCTTAACATCTCACATTTGCACACGAATCATTATTCAATTTTAAACGATATAAAGCTTACATTATACATAAGCTGCCCACCAACACATCAGAGGTTTTTCTTAAACTGTAATTAAAGCAGGCATCTCAAGCAGGCAGCATTTGATACATTCTTGCCTTTTATACTGTCAAGAATATTATCACAAGCACACACTTACCACTGAAAAGAGCATTAAGAGTTGCAGCTTCACAGATCTCCACTCACAGAAATGACAATACACGTTGATCCAACTGTCATTTTTTGAGTACCTCCGTGTGCTCCTACTATCATTGATCTCATTTCATCACAACAATTGCTTTTTACCTTACACTTCTTGTGTTTCTGTTACTCCATCTTACCTTTATAAGCATTTTATCGCACAGAATATCTTCGTCTCCAACGTCATCCATCACAATCTATCGCAAAACGCTCATTCTTCCCTCCAACATCGCTTTCGACTGTGGATATTCTCTGCGATCTCTCTCACGTTTTTTCCACCAAGGCCTCTCGAGGCCATAGCACACATCCAACTAATTGTATCTCGAGAGACCTACAGTAAAACTTTTAAAGCCAGGTAACACGCCTGTCTTGTCAGTGCATTTACGTCACTATTACGTTTACGTTACTACACTTCAGTGCGTTACACTGCCGAATTAGAGGCCACTGTAATCGGTAAATGTTAGAAAGTTAGGCCTTTAGCTGATAAAATATTCTACTTCGACTGTTATGTGTTCATTGAATGAAACACTATTATAACAGATGAAAATATGGGCTTGATATACGCAAGAAAATAGATTTGAAATGAGGGATGTGGTTTGCTATAGGTCGGAAACGTTTCGCATCAATTATTAGCCTCAGCTTTGATATGAGAAGTGAAATATGAATTTGGCGAGATGTACTAGTTTGTTCTATTACCTTGGCGTTGTTGCTCTCATGCCGGTTTCTACTCCTACGTTCCCATCGCCCTGATCGCCCGCCTGCCCAACCCCACGCCCCATCGCCCCTCCCCCGCCCCATGCCCCCCATCCCCCACTTCTTTAACGCCCCAATCGCCCTTAACGCCCCCATCGCCTTTAACACTCACATCGCCCTTAACGCGCCCATCGCCCTTAACGCGCCCATCGATCTTAACGCCCCCATCACCCTTAACGCTCCCATCGCCCTTAACGCCCCCATCGCCCTTAACGCCCCCATCGCCCGTAACGCCCCCATCGCCCTTAACGCCCCCATCGCCCTTAACGCCCCCATCGCCCTTAACGCCCCATCGCCCTTAACGCCCCATCGCCCTTAACGCCCCATCGCCCTTAACGCCCCATCGCCCTTAACGCCCCATCGCCCTTAACGCCCCCATCGCCCTTAACGCCCCCATCGCCCTTAACGACTCCATCGCCCGTAACGCCCCCATCGCCCTTAACGCCCCCATCGCCCTTAACGCCCCCATCGCCCTTAACGCCCCCATCGCCCTTAACGCCCCCATCGCCCTTAACGCCCCCATCGCCCTTAACGCCCCCATCGCCCTTAACGCCCCATCGTCCTTAACGCCCCATCGCCCTTAACGCCCCCATCGCCCTTAACGCCCCCATCGCCCTTAACGCCCCAATTCCCTTAACGCCCCATCGCCCTTAACGCCCCCATCGCCCTTAACGCCCCCATCGCCCTTAACGCCCCCATCGCCCTTAACGCCCCCATCGCCCTTAACGCCCCCATCGCCCTTAACGCCCCCATCGCCCTTAACGCCCCCATCGCCCTTAACGCCCTCATCGCCCTTAACGCCCTCATCGCCCTTAACGCCCCATCGCCCTTAACGCCCTCATCGCCCTTAACGCCCCATCGCCCTTAACGCCCCCATCGCCCTTAACGCCCCATCGCCCTTAACGCCCCATCGCCCTAACGCCCCATCGCCCTTAACGCCCCATCGCCCTTAACGCCCCCATCGCCCTTAACGCCCCCATCGCCCTTAACGCCCCCATCGTCACCCCAGCTGCTCGTGCGCAGTAGCGGCCGCGGATGACCCCGTTGAATTCGGCCTGCTCCCCCACGGTGCGGCGGACGTCACTCGCCCTGGCAGGCGCTGACGAGTGGCCGGGAGGCGAGGCGAGGCGAGGCGAGGCGTGGCGGTGATGGACGGAACCGACTCCGTGGGGAAAGTATGTTGTGATTGACGAGGACCGCCTCCATTAGTTGTTCATGACGCTTTGAACACCTAAGACGGCTCCTTGCAGTCGGTACTCCGTGAGTGGCGAGCGACTGCGCGCCGAATTGGGCTTGCGATTTTTTGCTACTTGCGGAATGCGGAATGCGAGTAGCCGCCTAATCTTCACTCGGTACAAGTTGGGCGGTGAGTTTCCTGATTGCAGTTCAAATCCTGCGTCGGGTTCTTGACATTTGTGTGAAGGAAGCCATCAAAATAACACTTAAATCAAATTACAAATTCGTAATCTAAAATCAAATTTTTTAAATATTTATTATTACGTGCTCGTTGCTTAATACCAATACCATATTTGCCGGCATCCATGACACACGTACTACATGCGGATTTCTATTTTGAATATGATTTTCAAAGGAAACCCCTCTAAGTTGCGCTACTAAAAGACGAAACCACATCAAAGAGAAAATTTTGGAAGAAAATGAAACTGGCTTTACTCCTCTGTCAAATACGGTATATTTTATGCTAAATATCTACATTATAAGTAATGTTGCACTTTTAACAAATCCATGGCGACCATGTGTGGCCAATAAATGAGAACATATTAAACTTTTTTGAAAATGTTCAAAAATTTACATCATTATTAATTATTCCTATGTCGTTTCAATTTCATGAATTGAAAGTGGTTTTTGAAAGGAATATATTTTACTTTTAATAATTAAGGAACGTTTAAGGGGATACACAATGCCCTATCCCAAAATGTTTGAGTCTGTCACAACCTATTGAAGTGAGGCTTATATTTTTTTCGTGTTTGAGATATGTCACTCATAATACTACTAAAATCATGGTTTTGAAAAATGTTTTCTATTTTTGTAGATTTTTTCTCATAATACAATTTCTTACCACGTTTTTTATGAAAAAGTTCTGCAGAATCGATAATACTAAGATAATCAGAAAAAAATTGTTTAAGTAAATTTATTGAATGTAAATGTATTAATATAAACCTTGAACCTGACTCCTGACCTAAACCTAACTCCTGAAAATTTCAGTTTCCTATTACAATTGTAAGTGGAAAAAAGATACATTTAGTATTAAAAATATCAACCTTCGGAACATGGGTTTTAAAGATGCAAACCTCAGAACACGCCAGCTCTATAACTTGCCTCGTCAGACTAATTATTTTTCAATAACTTCTTCCTTTTAACATACTTTATAGGTTAGTTAGCTTCATAATGTAAATTTTTCAATTTACTTTCTGCATTTCTAAGTCTTTCAGTATTTATGATATTCTGCATTATGTAATAGAATCTAAAAGAATTAGTCAGCACCTAAGCCCAATGAAAGGAGGACTTCACATATAAATACAACAAGAAAATTTGAAAGGCTGATAGCAACATAATTCAAACGCCAATTTAAAGAGAAAATTAGATTTATGAAAAATAAAATACCAGAAAGCAATTTTTAGACTGCTAAATCTTTTCATTTACCCTTAAAAATCCAAAAATGTTATGATTCATACTTAACAATAATAAATCTACAGAATTACTGTGGACATTCAATGACCGATGTTGTATATCTTACAGCATTGTAACACGTAAAGTGACTTTTCTATTATATATTACATTCCAAAGCTTTTATTTGTTAGTGATTAAAAATACTACACCCGTCAATAATGTTTTATAATGCATATTTCAATGCAAATTGTAATCAATGTAATTTAGAAAAAAGACCGAATTGGTTGGATTGTCAATACAACCTAATGAAATACATCGAAATTTGTTCCGGTAATACGTAGATGCTATTAGAGATTAAAGTGGAGCATGTAGAATTGCGGAATAATGAAAAAGCATTCTTCCATACCAGTTTCAGGTGTATTACACTCTTCGATAACAGCATTTCTTGCGGAATTATGAACACCGTAAGAGATAAGAAGACCTCGGTTAACCAAGACACCTGAACCCAGGGCAAGAAACCAGCTATTTCAACCAGCAAAAGTGCAGTGTCTGCACCTGGGACATTGTTCTGGGTCGCTCCCTCCATCTTAACGAGCTTTTATGGCATTTATCTTCCGAATCCTACTTTCCCCCAACTGTTCTAATTAGCGCCGATCATTGCCTTTCTTTTCCAATCACCATTACGAGGGTCGAAAACACCCCAATCGATTCGATAAGCACGCGCGTTATTAATCGTTACGAGCAATAATCTCGACCGGCGCACCCGGTAGAAACACACGAATCCATTCGATTAGTGCAGCTGATTAATCGATACGAAAAATCAACTCGGACGGTTCGAATGGAGAGAGACTGCGCGGGCGGGACACCCCTGCACTCGGGCTGTGCTTCTCCGGCGGCAGTGGTGATGGTGGCGTGACGGTGGCGGCGGTGGCGGGGAGCTGCTGCTAGCGTAGGTGCGGAGCGGTGGAGGTGGCGGCGGGGGCGGCGGCGGGGGCGGCGGCGGCAGCTGCGCGCCCGGTGGACTGGTCACGACTGCGGCCGGCACGAGGCGGAGGCGGGGGCCCGCGCCGGCGAAGCGGGGGCGAGCGCAGCCGAGCGAAGCGACCAGCCCGGCGGTTATCTGGCGTTCACGATAGCGTCTGCCTCCGCCGCCGCCGCCCCCGGCTCCGCATTCCTGCCGACACACAGCGCTGCGCCGCCGCCGCCGCCGCCGCCGCCGCCGCCGCCGCACGCCCAGCGCCGCCGCCCGCGCGTGGCTCGTTACGTAAAGCCGCGTCCAGCCCCGCGCGCGAACAACGGGCGTTCGAACAAATGACGACGAGAAGAAACAATGGACGTACGCCGGCGAGGCCGCTGGTACAACGATGGGCTGAGGCAATGTGTCCGCTCGTTCGAATTCAATTTTGGCTTTCGGAGCAAGCCGATCGTTTTATATCTTAATTTAGTTTCACGCACGTTTCTTATATAGTTTCTTATATAAGTAGTATATGACTTAGTGTAGGGATCACAGAATTTTGAAAATGTGCACACAATTCACTTTTCCCCATAGCACGTCATACGCAGTTTTTAATTGTTTTTTTACGTAAAATAAATAAATAAATAAATAAAATTATATTGTGTAGTGATATTACAAGTTAAGTAAAGAATTCATGTTATGATAACCATCAAATATTAGGTTTATAGCAATGGCATTTTGACCTCTAATGTTCATTTTACTTCCGATTGAGACCAATAATTTTCATTATAGAAAAAGCCAACTGAATTTTTTAAGAATTTTTCTTGTATAGTTTTTTTACACTGAGAATCTTCTGCTTAGATTAATATCTGTAAATGTGTACGGTAATTGTAAATATAGTTACAGTTAGTGATACTGACAGTTTTAATTATCATTGTTTATAATAATGTGTATGACAAAAGTGGAAAACGTTTATTTCAGCATTAAATTGTATCATATCTATTTGTAGGAAAAGAGCAATAAACAGAAAACCTCAGAATTCAATGAAAGACGCATTGAATCTTACACATGAAATAGGTATTAAAAATAGGAACTGGTAAAATATGCGATTAATCATACAAGGAACACATCGCTAACTTTTGTGCAACATAGGAAGAAACGTCGCATTCAATTTTAAAATAATGTATTCCATCTCTCAAATAAAAGAAATATCTTAAGTTTGAAAAGTGCACAATTTCTTAATAGTTTTTATAATATCTGAGATGCAAACGCATTTTTATAAAAGTCTGATGAGAGGAACACCCCACCGCCTCGAATGAATTCCCTAATTAGTTCTGTTTTTTTTAAATTTCTTGTACCTAACAAACCATTGTCTATAAAATCATACATTACGTCAGTGCATTAAATTTATTTTGCTGCTGTCAACCTTTGTTACTGTGGGAAACAGAGAGCTTTAAATAATGATTTTGATGGTGAGTTTTATGGTATGGTATAAATGCAGCTAATTCATAAAATGCTAAATGCAGCTCAGTTTCATATTATTGATTAATTCACTAGATGTATCTGTACAAAAAATACCTTGAAATGTGCTGACTTCCACTTTATGTCGAATTCAGTCGCTATCTGAAGGAGAATTCTAGCGGCCGCCTGCTCTGATCGAAGTTTTCCGCGGTTTCTGCGGTCAACACCAGGTGAATGCCGGAGTACCTTAACAGAGGAGCCACGGATCTTCCTTGTCCTATCGTTGCCCCTTACACACACACACACACACACACACACACACACACACACACGTTCACTATCACTTCACAACCACCACACAATACACTACCACACATGCCGGGAGACCGTCGGGAGCTTAGAGCTTGTCCTGGCTGGGGCGGTGCCCCGCTGGTGGGAGATACCTGGTTGTGAGAAATCCCTCTAGTCGACGGTAGGTTGGCGCCGGATCTCGCCATCCAGCGGGGGAAAATAATCCTTACCTCATAATGAAAAAAACATGAACTACACTTATGGGATTACTGACCTCTATAGTTGACGTGTCCGGAATCACTGACAATCAATCAATCAGTCCACTTGAAGTAAACGTTCACGTAACCAAAGTTCAGATGTCTAATGTGTGAAAATGTATAAATAAACGACTTAAAAGTATTAGAAAATGCTTTGCACTTAATTATGGAGCAATACATCAGCAGAATAGACGTATGTAATTAAATAAAATATTAACCAAAAAATATTCCTTTCCCCATTTTTAATATATATTTTATTTTATTATAAGTCACATTAGCATCAATTAACGACAAACGCTATAATGTTATTCATTACTTTTTGTTTACACGTTAATACTTTACGTTTCGTTAATATTATCGTTTAAAAAATGATAATTTTACCAAATCCAATGACGTTTTTCAAGGAAATTTGTAGATGGAATTAAATCCTTTATTTTTTTGTAACCCAGACTTTGTTGATAGAAGTTTATTAGAAATG
Source organism: Teleogryllus oceanicus (assembly GCA_964035755.1). Taxonomy (NCBI): domain Eukaryota; kingdom Metazoa; phylum Arthropoda; class Insecta; order Orthoptera; family Gryllidae; genus Teleogryllus; species Teleogryllus oceanicus. Next base: position 15,776,302 of record CAXIVR010000012.1, on the reverse strand, counting down.
TATGCTGTGTTTTCCCGCTACTTTATCTTGCATTGCAAAACAAATGTTTTGAAAAATAATTGTTGCAATGTTCAGAAGCACACAACTGAATCGTTCGAGGTGTTTTCCCAGTTTCTTTGCTTATTCTTGGGAACCAACAGATAATTTTGAAAATATTTTGGAAATCATTTGATTCTTCTCACGTGAGCTAGACGTCAGGAAAAGCCTCCCCAGTACCATGCAGCAAAATTCAGCCTTTAAAACGCGTGCTAACGAAATGAAAATAAAATAAAATACTAAACAACAATGAACAAGATAATGTTCTGGAAATATACCATAAAATATTCATATGATTAAAGAAATATAAATTACGATCCTTACGCCTTTGAAAAAACTTGGTTCCTTCGTATAATAGGAGATAAAATAAAACAGGGAAGTGGAGATAAATAATAATGCATCTGTTGCTTAACATTCATGGCTATGCATTCATCTACATGAGCACATAAATTGAAAATGTCATAACTTGATTTAAGCGTATCTGACAAAGAAATTCAATTCCGTATCTCACTTCCACTCTACATCATTCCCGCTCAAAATAATCGCGCTCACCAGCCATCCATAGTCTAATGTCTCTGTTGTTTGCTATCAACGCAGGCAACAACCAGACGCGGATCACGCCCAGCGCGCCACGGCGAGGACCGCCCGGGCAGGGATTTGAGATCCCGGCCTGGAAAATACGAGGCGGCGCGGCGCCCTTCCGCCACCCACCGCGCAACACAGAGCGGCGCGGCAGCAGGCACAGCGAGAGGGGCGGGGCCGGGCGGCGTGGGGTGGGGAGGGGAATGGCGGGATAGGGTGGAGCGGGTTGGCGGGGCCTCGCGGGGAGTGGCGGGGCGTGGCGGGGGGTCGGGGGTGGCGGGGCGTGTCGTGCGTGTCGGGCGCGTGGCGGGGCGTGGCGGGCTGGCGGGGCGGGCGGGGGGGCGGGGGTTGGACGAGCGGGGCGGGGGGGGGGGGGGGGTGCTGAGAGGCGGGGAGAGAAGAAGCGGGAAGATCGGAGCGGGGGGGGGGCGCGGGAGAGACGGGACGGTGAGAGGCGTGGCGTGGAGATACGGGGCAGGGAGGGGAGGGGCGAGGAGAGACAGGGGGGAGAGAGGGCCATGAGAGGAATGGGGCGATGAGAGACGGAGCAAGGAGAGGCGGGTGGGGGGAGGTGGGGTGGGGGGGGGGGAAGGCGGGGGAGGGGGAGGAAGGGGGGCGGGGAAATACGAAGCGGAGAGGGGCGGAACGGTACAAGTGAGTGTGAAAGCCGGCACGAGAAGATGCGGAGCGTGGAGATGCGGAACGGGTGTTGCGGGTGGGAGAGGAGAGATGCGGAGCGGGGAGAGTCGGTGAAGGGTGGTCAGGGCGGGGAAAGTGGAGCATGCAGGGTTGGGGCGGGCGGGGTAGGCATGGCGAGGCGGGCGGAGTAGACAGGGCGGGAGAGGCGTGGCGGGGCATGGCGGGGCGTGGCGGGGCGGACGGGGCGTGGCGGGCGTGGCGGGCGTGGCGGGGCGTGGCGGGCGAGGCGTGGCGTGGCGTGGCGGGCGTGGCGGGGCGTGGCGGGGCGGGGCGGGGCGGGGCGGGGCGGGGCGGGGCGGGGGGCAGGCGTGTGAACGGAGTGGGTCGGAGCGGGCGGAGGGGGTGGGGTGGGGTGGGCGGGGCGGGGTGGGGCGGAGGGTGGACCACCTCGGCGATTAAACTCACAACAAGGCGTCGCGGCGGCGGGACAACGCCGGGTGGCTGGGCGTGGGCTCAAAGCAGGCCGAACCGAAGAAAAGGAGCAGCTGAGGACTCATTAACATCTCCCGGCGCTATAAGAACAACGATAAGACGGGTTAAGGGCCCCAAACGCGGCCGTCTTTGGGGGTCCGCTGGCCACTGCCTGACACGAAAGGCCCACCATGGAAGGAGGAAGTGAATAACGGAGTCTGGAGGATGACGGGGGATTGTTGATCCGTGTGGGGTCGGCGAAATCCGAAGGGCGAAAAAGTATAAGGAATGTACTCAAGGAAGAGAGACTGAAATGTCCTAAGTTACTAAAAAAATAACTCTACCAAACCAAAACCTCTCAAAAACGCTATTTTGTGCCAAAAGCACAAACACATTGAATTAAAAGAGTATTTGTAGATAGTAAATACAAGATAATGGAAAAAATAATTGATCGATTATGAATGTGATACTTATTCTTTTTTTTCTATTCTCAGAATAACTGATTTTAAATCAATGCATTTCAGCACGTTCAAGCACTAAATTCCTGTCTTTTATATGTTTAGTAGTGGAGAGAACGAGGATGACAATAAAATGAATAGGCGTCTTCAATATTTCTTTGCATATGCTGGGAAGTATTTCTAACACGCGATGATTTTAAAAAATTACAGTGATTTAGACTGAATATATATGCAAGACTCGATATATTTAAAAAAAATGTTAACTACTAATCCAGACTGAATAGAAAATCTTTAATTAATGTGGGCAGTTGAATAATCCAGTATTTTTCTGTGTGTGTGTGGGGGGGGCGGTGTAGTTCTACAGATTTGGTGTCCAGACGGCTTGATGTTTTCTTATAAATATGTTTTGGGGTAAATATAAATAATATTTTATTAATACGTATTTATAACATTAACAATTGGTATTTTGAATTACTTTCGTTGTATAGTAATCTAGTAAAAGTTGGATTTTTTAATATTATTATTGTCTTCCAAGGGTGATGAATCCCGATTAGGTCCCTGAGCTAATGGATAGACGTATCTAATCATCTACCGAAATATTAATATGAAGGTTTTTGTTACTTGCTCAGCAACTCTATTATTTACAAGAATGGAGAGAGGTACTAATAAGGCATGTGCGAAATTTCGAATGCTCAGAACTACACCAAATGCGCTTAAAACATAAATCGATCATCTCAATTAGAGTGATGAGTAATTCCCACGCAAAACCCAACTGTTGTCTGCTAGCGCCTTTCAGCGATGACATGATGTATCAGCAGTAACAAGTCCTTAGTCTAGTGTGTGACGAGTATACAGTCTCAGTTGGATGTCGTCTTTGGGAGTATTTAATTGTGGGTTAGAGTGTAAACACGGCACACAGGTATCATGAGGTCCAATAATCCCATTAATGTTGTCAAGTTTGCAACGTGCTGAATATGGGAAACGGTGAGGTAAGCAGTAAGGTTGGTTGTTATATCGTATTTATTGAGTGCAGGCAATAGTCACTCACAACACCGATTATTATTATGCCTGTCGTAGAAGACGTACAGTTTTGCTTGATAATGACTTGTACCACTGGCTTTGGAATGAACGATTCATATTTTAAGCACATTTTCGAGTGGTTCTCAACAGTCGAGGTATATACATTGTCAGTGGAATTCGACATATATTTCAGTTAGTAAATACGAATCCACAAAGACATTTTAACTCATTAACTAATTACACATGTTCATAATCACAGCAGTAACATTGGTAAGATATTTCTTTTATTGTTAATTGAATCCAGTACAAAGTATTGACAACAAGTAGTTCATTCGTTTAGTTGTGTAACATAATAATTAAAAAAGGAAAAAAATTAAAAAAAGTACGGTAAATATTAATTAGTATTAATCGTAAGTAATGTAATAACAATTAAATGAAAATAGGGTTATTGCATCTTGATGATTTACGGTGGAATATTTACACCTACACTAAAATTGACAACAAACCTACAATGAAATTGAAAAACCGGAAATATCTTCAGGAATATATTCAAACTCACACACTAATTTAAAATGAGTTTTCTGTAATTAACAAGCATTCTATTGATGCATTTATGCTGGCTCTACAATATAATGTTGCAGCAGACAAAGTCAACAAAAGGCACAAAGCTCAATAAACACAATGGAGTAAACACTTTTGAATACAATGTACTATTGAAAGCATTTGAGCATTTCAATGCAACATTTGACCTTTGAACTAGCATTCAATGATCATTTCCGTGCGTATTATTTGGACTTCCCCTCAAGATTACTAGAATAGAAAGCTACGAAGAACGTGGCATGAAGATTCAGTGGCAATCGTTGAAATGAAATACAGGTATTTGTCCCTTCCAAGGCAAGCCTTTTACTTTGGATATGAACATACAGTAGCTAAATGCTGTTTAAAAAATAAAACAATAGTATGGGAAATACGCTTATTTCTGATTTCCGCAACAATACGTAAAATAACAATGATTCTTTTGATCAAGAAACCATTTTTTCTGCTATAGAATTTCATACTATTTTTTCCAAAATTAATACTTCCGTACAAAAATGTGCTTTGTGAAAAGAGATACACAAGAAAGAACTAATGGTGGTACAGAATGGCACAAATTTTTTTGTTGTAATTTTTTCTAATTTGCTTGGTGAGGACTGGCTTTACGAACTTGCCCCATCCTCTTGCCAGCTGTCAGCGATCGCCGCCCAAAGTACATTTTTTTGACATTTTCTCAGTTTATCGGTTTCCTAATGATAGAACCGAAATATTACTATAAAAATATGATATACGAGTCATAAATAGTAATTTTCATTGAAAACTTTGGATGATTTTTTTTTAAGAAAATGCGATTTCGAACGTATATATTATGTACTTCGTATATACTACGTACGTATACGAGAAAGTTAAAAAAGGAGGGACTTTCGTCCAAATCTACATATGTATGGTATAAATATTTCCCATCCACATTCCTTGGCATCCGCCCGGCGGCCATGCCCCTGCACCCGTGGTCTGCCGAGCACCCTTCAACCACAATCACAATCGCCGCCCCCGCCGCCCTCTCATTGTTGTCGTCCCGGGCGGAAGCGGCGTCGAGCATCGCTGCTGGACCGCGCCTGCACGCGCGGAGGGGAAGGGAGGGGCAGGGAGGGGAGGCAAGCAGGCGCCCGTCCGCCCACCGCGTTCCCAGGCCCGGTGAGAAGGTTCCCTTGAGAACCGGCGCGCGGCGCGGCGCCGCAGCGGCGGCGGCGGCGGTGGCAAGCAAGGCCGAGGCGCCACGGGCGAGACACGCGCCGCCGCCCCGCCTCCGCATCCGCCACCGCCGTCGCGCACGCCCCCTCTGCCGCCGCCGCCCCGCCTCCGCTCCCGCCACCCCCCGCTCCCGCATCCACCCCCCGCTTACACCCCCACCACCCCTGTCATCCCCGCCTCCATCACCGCCACCGCCCCGCCTCCGCACCCGCCCTCGCCTCTCCCCGCCTCAGCACCCGCCCCGCCCCGCCACCGCACCCGCCCTCCCTCTTCCCCCGCATCCCCCCCACCTTCGCTCCTGCCTTCGGCCACCTTCGCCTTCACCCGCTCCCCCGCCCCCGTCCCCGCCTCCGCTCCATCCCCGCCTCGTTCACCGCCACCGCCCCGCCTCCGCTCCCGCCTCCGCTCCCGCATTCGCCACCGTATCCGCCCCCGCCTCCGCCTCCATCACCGCCACCGCCCCGCCTCCGCACCCGCCCTCGCCTCTTCCCCGCATCTGCCCCTCCTCCGCACCCGCCGGCGGCCACCGCCGCCTCCCCTTGTGTCCCGCCCCCCGCTCCCCCCCCCCCCCCCCCACCGCTTCTCCCACTGAGCTCTCCTCCAGTTGTCTCTTGTGCCATCCACTCTCATTGAAATAAATTTAAGTTTGACATTGGCATTAACTTCGTGGTCACCGAAGCGGCTACTACGAGACGTATTTTCTTCTGCCTGCACGAAGTTCTCGAGAGTATTATGACCTTAAATTGTGATAGTGATGTCGAAGAATGATCCTCCGTCTCTCTGACTTGAGGATTTGGTTGAATGCTTTTATTGATCACAAATCATACTTTATATTACTAGTACTTTATACTAATAACTAGTTACTAATTACTGGTTTTCCTGTAAATACATACTATAAATACAGTGTTAAGTCTTCAGCAAGAGCAACTAATGATTACAGATTCGATGATTACTTGTCGTTCTCGGATGCCATGTCAGCGCTGCTCGCATAAGTATAAGTAAAGTAAAGTATAATTGTAAGAAAGTAACAAGTAAGTAATAAGTAACAAGTAAGTAATAAGTAAAGTATAATTGTAAGGATACAAAACGATATTGGACATTCCACACTAGCAATGGTCACATCTTGTAGAGCGTTTTCACTATTAAAAACCTTGTTCTAAAACTTTTTCATTAGAGATTTGAAGAAATGCAAGAAAGAGTTGGGGAAATCATTACGAAAAGTGCACCTAACGATTTCGGAGAGATAATAGACAGGTAAGAGTCGAAGAGTACTGTCTCTCTTTTCTCTTGAGATCATTTGGAAGTTGTTGGCAAATATAAACGCTGCGAATTCCCTTCCATGCTCAGATCATTTTAGACAATGGCGCCTACAAGTCTGGGATTTTGAATGGAAGACGTACAGGTGCAACGCTACGAGCTGTATTGTGCAGGGGAAGGCCGATGTAACGGCGAAGTAACACAGCCCCAAAAAGGTGCACGGACAAGACCCACCCAGTAGGGACGGGCGATTGTTAAATTATAATCGATTAATATCAAATCGACGATTTTTTATTAGTTTAATATGCATCGATTAATAGTTCCAAATTAATGGATTAATCTTATATAATCGATTGATTTTTTATATGTTTTAAATAATTTTAATTTTGAATTTGTAAATTGATTTGTAAATTTTAACTTGTAAATAGTTTAGTAGCTTTTTAGAAGCACGGGACGATTTTATTAATAATATTCATTCCACATACGTTTTCATGAGAAACGATTGTATCTCAGTTTAAAATGAAATGGTCGTAGAATTTCAAGAAACAGTAACATCAATAATTATAATCTACCGATTCACTTGGTTGAGGACATTTCTAGTAAAACTGTTAAATCTCTTGTTTCATACTGAATATAATAGCTTCACGAGAATATTAGAGCATACAGAGTGACTTTTGTCTTATTATTTTTACTAACACGAAATTAATGGCTATGTTTCTGTCAATTATGTTTTGCAGTTGGATAGAGATGAACAGACGAGGAATTACGTTACTAAAGTTCAAAAGTAGAGATGTTCCTTCATATTATGCTAGTCTTGAAAATAAATATTTGAATTAAAATAATCGAACTAAAAATGGGAAAAATTATTCGATGTGTACATTTATCGTCGTTAAACTCATCGATTTCAATTTCTCTATTAATCGTGACAAATAATCGATTGTTGTACTAATCACGATTAAATCACCCATTCCTGCCACCCAGTATCGTCAACGTTCGGAAGTCAGCTCAGTGGCGTGGGAGGGGAGGGCGACGTGTTGTATTTTAGTGGGGAGGGCGGAAGCTCACGGGCGGTGGGCGGGGCGACAGTCAGGTAGTCGAGAAAGAGGCGCCGGCGCCACTGGGACGGAGGGTGGCGGCGCCACACAACTAACGATTGTTATGGGCGGCGGGACCACAACCGCCCACGCAGCAGAATTGGGCACGCACCTCTTTCTCGGCAAGCATACATAGAAGGTCTTGATTAGAGACCGAAATAATATGTAGTATGAAATGCCAAAATATGTTTTATTTATTTATTTTACGTGAAAAAAAAGTTAAAACTGTGTATGACGTGCTACGGGGAGAAGTAAATTCTGTACACATTTTCAAAATTCTGTGATCCCTACACTAAGTCATATACTACTTGAATTTTGAATGAAAAAAACGCTCCCATGTAATAAAATATATTTTTATGGATAAATAAGCAATAAATTTTGGGCTCTTATCCATGATGTCATTCGTCAAGGAATAATATTTCCTGCCGCGACAAAATGGAAACGATAATTTGAATAACTGTATTTCCCACTGAATTCTAGAAGACGTGCACAGAAAATGAAGTTACATTTATGTCCAGAAGCAAAACAAGGGGCCATCTCAGCATTCAACTGCTTCGGTCATTAGTCCCGTTAGTGTAGTGCATGTTTTGTCTCGGGAGATGGCGGTGATCATCCCCCGCTGGATGGCGAGATCCGGCACCGACCTACCGTCGGCTAGTGGAGTATCCCCCTAACCAGGACTCTCCCACCAGCGGGGCGCCGCCCCAGCCGGGACAAGCTCTAAGCTCCCTACCGGTCTCCCGGAATATGTGGCAGTGTAGTGCATGTTAGTGTAAGTGTGTGTGTGTAAGGGGAGAGGATAGGACAAGGAAGAGGAAGGACAGATCGTGCGCGGTCCGTGGCCCGTTTGTTAGGGTAGTGCTCCGGCATTCGCCTGGTGTTGATCGGAGAAACCACGGAAAACTACCGATCAGAGCAGCCGGCCTCTAGAATTCTCCTCCGGACAGCGACTGAATTCGACGTAGCTAAAAAGCTAGAGTCGAAAATTTCGCCGCCGTCATTACCACTAGTATGTAGTAGAAATTCAGGAAACTATAGACTGACTCACAAATACATGTTTCTCCACTCAAGATCTTGCTCATAATCTTCATACATTAGTGCTCTTAAAGTATCGGAAAGTATTGGATAGTCACTAAACTGAGCATTTACTGAGGTGATACCGAAAATTCCCTTCAATTAGAGTTGTGAAAATTATCGTGATCATAATACTGTGGCAACATGTTCATCTTCTCCTTTGGGAGAAAAAGACTCGCAAAATGGAAGAGTATTCAAATAAATTCTATAGTTTCAAATACGTAATGTAAGACTAAAAGAAATCATGAATTGAATAACTAATTATCTAGACTTATTTCAGGTCTTTCAATGATGTTTTAAACTCTAAAATCACTTATTTAATTTTGAAAAATAATCAAAATCATGCGATTATCAAATAGAAACAAAAATATATCGACTAAACCAATACTGATTTTGAATTATCTTTCAGAGTTCTCGGGAAGGAGGTATAAGATAGAGGTTTGGTTGCCGATCCGTGGACTACGTGTTTGGTGAAAAAGTTACGATGCCGATTTGTGGTTCTTGCGTGGTCTTGCGTTTCAATAAGAAATAGCACTGTTGCGATTTAAAATCAAAATTGAAAGTGCATATTAAGGAAGTATTATCAAGACTTGAAATTAATGACAACAAATCTCGTCATTCTACTCTCTACAACTATGCATCGCAGCACGCCACGCAAGAACCACAAATCGGAATCGTAACTTTTCCACCGAACACTTAGTCAACGGATCGGCAACCAAACCTCTATCTTATACCTCCTTCCCGAGAACTCTGAAAGATAATTCGTCTCCTATATCAATTTAATTCCGTTTTACGACCCGAAAGAACCCATCCACTTCTCATAACCCAAGCTCCAAATGCGTCAAAAACTCTACTCTGTCGCCGGGTTTCTTTCAGCCTCACACAGCGCCCCATCCCGAAGTCCTACCCGCCGCGTCGCTCGCCGTCCCTAATTGGTGTATAAATTAGAATCAGTCAACAAGAACGGGACGCGGGTCAGGGTACCTCACCGAAGCACGGGACGGTTTACGAGGGCAAAATGTTGCAGCGAAATGCACCGACGTTTATTGCCCTCAAGGACCGCTGTAATGTTAGACTCAACGTCCAAATTTTTTTCTCGCACCGTCTGTCCGGCGACCTACCCGCTTCTTGCGGGGATATCCGTGTGGATGGAGTGTAAATTGAAGGGAATGTTTCTGACGAAAAATTGGGAGGGTGGGAAAACCCAAGCACTGCAAAGAATCTTAGACTCCTAAGTGATGTCAATAATGTCGACATAAGCGTTTTTTTTTTCAAAATCCGATAAGTGCAAAAGAAGTTCAATACAGGTTATACATCATTTAGGCATATTTTGAGCTGTTTTATCATCCATCATATAGGGTTTTATGAAAGCTCGATAACTTCTATAGAAAACTATAGTTTTAAGCATTCAAAATCACAAGATTGTAGCGAACACGGATATAAATGCATTCTCAGCATTCGCATTATGAAAAACTATCTTTTACATTTTATCGAGTTTTGGAAAAAGCTCTTCAATTGCTCTCAACAGAGGTGTACATACAGACAGAATGTCTGGGTCATTTACGATGAATTTAATATAAAATTAGTATCTGCTTAAACGCAGAAGAAAGAGGAAACATAAAAGGAACAAGAAGAGGCAAAAACAAATTTTGGAGGTTGACTTTATTTCTCTAAATTATAAGTGAATGAGGTTACATTTCAGGTTCAAATTTATGAGCGGTTCGAGAAAATTTCGCTCAAATTGTTTGTAATTATTCTTGGAGTTTCTTTTAAATTTTTGTGTACACATGATTTTCCGTACATTTCCTACACAAGCATGGACCCAATTTCCAACAGAGTGTATCATTTTGGTTACGGTGTTATGTTTTTTTCAAAACATGCGTTTCTTCCTGAGTGCCATCCTCAAGCTCCTAGACACGACGAAGACGAAAAGTGAACAAACACTGAAGCCTCCAATTTCCATAACATGTTCTTCAACACCGCCTTTTATTTGTAAATGTTCGAGAAAAATATTAATTTTGGACGCTGTGACTTTGATGATGTGATAAATTTAAGCATCATACGGTCAATGAACCGAGGACCTCCAGAATGTCAAGCGTAAGCTTATTAGGTTGGCCATAAGGAAGAGGCAAAAACGGTCCTGTACTAAGACCGACAGGTTGATGGTAAAAATTGAAACATGTGAACTCGAGATTGTGGTGAAAAAATTTAATATGTTTCACATTTTTTCCTCAATTTCTGCTTTTCAGTTTATAATTATCGTTCATAAAATACATTAATTAACGTGTTTTACTTCTACGTAGTCATTATGAATAAAATACGACTTTCGTACCATTTGAATATAGGTTTCATAAACTGTAATTTTTATTGAATATGCTTTAATTATACTTTTGACTAAGATTTTCGGCTCAAAGTAAGAAGATTACTCAAATGAATTTGTATTATTCAAAATTTGACCAAAGAATGTTTATGTATTATCATTGTTTTTATTAATATTGCTATTTTCATTATTATTTATTCCTCTAATTCAGGACTAAAGAGGTTATGAGTCTGCTCGAGTAAAAACTACTCCGGGTTGCTACCAGCTTTCTAAGGAGCATATCTGGAGAATGTCGATGCCTCTACGACTACAATACATATATTATATAAAATGTAAGCTGTTCCCAGTAGAGCACTTCCCAGTATTTGAATGACCTGGGAGTTTAGCCAAGTTCTTCCACAAACTTAGTGGACCAAGTCCCAGAGTTCCGATAACTATCGGGATGACCTTTGGTTTTACTCTTCTCATTAGATGGATTTCAATTTCCAAACTTTTGTATTTAAAATTACAATTGGCAATCTCGATAATTTCATTTCAATTTCCAGTTGCTTCCTTCGGGCTGTAAAAGTCTTGGTCTGGGACGCACTTCGAATTAAGGACTTGAGATTTTCTTTGAAATCTAAAAACCTCTGTCTTCTAAGGATCCGAATATAAACTTAACAATTCGAATTCAACATTTTTAACATCGGAGTGAACACATATTTTTATGGAACTTCTCATTATCAGATACATTTTCAAATATGTATCAGGTAATCGGAATTACTGACCGTGAAATACATTGATAGGTTTTCAAGGAAAAAATTCAAGACTGCAATAAAGTAAAATAAACAAATAATGTAGTCAGTTATTCGACTTAGTGACACTGAGTTCGTAGATTATATAATTAACTTCTAGAAGCGAGTTAGAAGTAGGAATGATGGTCATGTAGTACGTGCTACCATCTTCTTGAAAAAATGTTCACGTTAATGGAAACGTTTCACCAGGTACATTAAGGCAATACATCAAGAAAATGATAGCAATTTGTAGCATTCCACACCTGTATTTTACAAGAAATAAAAATGTGTGTATGAAGAGACGAAGATTGAGATGTACAAGAGAAATGAAAGATTGAGTGATAATCTTCGTTATATTTTGAAGGTTCCTTACATCACGTGTATGAGTGTAATAGCTCACAACTAGATAAAATTCCGTCGAGTGTAAAGATCAGGGTTCTCCCAAGACTCCAAGAAGTGGTATTGCAGCCTATTTACCTCACTGAGAAGGATCTTGACAATCATGCTACAGCAAACCAAACCAAAACACAATTATTAAGTTAAGCGTTTATACATACTTACATAGTACAAATAATTAATGGGAAATTATTAAATCATCTTATTGACCTCCAAAAATTCGCTCTCAGTACTATAAACCTATCTGGAAATATTTTTTTCAGCAAAACAGGAAAGTACCATGCCATAGAGCTTCGCATTTCGCAACCTACCCCTCGATTAAAACAGAAGCACGCAAATGTTTTCGACGCACTTCCAGCACTAGCTACATACTCAAAGCTGGGTCTAAGCGATCCGCCGTCTGGAGGAAAATTCTAGTGACCGGCCGCACTGATCGATATTTTCCGTTGTTTCTCGCATTAATATCAGACGAATGACGGAGAAGTTTCCAAAGAAATGGGACATGGGCCGTGCGCGATCTTTCCTTCATCTTTTCACACACACACACACACACACACACACGCACACGAGTGTATGCACTTGTAGGAAGACACTTGTAGGAAGAGACACTTGCAGGGAAGAGACACTTGCAGGGAGACACTTGCAGGGAGACACTTGCAGGGAGACACTTGTAGGGAGACACTTGTATGGAGACACGCACACTTGTAGGGAGACAAGTCGGAATCGGGAACTTGCCCCGGCTGCGCAGGTGACCCGCTGGGGAAGATTTGCGGAGAGGGATACCTCACAAGCCGGCATGTAAGTTCGCGCTGGATCCCACAGTTCACCGAAAGAGGGACACTACCACATCTTTCAGTATAACATGCACTCCACTTAAAGGACTAGATAGTTCATACGACCGTAATCATTACTCACTAATTAAGACGTTTTCGTCCATAATTCAAAATAAATGTCAGTTCTCTATGTCGTCTTCGTGCTAACCACGCGAACACTTTATCCCATAGTCGAGATGCTGGGTCTCCGCTGGTCGGCCACAGTCCGTAGCGGGCTGTAGAGCCAAAGAACTGGAACAGTATTCTCTCTACGACAAAAGTATACTTATTTCCTCAATGAACAGTGCAAATCTTTTCTACCAAAGTTTTCTGAAAATAAAATACTTTGCAACCGATAGGGAAGCACTCAGGAATATACGTGAAGTACGAAGTATATTTTGCTCGTCTTAGTCAGTCCCCGCCTCCTTCGCAGCCCTCGCTCTCTCGGCAGATTCCAGCGACGGCGCTGGTGGCGGCGCAACGCGGCGAAACGGCGTGGTCGCCTCCACCTCTCCCACCTCCATCTCCATCTCCGCCTCTGTAGCCTCCGCCTCTGCCTCTGCCACCACAGGCCCCGCCGCCGTCCACCGCCGTAGGCAACGCTCCGTCCCCGCCGCCGCCCCCCCGCCGCCCTGCCCCCCCCCGCCACCGCGGACGGCGCCGCCGCCGCCGCCCCCGCCTACGCCGCACCCTGGCCTCCGCCGCCCCCGCCGCCGCGCGCCCTTCGGAGGCTGGTGTAGCGGCTCCAGGAGGGGCGTTCCGCAGCCAGGCCGGCAGCTTATCGGCAGTAAACAGTTTATGGGCGGGCGGGCAGGCGGCAGGCAGCCAGGCAAGGCGTGGGAGGCGCAGGCGTTGCGAGGAAGCGGCGGCCAAGCGACGGTGCGGCGAGGGCCACCAGCAACGGCCAAGGGAAGGGAGGCCACCACAGAGAGTCGATGTCGGAGGAAGAGTAAACAGAGGGAAAACAAAGACGTTCGGAAATGATCGGGACAGAACTGAGGAAGTTAAATAGTTAAGAAAAGGATAGAGAACTGGAAGACGAGGATGGATACCAAAATAACACAAGAAATGCAAGAAGGGAAGCAAATGGGAAATGTAGGACATGAAAAAAGTGTGAAATACGAAAAGAAACAATAAAGAAAGTACAAACTAAAACAATACTTGGCACAATATATTGTACCAAATTACGAAACAAAAAGAGGGGTAGAGTAAACAAATTAAAAACGACGGTGATGGTTGTGAATAAATATCATCTTTCTTCACTCAATGGTACGGTAACTGTGCCAAAATGTACGATAGTGTACGTGATTATCTAGAAAACAGGGTAAGAGGCGAAGTAGCAAGAAAGGTGGTGAGGGATTAAGAAACAGAAGAGAACGCGCCGTGCAAGGGAGATGGATCCAGCCATCGAGAGCTAGTAGGCTACTTTATGGTGTTGAGCGGTTGCGGCTGGCGCAGGCCGGAGATTGGTTTTTGGGAGCCCAGCCACCGAAAATTAAAGAGCGGGCGGCAGGCGGAGTGGCCATGGCGAACGGGCTGACGGGCGGGCAGCCTCTATCTTTACGTCTGGGGATGCGCGGTTTTACGAGGACGAATTCTGCAGGGGTGTGCAACGCAGGCAGAACTCCTTGGACGTCCCAGGGCTTCACGGTAACTATTGTAGTTCGGCGCCGAAAGCAACAAGAAACGATGAGAACAAAGAAGATGCAAAACTATGAACATAGCCAGTAAATGAAGGTGCAACGTATAAGGTACCAGTGGCTGGAACGAATCCACCAATAATATTGAAGTAGGTAAAGGCGAATTCTAATCGGGAAGTGAATCGTTCGAAGAACAATTTTTAAGAGATAATTGCAGAGATATTAATTTAATTTAATTTAATTTAATTTATTTGAATATGTATGGCAGGTCTTAGGTATTACAGTTGCCGATAGAGGTGTGGACACTTATAAAGTAATTGTGACAGTTATTTCTGGTTGATAGAATTACAAAAATTACACTTTCAGAAGTTACATCAATAATATTAAATTGGAAATTCGAAAACAATTTACAGAAAGTTATATATTTGTCTCAATACACTGTAACTCTCTAGGCTTCTCATGCTGCAACAAGTTAAATCAAACTACTTAAACTCATCATACTACTATGTTATCCTGAAGGAAATGCTATTCTGAAAAAAAGAAACATAAGTTAAGGCTAGAATTTATAAAATAGAACAAAGATTGCACTTCTTCTGAATCAGTATTAATAATTGATATAATATTATTACGATTTGAAATAAGCGATGGATAGTATTTTTCATAAAAAAATACTAGGAAATATTCAATTATATTTAATGCTACACAAAGTACCTTTGATTTAATTATTACATTTATTTATGCCAATATGTTGAAATTATAAATATATTGATGAAGCGATTTGAAATGCATAACTACATCAACAGAAATAACATTTTCTAAAGAAGAATCGTAAATAACATTGTTTTGTCCACGAAGTATTTCAGAGCCACCCTGAATTTTTAATTGTTTTGGTTGTTGTGTCATACTTATTAATTTACGCTTTTGATAATGTCCTAGTACTGAGCATGGACATGCATTGAAGAATCATTTTTATCATTGGTTCCCTGTGTGTGTGTGTGTGTGTGTGTGTGACATTCACAATTATGCTGCTCAGAAAAACATCAAATCTCATCAAATAAACTCAATGAAGCGTAAGTGAACACATGGTTTACTGTAGTTAGAAAAGAGATGCCGACAACATACAACATTTGCATTTACAGCATAATGAATTACAGTTCAACCTCGTTGATATCTTCACTTACGTTGGTTAATATTTAAAAAAATAATTTAACATGTTTTTATGACGTCAATATTATAATAGTGTAATGTTATTAAACGTTGAATTTATTGTTTTCAGATTCATAATAGAAAGAAATGTTTCACCTTTTAAATTTGTTTTGAAACATTCTTATTTCCTTTCATATTCATGAAAATTGTGTATTCTGTACTTCTAAAAATATATTCACTTGCTGAATGTAATAATTCACTTTACTTACAAAAATGAAGGAGATTTCACATATCATAGTATACAAAGACCGAAGAACTTTAATGGCAGGTTATATCAAATAACGTAATAGACAATTTCAACGAATTGGTGCTATTTAATAATTCGACAGTTAAACAACAGGAAAAAATGTCAGCCTTCTCAATATTCTGCGGAGTGAATGTATTATGGAAGATCTTAATATTGAAAGTTGAGCATTAAAGTGTAATATGCGGTTAGTATACATTTGAGAGTCCTCGTTTTCTAATGAGTGTTTCTACATTACATTACATCATTCATAAAATAATTATCTCTCGAAGAGCAATAACAATTTCTCGAAAATCGTGTTACATGGTCCATAATATAACCACTACGTGGTCCATAATATAACCACTACAAATGGGGGAGGGGGAATTCATGTATATTCGTCTTTCGGACGAAACGACCAAAAACCAAAACACTTAATAGGCCAATATTACCACACCATCCAGTGCCATTTACATCCTCCCCGAGGAATATTCCTCCCCACAAATGTCGTGGTAAACAACGATAGCGTCCTAAATTCTTCCACGAAGTGGGGCATATTGCACCTATTTAGGACTACAAAAGAACGTTTTCTTTTAATTTCAATACAATCATTGCAAACGACAAATATTTAAAAATAAACACCATGAATATAGTATACATAATACGACATTAATAGTTTTCATCGTCTCTGATAAGTTCAAAACTCTACCTTCAGAGACGTCTGATTAATAATATTGTTCAAAATTTTCCTTTGACTCATATAGAATAGTATACCAATAGACCGCTTTGTCTCAGCTGGACATTGCATCATGGCTTGATAATTTCATAATCAAGAGACTAAAATAGTATTCTCTGGCCATAAGTGATTGGCACTACCTATTCACTGAAAAAAAAGAGGCATTGAACCTGATGCTATGTTGTATATTGTTAAGTATGTAAAATACATTACAATATACATACATTGCAAGAGCAAAATAAAATCAACACAATATCTCCGTACTTCTTATAAAATGAATTAGCAAAACCGATAGTCTTGATATTTGAATCATCGACTTCTAAAAGAGTTGCAAGACCTTGAGTCGGTGTTCCACTGTTTTTTTGTTTGTTTTTTGTTAGCATTTCGTAAGAAATTCATATTATCATCTACCAAAGCAAGTAACGTGAGTTGTTTTTTTTTTTCTACCACGTTATTTCTTTTCCCGCTTTTCTGTGACATTTTTCTTCATTACATTTTTTTTTTTTTTTTTTTTCTGTTTCCGGTTCCCTACCCGCCCATTGCGGCGCGGCGACAGCGACGCGGGCCACGGCGGCGACCGCAGCGCCGCGCCGGGGAAAAGGGTAAATAAAACGTCTGTCGGCCGCAGCACGCGCCGCCTGCGGTCGCGCGCCGCCGATCGCGTCGCGCCGGTTCCCGTGAGCCGCCGCGGGCGGTAATTCGAGCGGAACGCGTCACAGGCGCTCCCGTCGCTCCCACGCCGCCCCGCTGCAGCGCAAGCATAGACTAAAGAAGCATCTTTACTCTATGGCGCAAGCCCTCCACTTGCACTGGGCTCCCTGGCGTGGCATGCGCAGCTCCACACATTCGAAGAAGAAATAAAAGAGGTCATCTTCGTCAACATATCAGCTTTATTAAGATAGCCGGCTTTCGACGGCTTTGCCGTCATCGTCAGTCTACAGGATACAGAAAGATACAACAAAATTATAAATAAATACGCAATAAGATAGAAAATTAAATTAGATGTATCCATTAATTGTAATTTAATTTTCTATCTTATTGCGTATTTATTTATAATTTTGTTGTATCTTTCTGTATCCTGTAGACTGACGATGACGGCAAAGCCGTCGAAAGCCGGCTATCTTAATAAAGCTGATATGTTGACGAAGATGACCTGTTTTATTTCTTCTTATAAGAACGTCAACAACACCAAATCAGAATTCCCACAATCCATACATTCGGTCGTATATCGACAAATATTACGTTATGGTATGAATAGTATGTTGAAAGTAATGTTCTGTATATTCTGTTCGTTCGTTTAAAAGTACGAGTGGAATGGTCTTTCTCGAGTTGAATAGTGTTGCAATTTGGTATATTTAATTACTATAATATATACTAATAATTAATAAGATTATTAATATCGGAGAGCCTATAATTTGGGTATATGTAGTTTTGTTCTAACTGTAATTTTAATGTTCTTTCTATGTAAAAAAGTTTAGCAGTTGAGTAATCTTTCGCCAATTGAATGGTATTGCAAATTATTATTATTATTATTATTATTATTATTATTATTATTATTATTTTGCGTTAGTAAATATTAATATTTATTAATAATTATTATAATTAATTTTTTTGGTGAGCCTAAAATTAGCCTATAATTTGTGTATAAGTTTGTTCTAACTTTAATATATGATTTTGTGTCTGCTGTCTTTATTCTAAAGCTGGCAGAACATTAATTTTCGAGAAAACTACAAGAGCCTAAAATTTGGGAATATAGCATTTAATTAGCCTATAATTAGCCTAAAATTATGAGCTAATTTTTTTGTGTTCTGTTATAGTGTGTCTGCCAGCTTTATGAACATGGCATTCGCCGAGCAGCGGGCTTCTGCTCGACCAGTCCCGAAGAGCTGCTGTGTTCAGCGAATGTTCGCTTCCTTTGATGTGTCCTAAAGATCGGCACGTGGGGGGGGGGGGCGAGCACCGAACGTTCGTTACTCGGCAAATAGCAACCGACTCATCCACACTACTCGGGATTCGGCGAGCGGTTACTCGCTGTTCGCCGAATAACGAATGGGTGGAGGAGCCTTTAGGCGATGTTCCACTAATGACCTCAGAAGTTGACGCGTCTGGAATCACTAACAATCAATCAATCAATCAATTTAACCTCGGACTATGAAGAGTACATGGGCCTGCGCAACACACTCTGGAAAAATGCACATAGAGTTTTACTTTTTATTTTTAATAACATCAATAAGAGGCAGCTCTTAATGTTAAACAAATGATTATTTGAATAACTACTAATAGGACGTTGAAAGTCCTGCTTATTCACTGACGCAATATAATAAAATTTCAGGACCTTCCTGTGCCAGTGACTAAAATGAAACCAGAGAGATACTAAAAGAAAGATTACATGAAGGCAAGTTCTCAGAAATACAGCTGTTCAGTGAAAGAAAGAAGGAAAGAAAGAAAAAGAAAGGAAGAAAGAAAAGAAAGAAAACACGACAGGGCTTCGGAGGCCCAGCATATGTATCCGAGAGTTAATTACCCCTAAAAGCTACGCATTAAGTCAGGTAAAACACCATATAAAGTCAAACGATCATTTATTAATTTCGTTGCTTCATTCCTCTATTATGTATTAAATTCATTCGTAAGCACTATTTTTGTTATTTTGTACTCGCTGACGGTGCATCATAAGCGATAATAATGTGAAGAATACATGATTCGGTAAGTAAATACAAGCAGGAATATGCTAAGATAAATGCTGTTCTTTTCTTTCTCTTCTACTTTTCTTCTTCTTGACTTTCTTCTTTCCTTCATTTATTCTTCTTCTTTTCTTGTTTTTGTTATACATCTTCTTCTTTCTCTTCTTCTCCTCAGAATTCTGGCTATTAGTATACCGATTTTAATGTTACATGAAAATGGTAGGAGGAGCTGCAACACGAAAGCGTGTAATGCACGAACGTCAAGCGGGTTGCCTAATTGAGCACTCGCTAACAGCAATAGAAGCCTGATTTGACAAAATGCAATAAGATGTCAGTTTCAGAACTGAATGAATCTTACAGAGAGACTGCTATTAGGTGTGACCGCTTTGACGCCTACTGCTTGGCCGCTAACTGGCCACATATCTGCGCGTTATGTCCATGCACTCACTTTGTCAGTGCGTTCGTTTACAGTTAGCTGTTTTTTTTTAAGAAGGCTTCATCACTTCTCTTGCAAGGTCATCGCCCTGCACGACGTTCATTTGTTTCCCGACCTGTCAAAGTGGTCCCTCCATGGAGTAACTACTATATAATTGTATTCCAGATCCAGCACGAAGCACCGGGAGCGGTAGTTCAGTGTATCAACTGATGTCGCTGCAGCGCCTCTGACCGGGAGGTCCTAGGTTCGAGTCCTGAGAGCGGCAGGATTTTCGACTCTAGCTTTTCAGTTAGGTCGAATTCAATCAGGAGGAGAATTCTAGCGGCCGACTGCTCTGATCGGTAGTTTCCCGTGGTTTCTCCGATCAACGCCAGGCGAATGCCGGAGGAGTATCCTACCAAACGGGACACGGATCGTGCGCGATCTTTCCTTCCTCTTCCTTGTCCTTTCCTGTCCTGTCCCCTTACACACACACTTACACAAACATGCACTACACTACCTCATATTCCGGGAGACCGGTCGGGAGCTTAGAGCTTGTCCCGACTGGACCGGTGCCCCCGCTGGTGGGAGAGTCCTGGTTAGGGGGAAACCGTACTAGCCGACAGTAGGTCGGTGCCGTATCTCACCATCCAGCGGGGGAAGATCCCCGCCATCTCCCGAGAAAAACATGCACTACACTCACGGGACTAATGACCAAAGCAGTTCATGCGCTCGGAAACACGAAAAAATCAATCAATCCAGCATGAAACATTTTATTTCTTGAGAGGAATATCAAGATTGGAGTATCACAATGTTCACATACAATAAACTGAACCCCTTAGCTACAGTTATTAGATAATTGGGTAATGACAGTGGAAAAAATAAATGAAGTCGTATTATGTAATGAAGTTGTAAAAATGACAATTTGGTAGGACATTAAAAATTACTGATCAAGACCAATCAACCCCAACGCTTGCAAAGCCTGAACTTAGCGTACGAGCGTTTCCTACATTAAACATTCAGAGATCCAGACTTAGTGACGACCATTTCTGTATAAATATATTGAAGGTCGAACTGTTTCACTGAGAACGAAGATGAGTCGGATACGCCCAAGTCCGAGTTAGTGGAGAGTAGCGACGATTTGAGACGATGAAAATATTGTAGATATACATTTTAACAATCTAGGCATTTTCTGCAACATAGTATTTAAGGTTAATAAAAACAATGATTTTGGTGTAATTTAAATATTACCTCATCAATAATATAACTTATAATCCCTCATATTAAAGTTTCTCATTTTGATTTATTACTTTTGATTGTATTCTTTGTTTACTCTGTAGATGTGAAAAATATTTTGTCCCAGGGGTATTGAATTATCACTGAAATTAAACGGGAAAAAGTTATTTTTACCGAAGGAAATATTGTTATTAGGGTAGTTTAAAAAGCAGATATTTAATAAATTAGTACGGAAAACAATCGACAAATAGAACATTTCTTCAAAGAATCTCGCTTAGATTTAAGAGTTTACTGTTTAACAAGGACAAACACTTTTTCATAGTTTTTCAAAACAAGTCCTGGAAGATATTTTGATAATTTCTGAAGAAGGATTTCCGAAATATCTCGCACTTTTAATAACTACTACTTTTGTGATCGTTTTTTCCTGCTATAATTTTGGTTCTTCTTCAAGAAACTATTTCATGTGTGATCGGTTTTGCAAAGGTGTAATAAATATGTGTAGAATTAAGAAAATAAATGTTTTTTGAAGGCGTAATTTTTTATTAAAATCCAGAAAACGTAGGGAACAATATGCCTATATTTTATCAATGATATTAACTCATACTTTTTCGTTTATGAATACAGAAAATTTCAATACAAAATCCCTGTTATTCCTAGCACCAAGGTTAAATCGGGAGTTTTCCCACCCAGAGAATGTAAATTCATTGAAGAGTTGAGTATTTTGTGATGGAACAGTGACCGATAAAAAGTCTGAACGAAACGAAAACGATAATTTTAACGTAAGAACAAAACCTCCAAAGAGTTCAGGTACCAATAGCAGGGGGAAAATACCAATGATTGGATGAAACCACGCTTTCCGCTCTCACGGTTGATCTCCTGATGCTACCATTGGCTATTCTTCATCAATGGTGCTTTTTCCCTGGAACGGATAGTCATTCCGCGCTAAGGTCGCTGATCTATGACGCTTTTTTCTCTGTGGCTAGATGTTCTTCTTTTACAAGGCACGACCTTCTTCCACAATTGGTCGCTCTGGCCTACTGCTCGTCGCTATTGGATCTCTCTTTCGGCTTTTATTTGTATTTTTTTTTTTGTTTTTTTCACAGAAGCTCCTCCCTGCGAGTTGTTCCTATGACTCATGTATACCCGTCGACATCACCCAGTACTTTATGAATATTTGTTATTATATTTGGGTATGAATATTCATATCAATCTTTGGAGCACGGGTTCGTGGCATTTCGTCTAGATTATTTCTTTCCTCACTAGTAATAATTTCTATTGTAAATGTCAGGGAACATTATTCACGACTGTTCTCAAAAATATTTTATGTACTTCTTTAAAGTAAAATACAAAATTCAAATGTATTGATTCGACAAAAACGTTGACGCCTGAATTTCAAATGGAGGGAAATGAAATAAAAGTTTGGTGAAAATAATCAGGCGTGAGAAACTATTTCCCTCTGACTTACAAACTGCAAAAGTTCTGACCAGAAGTAACAATTAAGAATATCAGGAATTTGAATTCAGTTAAGAAATTCATGTTTGTCTTATATTATATCTTCTACAAATAGTACGAAATTGTCTTATAAAATTTAAACATTTTATATTTCTCAAGGTTTATACTCTACATCATACCACGATATTTCTGCTTTTAATTATAGCAAACGTGCCCACTTTACAAGTAAAAGTAACATTAACTCATGTATTACATTGTACGTAAATTTCTAAACGACGTATTTAAAACACAAAATTAAGTATAAGAGAGAAAAACGTGGTGATTTTGAAATATGAATTAATGGAGAGTTGAGGGGAGAGAAGGGAGCAATGTTTTCATTTTTTCTCCCTTTCCGCATTCATTTCAATAAAATTTATATTTCACGAAGCAATGAAATTAATATTTTAAGAAGCAATACTCTTTATCTCGTGATAGGGCAGAATGGCATACCTGGACGGTTCAGGTCCTCACAAAATAGAATAGTTCGAGGACGTAGATAGGGCACTAAGTCCAAATAATATTATTAGAATCAGAACGTGACATATCAATCGTAAATATCACGAACATTAATCATCAAGAGTAGGTTCTTAGCGACTGGAAATGGATAATTCACTGTCCTCGCTGCCCGCCTCCCGTCCGGCCAGCGCCCCCTCCCTTTCCCGGGCCGCGGGGCGTGGGCGCCGGATGTGCGGTGGGCCGTGGCCGGCCGCGGCGCGCGCACGCCCGCCATACACCCGCGGGGCGTGGCTCGCGGGCCGCGTCGAGCAAATTGCAGCGCGGGCAACCCGTGTTCGCCACGGGCTGCTGCGCGGAAGCACGCCGCCCCGACGACGCCCCCGTGCAATGGGCCCAAACAGGGCCACAGGCGCAAAATAAATAAATAAATAAATAAATAAATAAATAAATAAATAAAATAAATAAATAAATAAATAAATAAATAAATAAATAAATAAATAAATAAATAAATAAATAAATAAATAAATAAATAAATAAATAAATAAATAAATAAATAAATAAATAAATAAATAAATAAATAAATAAATAAATAAATAAATAAATAAATAAATAAATAAATAAATAATAAATAAATAAATAAATAATAAATAAATAAATAAATAAATAAATAAATAAATAAATAAATAAATAAATAAATAAATAAATAAATAAATAAATAAATAAATAAATAAATAAATAAATAAATAAATAAATAAATAAATAAATAAATAAATAAATATAATGCTGGCTAGTTTGGCAAATCTCAAGAGCTTGAACGTGTTCGATTCCCGGCGGGGCTAGAAATAAAGTTGTAGACTTCCTTTAAATCGTCTCCGTTTCTGAAGCCATGTGACAAAGAAGAACTCGGGCAGACGGAGTTTGCTAGTCACGGTGAAGGGAATACGTCATGTTCGCCACATGTCTCCCTTATCCCCCAAACGGGATAATTAAACTAGGCTTAAGCATGGGGGACATTGCTCGTCGCCATCTTGAACAATGGGTCCAAATAAATAAATGTTTGGCGAGGCTGTTGGAACGACCACAGTGGTAGGTGTTCAAATCACCCTTTGACCACGGATAGTTATCGTATCTTTCACGCACGAAAAGTCTTGGAGGTGCACACTTTTGTAGAATCCGACGGCTATAAAAGGGAAATATTGTTGGATTTTTTACGACAGAAAATATCGAATATATTTTATTATATTGTCAAATCAATACTCTCCAAGAGTCAAAGCCCACACGAAGGGTGACGCATATACGAATCATTCGTGCAAGGAATGAATATGGAATACATGATGCTTTTACTCAAGGAGGCCAGCCTGTACATATTATTTCGTAATATGATGCGACAGCCTCGACCATTTAACACGTTCACTGTCCTGTGAGTCATACGTGTATTACATAACGTATCACTCTATGGTTTTATTACTTCCGTGAACCACATGTGCATCACAGACTTTTACAATTTCTACGGCGAATATTCCCACGGAACTCCCCGTAACTGCACAGATTTTGGTGTGGACTTGCTAGGACGGTCAAACAATTTAGAAATACACCGGAACGTGCCGAAAAATATTTTTATTTTTGCGAATATTTCAGTAATTCGGTGGCATAAGCGGATTCGGTGATATAACGATCAGCGTACCGGACTGTTGTACCCGAGTTTGCGGGTTCAAACCCGATCGAAGCCGTGGATTTTTAAGGGGGAAAAAATCCTTCGTACTCCTTCCTTCGGAGGGGAAGTAAAGCCGGCTGTCCCATGTAGTAGATTTGCTGCATGTAAAATATCATCAAGCCTAAAAGAAGCCTCTGAGCAAATTTGAGATCCGCCTGTTTCGTCGCCCAGGATAATACCTCCTTTCTCCGCTAGGTGGTGAAAGGAGCGTATCGAAATTGGCGTGGTTAGACGGAAGAGTAGGTCCGATGGCCCGAGTGTCGCCACGTAAAATAAGGCATTAATTAAACTAAACTAAAACTTTCTGACAGTTAGGAACGTTTGGAAGTGCGGGGATATTTTAATTTTTTCATAGGGACAGAGAATGTGGCATTTTCGTTTTTACAGACTTTTTCTGTTGCATTTCCTTTACAAGGATTTTGTGAAAATCACAGTGAGTTTCCTTTCCGCCTTTTGGACCGAGGACATTTCCGCCCACTGTACACCGCGGACTGACTCCCGCGCGCCCGCACGCCCGCCCGTGATGGCCGCGCGGGCAAATTGCCGCGCCGCAAAGTGTTTTTACTTCGCCCGTGACGAAACACCGGCCGATATCGGAAGGCTGTGCTGCTGCTGTTGTTCGGCGGGTGAGGAAAGAAAATGTGAGAGACTAAATGATAGAGTCGACGATGGAGAGAAGGCAGGTGAGCGACAGCCGACTTATGCTTGTACGGGTAAACATGCGCCTGGGTTGTGGTGGGGTTTGTTGCCGCAACAGCGATATCCGGTACGCGTTTTCGGAATTAGCTCTGTGGTCGGACGGGTAAGTTAATAGTTACAATAAAACGTGTCGAGAAGCTTTCCAGAAAGGAAGATTTTTACGCCCCTTCAGAAAGTAAATTCTTAAAACGTGAGAATGAGTTGAAAGAAAAAAAAAGGCTTTTAAATCTCATAGTTTAACGTATTGTATGGCATTGTAGAGATCAAGATTTTTCCAATGCGGTCGTCACATTGACTGGTTACTAAACTTTGAAAGAAAGCGATCGTTTAACTTCAGTAGTCATCAAATCAGTCAAATTAATGATGACCGGGAGCGGTAGCTTAGTGCATCAACTGATGTTACTGCAGCGCCTCTGACCGGGAGGTCCTAGGTTCGAGTCCTGACGGCGGCAGGGTTTTCGACACTAGCTTTTCTGCAAGTCGAATTCAGTCGCTGTCTGGAGGAGAATTCTAGCGGCCGGCTGCTCTGATCGGTAGTTTTCCGTGGTTTCTCCGATCAACACCAGGCGAATGTCAGAGCAGTACCCTATCAAACGGGCCACGGACCGCGCGCGATCTGTCCTTCCTCTTCCTTGTCCTATCCTCTCCCCTTACACACACACGTACACTAACATGCACTACACTAACACATATCCCAGGAGACCGGTCGGGAGCTTAGAGCTTGTCCCGGCTGGGGCGGTGCCTAGTTGGTGGGAGAGTCCTGGATAGGGGGAAACCCCACTAGCCGATGGTAGGTCGGCGCCGGATCTCGCCATCCAACGGGGGAAAATCACCACCATCTCCCGAGAAAAAAACATACTCTACACTAACGGGACTAATGACCAGAGCAGTTGACGCGCCCGGAAACATGAATCAATCAATCAATCAAATGAATGATTCTTCCACTTTGTTGGGATGCTCCTTACCGAGATTCACCAAGACGTTCGACGTGGTTGACACAAATTCGCAATAGAGGGACAGTTACAGGATACGTAAGTAAAGATTCCTATAGAGAATATAATACATACGACTTCATATAGACGTATTCATCTCACGAACTGTCTTGCTGTCCAGCTGAAACGATTTATTTGTCCTATTTAAAGCACAACAGTCCACATGCGTTAAAACAACTACAAGTAATGGAAATTTATAAGAGTTCTCATGAAGTTCTCCTTCGTTCTTCATGGTATCCGAGTTTCTCTAAAATCAGGAGACGTGAACACTAACAGTCCTCCCATTGCTTTACAGTGTCATATCAGCAAAGACCATTTCGAGCGACTCGGATCCGGATCCGCAACCCGGATCTGTGAAAACTGCATTCCGATTCCGTTCAAGGTGAATATAATTAAAACCTAAAAATGTGTGTGTGTGTGTGTGTGTGTGTGTGTGTGTGTGTGTGTGTGTGTGTGTGTGTGTGTGTACAGTCCAATCTTTTAGAAATCTAAATAACGATTCAAAAGTTATACGCCCCTTATAGCTGGAGTAAATTCTTTGGAAATTCAAAACTTGCAGCTGCGGTGGTACGTGAATTTAATTTTATGAACTAAACAAATGTGAATAAAGCATATACTCTATTGACTTGAAAGCAACGAGTTTTTTGTAATTGGATGTTCCAAAATCCTTAAACATTTTCTGGGACCAAAAATATGCCATTTATTTATCTATTATTAAAGGAATAAAGAATAATTAATGAAATTGATTGATTGATTGATTGATTGATTGATTGATTGATTGTGTTTAAAAACGCTTCAACAGCTAAAGTCATTGACGCCCGTGTCAAATTATTTTAAGACCAGTTCACAATATTGCAGAGCCAAGCTAAAAAAGGACAATTAAAATTTTTAAATGGAAAGCAAAGTAAAACTGAAAAGGTACGTATCCTAATAAAAGGGTTTGGCAGAAAAGGGCCAGATAATTACTTTAAAATCTCTAACTAAAAGCCAATAACTACCGATCAGAACAACCGGCCTCTAGAATTCTCCTCCAGACAGCGACTGAATTCGACCTAGCTGAAAAGCTAGTGTCGAAACTCCTGCCGCCGTGGGGAGTGGGAATCTAGAACCTCCCGGTGAGAAGCGCTGCAGTGACATCAGTTGATGCACTGAGCTACCGCTGGAGCGCTCGTGATCCGTTTGCGGCACGCCCCCGCGCTCCGTCATGGGCGGCGACGGCGAGGAAGCGGCCCGCGGTGCGACCTTCCCACGCAAACGGCGCTAATTGTCCATTCGGCGCGTCGGCGCACGCGCGGCGCGTGGGCGGGCGCGCTCGCGACTTCCGCTGGGCGGCGACGCGCCGGCGGGCACGTTCCGCACGCGCGTGGCATCACGCGCCGCCCCCCGCCGGCACGGGAGGTCGCGCGCGTGCCCCGCAAAGAGTGGGGGCGGAAGGGGGAAAGGTAGCGGTGATGACATGTGGAGGAAGTGGCGTTGGTTGTGGTGGCAGGTAGCGTTGGAGTGGTTTAAAAATTATGTTGACCGATGATGGCGAGGTGGTGTTGAAGTGGAGGAGGTGGCGGCGGCGGCGGAGGTTAAGAAAAACCAACCCAGAAATTAAAAAAAAAAAAACATTGACACAATTTGATTTTTTTTTATTTTTCCGTTAATTTTTCTTTCAGAACAAATAATTTGTTTGTAAATTTACATGTTCCTGGAGTTCCTGTGCTTCAGTTTTGCAAATTTTTGCCAAGAAAGCTTTTTTTCAAACCAACGTTTGATTGCATATTGTGGCTGAACCATTCAGAATATCCAAGTAGTTTATTAGACAAAATATGCTTAAAATTGTCTTAAGAGCTTACTTTCCTTTCATACTTTATATATATATGCAGAGAGAGAGAGAGGGAGAGAGAGAGGGAGAGAGAGAGGGAGAGAGAGAGGGAGAGAGAGAGAGAGAGGAGAGAGAGAGGGAGAGAGAGAGAGGGAGAGAGAGAGGGAGAGGGAGAGAGGGAGAGAGAGAGGGGGAGAGAGGGAGAGAGAGAAAAGAGAGAGGGAGAGAGAGAGGGAGAGAGAGAGGGAGAGAGAGGAGAGAGAGGGGAGAGAGGGAGAGAGAGAGAGAGAGAGAGGGAGAGAGGGAGAGAGAGGAGAGAGAGAGGGAGAGAGAGAGGAGAGAGAGGGAGAGAGAGAGGAGAGGAGAGAGAGGGAGAGAGAGAGGGGGAGAGAGAGAGAGAGAGAGAGAGGGGAGAGAGAGGGGAGAGAGAGAGAGAGAGAGAGGAGAGAGAGGAGGAGAGAGAGGGAGAGAGAGAGAGAGAGAGAGAGAGGAGAGAGAGAGGAGAGAGAGAGAGGAGAGAGAGAGGGAGAGAGAGAGGAGAGAGAGAGAGGAGAGAGAGAGGGGAGAGGAGAGGGGAGGAGAGAGAGGGAGAGGAGGGGAGAGAGGGAGATAGTGTGGGTGAGATTATAAAAATGTGTCTCCGATAATAAATTTTAAAATGTTTAGTGTAGAAGTAATACCTTAGAAGACATATGAAAAATTTTTATGATGACTGACGACCAAAAGGAGGGGAATACGCAAACAAGCCTCACGATGATGCAAGTTGCAACAACAGACGATCATAACCGGCGCCAACAAGGGTTGAAAGTCCCCGTTGCTCGCGTCCCCACCGTGTACAGTGACAATCTAAAACAATTTTCTGAGTTCCCGAGACTGCACCGTTAAGTTGAAGCATCTAGAGCAAAATAGAAACTTGGCAAAATAGAAAATGATTATTGGTGGTTTAAAAATAGGGTGCCAAAAAGATTTTTCGGATAGGTCGTTCTCATAAGCAATAAAAAATTAAAAACCGACTGGGTTGAGATTAAATGTCGTGCTATTGGTACAGTTCGAAAGTTTTCGCTGCATGCAGTGTGGTTTCGGAGTCTGAGTGAATGGCACACGGAGAAGGAAATTGAATTTGCGAAACAGGGTAGGTTTCCCTAAATTGCTTTACTTTGTTGGGTATTTTGGTTTAGAGTGGCAGGTCGGGATTAAATATTACAACATAAAAAATGTTGCGTCGCGGTCTCTTTGCAATATTTTAGAATTTTTCTGTTCTTTTAAATAAATTAAAATTAGCATGTGATCTACATTTGGCAAAAAATGTTTAGCAAACTCTTGAAAAAATGAGATACATATATAATAGTTACTACATAAAAATATTTAGAGTCACATAAAAACAAACTCAACAGAATGTGGCCTCTTCACAAAATTGAAAGACTTCTGGGACTATAGGGTCGTAGACCTGATCTTCCTCACACGTACTGTTGGATTCCAAGAACGTATGTTCCTACATGACAACAACAAATTGAGAAGAACTAAATTCAATTCCTTCTTTGGACCAAACAGAAGCGTCAATTTCAAATAGCTCAAAATTTCACTTGGTGACTCTCCTTCAGGCTGAAATCGCTTCGCGGTCCCCTACTGGTTGCAGACCGAAGTTCTCCTTCAGGAGAAACCTGCCAAATCGCCCCCTGGGGAGCGCTGTAGATCCGCGCAGTATGGGCAATCTTACAAAAACACACGAATGCGCACGTACTTTTGAGAACCGCTCTGTGAAGAAGTCAAATGGTTTACGTGACTATCCCCTTCCATGAGACGGAGAAACTATAATTCCCAATCACCAGGTTATGGTGATGTCCTGTGATATTAGGTCAGGGTTGAGCTTTTAGCAAACCTCATTTGTAGTATTGTATTGTGCAGTTAGGTGACATTTAGTGTTACTATCCAAGTAAAATATTGAGGGATTAAATTGCACTTGTATGCGAATTTTATTAGTGGATGACGAATATTGTTAGAAATAAGTTTCTATTACAATATATTCAATGTATAATGTAAGTTTGTAATATATTGTGCATTTATGTGTAAATGCATTATTTTATATTATTATTATTATTATTATTATTCGTACTTAACTCGTGGTTGTGGCAAACCCGAGAGCCGACGGTAGGTCGGCGCGGGATCTCCATCGCGCGCTATCCAGCAGGGGAAGATCCCCACCACCTCCCGAGAAAAAAAAGCTTGCCCTACCCATAAAGGAATAATGACCCTAGTAGCAGTTGACACGCCCGGAATCACTAATAATCAATCAATCCAAACCCCACTTGCAGGGCGTGTCCGTGCGGTACCAGTCATAAAGCCACGCCCACTTCGGAGCCTCTGAGGCGGCAAAGTGGCATCGTCCGCATTCCCATGTCGCACTCAGCGCAGGCGCCGTCGGCGACTCTGTCCGCCCCCGAGCGTCCTATCAGAGGGAACCCCACACACAAAGAAGTATAACGTCTTTTAATTCTGACTCAAAGCTCTGTACAGGCCAGGTCTTTTAATTCTGACTCAAAGCTCTGTACAGGCCAGATCTTTTAATTCTGACTCAAAGCTCTGTACAGGCCAGGTCTTTTAATTCTGACTCAAAGCTCTGTACAGGCCAGGTCTTTTAATTCTGACCAAAGCTCTTGACTCAAAGCTCTGTACAGCCAGGTCTTTTAATTCTGACTCAAAGCTCTGTACAGGCCAGGTCTTTTAATTCTGACTCAAAGCTCTGTACAGGCCAGGTCTTTTAATTCTGACTCAAAGCTCTGTACAGGCCAGGTCTTGGCCGAAAGATGTTAACACAAAGACGTCTGGTGAGCTTATGCGCTGCTTTCCTTTCTGAACCTTGCGTATATATAGGGTATTTTACAGATAATGATTTACATTTGGATGTGTTTACAACATGTATCTGGGAGGTTCCTTCGGTATACTACAGATAATGTGATTACACTTCATATGTTTATATTGTATATCTGAAAGGTTCCTTCAATGGAAAGAATATTGAATCACAACAACTCATTAGTAATCTACGGAAGGTTTCTACAGTGGAATTATTTAGTAAACAGATACCAGCGGCTGGCTGTAGAAGCGGCGGTGTCTGGCGGAAGATTTCTCATGGAGTCTTCTGTGGTGCTTTCCGTCGATGGCGGAGTGGGTGCATGACATAATTCACGTATCACCCACCAGCGGGGCACCGCCCCAGACGGGACAAGCTCCCGACCCGTTTCCCGGCATGTGTGGTAGTGTAGTGCATGTTTATGTAAGTGTGTGTGTGTGTGTGTGTGTGTGTGTAAGGGACAAGGAATGTCAAGAAGAGGTAGGAAAGATCGCGCGCGGTCTGTGGCCCGTTCCAAGTGTGGTTTGGCTGTTCGAAGGGTGCAGGCTGTTTTTTCGAGAGCAGGCGTGAAGCGTTTCTGGCATCATGGAAATTCACATTCACATTCAAATTGGTATTCACATCATTGAAAATAGAATGAGCGATGAGAGGCTGTGGGGCAATCTGTACGTTTTACGGTGGTCAACTTCTAGTTCTTCGTTTCTGTTAATTAAAAGTAATCGTAACTTGTGATTTAAGGTGGTCAAACTATAGACAAATGTGTGCCCTTCAATAGTTTGTATATCCAAAAGTGTGAAATTGGACCGAAAATTTAGATTTTGCTGCAGTTTTTAAAAAACAAAATTCTCAAGAGTGTTAAACGACGGACAAACAAGTGCACGTGAATACATTTTTGGGGTCGTCTTCACAGGGCTGCGTTCACCTGTGTTGGAAATGAGCAGATTTTAGAGGGCAGACTTTCTTCTCTGGTGTGTTAACTTTCAGGAATTGCTTCCAGAAGAATGTGCGTTCCTTTTGAAAACTGTTATCTTCTAGATTATTCAAGGGTATACCCAAACATTTTGTAACAGGGGAAAAGTTGAAGATGGTTTGAAAAGAGAGTTAAAGTATATCCGGAAACTTTCTACACTCAAAATTTAATAACGTAGTTTCTTTGTAATTTTTTGCCGTTTGGGTATTATGTGTAAAATCCACTTTATAAGTGAAAATTTGCTCATTGGTTGATTCCTTTCTTATTGCTATCGTTGGTTTCTCTTTGGTGTTTGTTTCAGTGTCTTGCAGGAAGCGTGCAATGTATGCGGATATTGTTACTCAAACTGCGTGCTCATATTCGACAAAATTTCCTAACTACATTTTCAAACATAGCTGTGTAATCTTTCGCTTCACATATTCAATTTAATACAGTATGTAATTCCGTTAAAATCGAATCGACTCTTGAGATGGAGTGTGTAGTTGACATGAATGGCGTTTCCTCAATAACGAGGAGGAATAAAGTAGACATTCATTATGGTTTTCAATCTCCAGGCAGTTTGTAACATTAATGGGTATTATCTCTTAAGGAGCTGCTTTTCAGATCATCGGCACGGTACAGGTTAGTTATAATAAAAGTTAATGAAAGATATGAGCGGTAAACTACAGACGCGTAGTAAGGTGTTCCCGAGCATTAAAATACAGAAAGCACATAAGACAGAAATTAGAATCCGATTTTTTTATTTTTTTCGATATTGAAATTCTGTCTTCGATGAACGACAGCAAGATCTACTCGATGTACGTGCTATTATAATGTATTCGCTTACGTCCGGTAAGTAAGAATCGGTGTTAAAATCAAGTGTAAAGAACAATATCACATGATGTACAAAATACAATATGCATGGGTACCTGACATGAATCTACACTTTTTCCTCATTTTGACGGTTTTATAAGAAACATTTAACATAATTTATATCTCCATTTACCTTACTTTACATCTAATTTTGGCTTATTTCTGAACATTAAGGGAAGAAAACTGCTTAAATGTAAAAGTGTATTTTTGAAACTTTGGAAGACTACCTCCTAACATTATTATGGTAAGTAGGCTACTGTCCCTTAATTAGCCTATAAAGTATGGAAATGAGCTTTGGATTTCTCAATAATTAGGAGAATGTCTAAGCATTGTAAACACATTAAATGAATATTTATACCGAATCCATTGAAATATGGAAGCAGCATTAACGTCTAGCCCTGCAGCCTTGCTTGGCATCGCATTTCTAATTACTAGAAGGAGTGAAAAAAATGGAAACTGATATACGAAACCTACAAAGTTCTACTTCTTTCAAACATGTCACATTATTAGTTATGTGAACGAAATCACAATTAAAAAGTATAATGATCATTTTGAGAATGAAGATCGTGGCCATCAAATGCGCTAGAATAAAACAAAAAAGAAAATAATAAATGAAGGTTTATAGCCCTTGTTCTCAAACGAAACTCTTATGTTACTGACAATCCGGTGCAATTATTTTGGTATCTCCGGTATCTACTTGTAGTTTTCAGATAGAAACATAAAAATCATAAACTTCATATACGGAATTATACTGAGTGATGGAACTCTTGGAATTATTCTTAGAATCCATGTGGGTAATTTTGACAAGTGGTGAAATATACTAAAACCAGTGAATTTGTATAGTATTTTGTGTAGTGTCCATCGTCTGCCTTCCTTCAGTAGGTCCACGCACTTGTATGTCTCCCCGTGCGTTGCCAATTACACGTGAGGACGGGTCCTCTTTAAAATTTCCTGGCTATCTCGCCACTGTCCGGTATAGAAGGGCATCATTCCCAAAAGCTTCTACCAATTTCCTATGACATTCTAGGTCACTTCTTTAACGGCGAACGACTGTCTTGATGTAGGAGCGTTGCAAAATGGCACAGCGGTAACCAGACAACTAATTTCACATTGCTCTCTGTGCTAATTTGACATAATAAAAAAATTGTGTTGTGAACACAAACTAGTACTGCGTTTCTTTCACTCGACAAAAAAAATTATTTTTTTTATTTATTTCCACAGACCAGCATAACTGCTTTACAGGGATTGTTTACATTTAAATCTCAAATCAAAACACTTACAAAAATAACTAACTAACAAAGAAATTAATTTCATTCAGCTCTGACACAAAAGGTAGCATTCATAAAATACATTCATTCTTTTATAAATAGAAATAAGGGAAGCCCAACAGGTTCCTCATTATTGTATGTTGTTTCTAAGTAAAGTTGAATTTTATTTCTTGTATTGTTTATTTTAATTTATAGGATTTATGGGGGGTCAGCAAAACTTATGTGGTCCGATAATGTTTGTTTTAGAAAAAAATAGTTGTCATTACTTCTGGGCTAACCGTCGTATAATATCGATCTATGCAGTTTTATTGGTATTTAGTCACGCACCAACATTTTATCAATGCCTGAAAGCCTATTCCACACTTCCTCTTCACATGCTCCCCCCATGTAAAGGCGTGGAGCCGGGCGAATCGCCTCACGGGCCGACAGTGTCTGACGCGCGGCGACGTCCGGGCCAATCCATTACGGGCGGAGCGAGTGCGACCGCAGAGCAGCGCGCGGGGGCTCGCGGCGGCGGCCATTTGTCGCGGCACGGTCGGGCGCGCGCACCGCCGCAAAAAGAGGACGCGACGCGACGCGACCGCGGACGCGCGCGCCTCCGCCTTCGCCGCCGCCACCATTACCACCACCGCCACCGCCGGCGACTCCACCACCGCCTTTGTCACCGCCCACGCCTACGCCGCCGCCACCACCGCCACCGTTTCCGCCTACGTCACCGCCATCGCCTTCGTTTTTTTTGATTGATTGAACTTTTGGTTGAACTGCTTTGGTCATTATTCCCGTCAGTGTAGTACATGTTTTTTTCTCCGGAAATGGCAATTATCTTCCCCCCGCTGGATGGCGAGATCCGGCACCGACCTACTGTCAGCTAATAGGGTTTCCACCTAACCAGGACTCTCCTACCAGCGGGGCACCGCCCCAGCCGGGACAAGCTCTAACCTCCCGACCGGGCTCTCGGAATATGTGGTAGTGTACTGCATGTTAGTGTAAGTGTGTGTGTAAGGGGAGAGGATAGGACAAGGAAGAGGAAGAACAGATCGCGCGCGGTCCGTGGCCCGTTTGTTAGGGTACTGCTCCGGCATTCGTCTGGTGTTGATCGGAGAAACCACGGGAAACTACCGATCAGAGCAGCCGGCCGCTGGAATTCTCCTCCAGACAGTGACTGAATTCGATCTAGCTGAAAAGCTAGTGTCGAAAATCCTACCGCCTTCAGGACTCGAACCTAGGACCTTCCGGTCAGAGGCGTTGCAGTGACATTGCTGTCGAGAAATTCCGACAGTGACATCAGTTGACGCACTGAGCTACCGCTCCCGGTGCCTTCGTCACCGCCATCGCCTTCGTCACCGCCTATGCCTATGCCACTGTCTCCGCGACTGGCACCATCTCCACTTCCGCTTCTGACTCCCACCGCCACCACTTCCCCACCACCTTCCCCCACCACTCCGCCTACGTCTACACCTCCACCTACGCCTACGTATACACCTACACCTACGCCTACATCTACGTCTACACCTACGTCTACACCTACGTCTACGTCTACACCTACGTCTACGACTACACCTAGGTCTACAACTACACCTACGTCTACGACTACACCTACGTCTACGACTACACCTACGTCTACGACTACACCTACGTCTACGACTACACCTACGTCTACGTCTACACCTACGTCTACGACTACACCTACGTCTACGACTACACCTACGTCTACGTCTACACCTACGTCTACGTCTACACCTACGTCTACGTCTACACCTACGTCTACGACTACACCTACGTCTACGCTACACCTACGTCTACGTCTACCTACGCTACGTCTACGTCTACACCTACGTCTACGTCTACACCTACGTCTACGTCTACACCTACGTCTACGTCTACGCCCACGCCTGCGCCATCGACACCGTCTCCGCCACCTTCTCCGCCTCCGTCTCCATCAGCGTCATCGCCTCCACCTCCACCCTCGCCCCCGCGACCGACACCATCTCCGCCTCCGCTTCCGTCTCCGCCACCGCCGCCCTCGGCGCGTGGGAAAGCGGCGCGCGCGCCCGGGCGAGGCCGCCGCCAAAGTTTTTGCGAGTTTCGCGGCCACATAATCCTCTTTTCGTTTTTCCGGCCGTGGCCGCGGGCTCTGTGGTCCCAGTGGCGAGAGAATGGCTGCGGAGACGAAGAGGAGAGTGGCGGCGGTGGGCGTGGCTGCGGCGTTGATGGGGTCCGGGCGTGCGACAAGGGCTTTGGGTGTGCCGTCGTGCGACTGAGATCGGTAGGGGACCAAAAGGGAAAGACTCCTGGGAACAGCCAAGGGGGAAAGACGGAGACTGGGACGGGGACAGAGACAGAAAAACTGAGACTAGAATGAGGTGAAGGTTGGTGGAAAACGAGAGAATTATAAATAATGAGAGATCGTTGTGGATTGGGAGAATTGGAAGATGACATTTGTACTAGCTGAAGATAATAAGTTGAAAACATTCGCTGGATGCTGCAGTGAATAATTGATTTGAAAGTGAACAAATACGGTTGTGTACTATTTCCAATTTTTCGGTACTCACTGACAGAATTGATTGGGAAGGTAATTAGAGGATAATGTGAGAGAATGATTAAGAAGGGACTGTGGATATTATGAAGGTAAAAGTACATCCAAATAATTTAAGTAATTTGAATTTCTAACATATTTTCGTGGGGACTTTATGTATATATTTGTATTTCCTTTCAAAACAATTTGAATTACAAAGGAAAATTGAGTTGAACGTAGAAAAAAAGAATCAGAGCTAGTGTTTCCTCGTGGTATCAAGAAGTACAAGAAACGGTAAACATGTACTGGTGAGAGAACTGACGACGAAGAAAAACAAAAATCACAAGGGACAGAAAAAAAAGGTTGTAATTTCTTCCGTAAAGATATTGATGAAATATGATTTATCTGTCAATGCAGATTAACTAGTGTCTTTAAAGGTTTGAGTATTTAGTATTTAGCAAGTGTTGTCACATGATAATTCAAAATCTGAATGAATCAACGCTTCCATTGATTCAAGAATAAACATTTCTAATGGTTGAAGCGTTTGACGGTAGTAGAAGGGATAAACAAAGTATGTTTGTTCTATGATTATCGTCTTTAATTTTTTTTATTTATAGCTTGACTTACCACTCACATCTTGAGTGATGATCACTGAGATATGCCGCGAATCATTAATAATTTCAATTCAATCCAATTTTCCTTCTTCACGCACTATCGGAGAATTTACATCAATAATAAAAATAAAGGATACTGATCTAAATAGTTGTCGCTGATATAAAAGAGGTGAAGGGGAGTAGGAAGAACATGCATCGTATAAGGAATAGAAAGAACATGGCGAGAACAACACACTGTGATATTCCCTTAACAAAAACTCACAGGAAGTTAATTTCAATGAAAAAAGCAATGGATGGAGTGACTTTGGTAGTCAAGAGGGGCATAAAAGAATAGCAAGAGCAGCGAGAACATACCTTACATAAGAACTAGTTTTCACCTGCTATGATACTATTCCATGACCGCGTTCCTGCCACATAGACCTCGATTAGTTTGCGGTACTGTGTTAAAAAGAGATAACAGTTCTTCTGGCTTCTGACTATCAACATTCCACTCAAAACGATCCACGCTACTTACTTCAAATTTTACTTAATCTTAATTTAACGGCGATTTTTGCTTTTCGGTAATGATGTAGAGATTCTCCTTTTTGTTTTTATTTGCCGTGAAGTTTTTCAAGGAAAAACAACGGCATCTGCTGCAGAATCTAGTAGAATTCCATTGTAAAAGAAAGCGAATACTCTTTTCTTTGTGATTCTTGAAGGCAGATGTAAGAATTCTACGCTTGTTTTAAGGATTAAATTGAGTCTTTGCGTACTGAAATTTGCAAAATACTCTCCATTGAGAGAAAAAAATAGAATGAAAGAAAGAAAGAAAAATAGAAGAATCGTAGGAACTTAATTTTTTCAAATTTATTTTCTTATATAGCCAAGTAGGCACTTTATAAGATAGTATATGAATTACAACCTAGCAAGCTTAGTACTAAGTGTTACACGAGAACTGAAATATGATTTCAATCTTTTCGGAACGAATAGACAGCTCTGCAAGTCGTGCAGTGCAGATCGTGAAACGTCTACAACATAGTTCGGTGACATGAACACGAAAGTTTACGACGCAACATATCCCATATAAATAAAACACACGTGTACGATTGTCACTTCCACGAAATCTCGCCTTATCCCGCAGGGGGGCGCGGTCGGTCCTCTTGAAAATTTACAGCGCGGTGCGTGTTCTAATCCCCTGCGGTTCTAACGCAGCCCTCGGCCGCTCTAAAACCGCCGTCTCACCGCGCTCAGAGGAGGAACGACCGTCCGGCCGACCAGACCGCACCCTGCCACGACCCGCAAGCCCAGGCCCCACCCCGCTCGAAAAAACGCCCCAACCCCGCCCCCACCACCACCCCGCCCCGACCCCGCCCGAAACCCCGTTCCAACCCCGCCCCCACCCCGCCCCACAACGCCCCCACCTCGCCACCACTCCGCTACCACCCCGTCCTGATCCTCCCCAACCCCGCCCCACCCCGCCCCACCCCTAACCACCCTGCCCCCACCCCCCCCCACCACCCTCCGCCACCACTCCGCCACCACCCCGTCCTGATCCTCCCAACCCCGCCCCACCCCGCCCCCACCACCACTCCGCCACCACCCCGTCCTGATCCTCCCCGCCCCCCCTCCCCCGTCCCCCCCCCGCCCCCCACCCCCCCCAAACCCCCCCCCCCCCCACGCTCCACCCCCACCCTATTCCATCCCGCCCTGCCCTGCGTCTGTGGACCGCAAGCGGCCCTGTAATTGGAGACGGCCCTAAAAGGGGGCGCGCTTCGCCCTTGCAGGGCGGCAAAGGATGGCCCGGCGGCGTGACCCCGACAAAGGCGCCGCCAACTCGTGCCGGCCCCGCTGCCGCCACGGCCTCCGCCACCGCCACCGCCCCGCCACCGCCACCGCCACCGCCCCGCCACCGCCACCGCCCCGCCCCCCGGCCCGCCCCCACCTTGGTGCACCCGCTGCCGACGCCAGGCGCTGGCTTCTGCTGGCGGGTTCACCTCCCCCGCACCAAAACAGCACACCCAAAGGCTTATCTACTATATGGCTGACATGGCAAATGCCATGGGAGTCACCCACATGGGGCTAGTTAGAGTATGCCCGCTAAAACAAATAACAACAATCCTAATTGGAAGTATCCTGATGGGTGCGAATTCTATGCTTGCCATTTGCGCCTGAATACCTAGATACGTCTCTGAGCACAACTCCACACACCAGGCGAATTCCTGCGGTTCTTTGGGGTTTTATTTATTTTCACTGCGTTTTACGTGATTCATTAGGCCACTAAGTACCCAGTATGTGTCTACTTTCTAGTTGGTTATGTAGTACTCTAAGCAGAGGCTGTAAGATCTATGTGCATTGTCATTTGCCAATATTGTACTACTTCTTATTCAAATGAAATCTGTAACAATGTCTGAAAATAATGGTAGGCTTTATTTCCAAGGTTCATATCTGGAATGAATTATGGTTATTATGCTACGACTTTCTGACCTTCATTATGCTTCATTTTTTTCTCTCTCAATCAATGTTTTGCATCTTCTCCTCTCTAATTAATTTTCATTTCTACTTCGGTTTTCATCAGTGTATTACCAAATATGTATCGCTTTTACTTATGGTTTACTTACGCTTGGTCTTTCTTTATTGCTTCTTTAAAAATGTACGATTTATCAATTCCTTAAAAATCATTCTTGAATTTTCATTTATCTTTCTTTCTTCTCTTATACTCTCAACTCATCATTGCTACATCTTCCGCATTCGTCTCCTTCTTTCAGAGTTTTCACGTCTAATCAGGAAACGCCACCTCTAATGTTCATCCGAAAGCATCTATCTCCCTTATATTTTCTCGTGTTTTTTCTCTCGATATCAAATTCTTGAATTTCCTCCCTTTCTACGTCTACATGCTTCCCTTTCCGCGTGCAGGTTCCTAATCTGTCCCCAGCGCGCCGGCCCTCACCCCGGCCGTACATTTGAATGGTCCCTCAAGTCCCAGCCTCCTCGGCCAACGCCATTATCACCGCTCTCGCTTATCACCTCCCCGTCGTGCCCTCACACCCTCTGCTCGACGGCATCAGCGCCGGGGGCGGGGGCCGGAGGTCGACCACGGAGGGAGATATGTGTTTGGAGAAAACTCAAAACGGGGGCGGTAGGGCGGCGGCAGATTTTTACCATTTAGCGTGCGAATATTGCAGTGCAGTGAAGTGCAGTGCAGTGCAGTGCAGTGCAGTGCAGTGCAGTGCAGTGCAGTGAAGTGAAGTGAAGTGAAGTGATTTCATTTGAAGTGATGTGAGGGTTCCTTCGTCTATGTATACATGCCTATATGTTTGTATGTATGTATATTTGTGTAATATGCAAGTTTATTCATTTATATGTTAGTGTATATGCATTTTAATGTTTAGTATAGTAATATGTATGTTTATTCATTTATATGTTAGTGTATATGCATGTTAATGTTTAGTATAGGAATTTAAATGCCATCTGCATATACAGGAAATGACAGTCAATTTGTTTGTTTATATTTATTTTTTATATATTATTTATTATGTTATTTGTAATTGTTAATTTGCATTCTGCCACCGGGCATCATCTGCCCAATTGTAGAATAAATTTCTATCTATCTATCTATCTATCTATCTATCTATCTATCTATCTATCTATCTATCTATCTATCTATCTATCTATCTATCTATCTATCTATCTATCTATCTATCTAATATCACCGCCACTTCCCGAGGAAAAAAATGCACTGTACTTGTAGGATTAATTATCTTAGCAGTTGACGCACATGGAATCACTATGAATCAATCAATCTCCCTTACATTTTCTCGGTTATTTCTCCATGAGAAATTCTTGAATTTCCTCCCTTCCTACGTCTCCATGCTTCCCTCTCCGCGTGCAGGTTCCTAATCTGTCCCCAGCGCGCCGGCCTCACCCCAGCCGTACATCTACCGAGGTCCCTCAAGTCTCCGCCTCCTCCGCCGGCTCCATTATCACCGCTCTCGCTTATCGCCACCTCGCCGTGCCCTCGCGCCCTCTGCATCAGCGCCGGGGGCGGGGCCGGGGGCGGGGGCGGAGGTCGGCCGGAGGCGCGGGCGTGGGCACGGCGCCGCGGTGCGGATCAGCCCCTGATAATGACGATAATGCGCCTTCGCGCCCCCGACGCCGCCGCCGCTCGGGGCAGCCGGGTCACGCCCTCGCCCCCGCCCTCGCCCTCGCAGCGCTGCCAACCTCCGACGGCATTTTGCTCGTGGACGCACTCTAGTTTGACTTCACTGTGAAACGCACTCGTTAAATAACAGAGAAATAGGTTAAGTCGTAGGGTTCCGCGGCCAGAGTCATGTAAATGATCTTGGCTGTCCAGGTGACGCCGCGTCGAAGCACAACAGCCCTGAGGAAGACCACGACAAGATGGTCGAAACGTCGGCAACACAGCCTTCGACGCGGCGTCACCTGGACAGCCAGATCATATATAGAGAGAAATAGGTTGATCGCTAGCATCCAAAGAGTAATTACGGCTGAAGAGACGTAGCTGCCTTGTACCTGAACGTTCGCGGGTTGGAATCCCGCCCGGAGAATGAATGTGTGTCTGTGTGTGTGTCTGTGTGTGTGTGTGTGTGTGAGTGTGAGTGTGAGTGTGAGTGTGAGTGTGAGTGTGAGTGTGAGTGTGAGTGTGTGTGAGTGTGTGTGTGTGTGTGTGCGCGCGCGCGTCCGTATATCGTTACCGTTACCACCAATTTTACTTAAAGTGGACGCTATTTGACCTTAAGATGTTGAAAAGCGACCTTAAATAAGTGAAAAGTAATTAAAACAAAAACTTGCTCATAAGAGCACGAAATTTAGTATTGACACTAATTAACAATTTGTTAAAAATGAAGATTGCATTATTAAATATGAAACTGGTATCAGCTTATGTCTTATGTTAATAAACAATGAGAATTAATTAGTTGTCAATCGATATTTTTAAAAATCCATTAACATTGTTCCCTGCAGTCACACCAGCAAGTGGATAAATATGTTTTATAAGAAGAAAGCCAGAAAACGCATATAATAAACGTGTAAATAAAATATGAGCTATCAAAGTTAAACGCATGACGTCAGTTTCTGAAATTTCATGATCAAGAGTCGAAAAGGGCAAAAGGTTACGTTCAAACTTTACGATGGTTTACAGACAATAATTACCTTTCATTCCGTCTCTTCAGAGATCTAATAGATGACACACACACCAGTGGTCACTACTTTACAGCCAAAGACCGAAAATTGCCGTTAAACGCAGGGTAGAGAAACACGTTTCTCCGATTATACTGATGATAGCAATATGAACATGAAAAATTCCGTGTCTTCCAAGAAATCGCTCTACACTGAAGCCCAACCAGACCTAAACCCCAAACCAGTTACCGGGGGCATGCAGTAATATTCTCAAGAAACATGTTCGGTACGTACACTCCGATACCTCTACCCAGGTGCGGCTCGTTATTAAAGAC
The DNA here is from genome assembly GCA_964035755.1 of Teleogryllus oceanicus. Lineage (NCBI taxonomy): Eukaryota > Metazoa > Arthropoda > Insecta > Orthoptera > Gryllidae > Teleogryllus > Teleogryllus oceanicus. Next base: position 15,733,769 of record CAXIVR010000012.1, on the reverse strand, counting down.
TGTAAGGAGGAGCCTCTCCTAGAGAAATCGCCCCTAAAATAAATTTAAATATATATTTATAAATGTATTTATTATTAATAATGAATTTCTGAGTTATATTATATAACAATCATACAAAAATTGTTCTTTGTCAGTTCATAACGCATTTTGAAGCTATTGACTGGGAAGAGAAAAGCATTAGGCTCCCACTTCATTCCGCCGTAAGGCCTGTGTAATACGTGGAGTCGTGACGTCATGCATTCACTGCCCAGACTTACAGGTGGACGAAGGCTGCGGCCATGCAGCCTTAAAGGGTGGGATCTAGGGTCTGAACATGGGTGTGCTTACGAGATAGCATTACTATGCAGCTCTACAAGTAGCATTGAGCATGAACTAGTTTTCCCAATATGCGGTACAAGCGCTACTTCGCACTGTAGTCTTCGTGTTCGGTAGAGATTATATATAGAAATACAATATAATGTAATGCATTTGCAACATTCCCCATTTAGCAAACAACGAGCCGCGACTGTCGCTACCAGATTTCCTGATGCGCCGGTAAGAAATTCGTGCAGTTGGCAGCACCTCTAAGAAAGGGGAGGCGACCACCAATAAAGTGGGGGCGGGCTGCCCCGTGTAACCCTGAGTTACAACCCTTCGCCGGCCCCACGTCGGCCGCAATCGCACCCCCATTAGGCTTAGAAGGGGGCGGAGGTGGGGGCGGAGGTGGGGGCGGAGGTGGGGGCGGAGGTGGGGGCGGAGGCGGGGGCGAGGGTGGCGGCAATGGCCCCGACGTGACCCGGAATGCTCCCGCCGCCTGCCTGTCCGACTCGTCGATTACTCTGGATTATGACGTGCAGAGGGCGTTACCTCGGAATCTTCAATGGATCTCATCCCAACCCCAGGACCTATGGCCCACATAACAGTGGGCACGCAGCTCCGGTCGGATGTCTGGTATTTATTTTGCTTCAGCCCTTTCCCTGAGGTCGGTGATCAAAGAGGGGCTGGATGCCCTTCAGTACAGGAGTACCTAAAAAAAAACCAGACGCGGAGCTCCGTTCCTTTGAGTGCAGCGAGGTAAAATGTGGCTTCTACGTTTCTCGTAAATGCTCACGAGGATAATTAAGGTTATGCTCGGAACTGCGTTCTTCGCGAAAAACGATAATGGATTAAAAACAATATTTACAGCGTACCGTTTCTCTAAGGAAGACGTTGATAGTTATTCCGCTGTTCGTGAACATGGAAGAAGTTTCAAAGAATTATGTAAATCATATTGCATACAAAAACCTATTACAAAGAACAGTTTCACATTACAGGCAAATTATTACAGCAAGGTACGCAGCTCTTCTCTTAAACTAGAAAACCTTTACAACAATCGATATGAATCATCACATTATACGCGATCATCGTATAATTTATTGTGCAATTTAAGTGCTGTAAAAGAAACGAGAATTTATAACATTGAATCATGAGCCAATACTAAAGAAAAATTTTCAAAACGGATGTCAATTTCTAATCATCTTTATGAGGGTCCATTCGCGGATTCATGTGGGCCATGTTTCCCTTTCCACAATATATTTTGTTTTAAATTTTACTCAATTCATTCAATTCAGTTATCAAATATACATCACATCACAAGAATATTACCATATACTTTTTCAGTACTCGTGCATGGAAGCTAGTACTTACCTTCACTATCTATTGATTAGAGAGTGTTACTTTGCCACACGCATCCCGCGAAGAAGTCATGGCCAAATAAAACAACTGAGTTCTGTAAAATAAACAAAACATGAATCAACTGAGTTCCCTCCCCACATATTGAGATCCCAAGATTTTATAATTGTTAATTTAAAATAATGTTCGTAACTCGTACTTCCGTTCGTAACTCTTTTGCGTATTAATTTCAATGTGACGTATTCGGGTCCTCTCCTTCTTCGCCATTTTATTCATACATTTCGTTTGTACACATGGTCTTACTTAGTGAAATAAAACAATTTTTTATTAAGCAAACAAAAAATATATTATTTAAAAAATATTGGTGGGGGAACGAACTGAAAGTACTGCCTGAAATGTCCTGAAATTCTTGAAGGATCGGCTTTTGCACCATAATTGATTTACCTTTCTAAACTTATACGTATACGACGACTTCTGGAAAGTTGTGGTTGATCAGCACGATCTCGATATTCATTTATTAAAAGTTTTCAATGTTGAATCCCATAAATAAAATATGAACCTCACAATTTAAAACTTGACCCACTGATATTACAGTTAATATGGATAAAAAATAATTATAGATTCGTCGAAAAAAATGAAACATTTTTGTTCAAAAGGTGTAATGAAATCGAGCAATACTTCAAATATTACAACGGCAAAGGTGACCGAGAAGTCCTAGGGTTCAAGTCCCGACGGTGGCAGGATTTTCTACACAAGCTTGTCAGCTAGGCCGAGTTCAGCCACTGTCTGGAGAACAATTGTAGTGGCTGACTGCTCTGATCGGTAGTTTTCCGTAGTTTCTCCGATCAACACCAAGTGAATACCGGTTCAGTACCCTACCAAATGTGCCGCGGACTGCGCGCGATCTTTCCTTCCCATTGCTTGTCCTAACTTCACCGCTTACTTCCACACATTTATTCTAACTTGCACTACACTACCATACTTGCCGGAAGACCGGTCTGGAGCTCAGAGCTTGTCTGGGCCGGAACGCTCTCCCGTTGGTGGTAGATACCTGATTGGGGAAAATTCCCGCAAGCGGACGTAGGTCGGTGCCGAATCTTGCCATCCAGCGGGCGAAGATCACCTCCACATCCCGCGATTAAAAGTGCACTACACTTACGTGACTAATGACCTTAGGTGTTGACGCACCCGGAATCACTAATCAAACAAATATTAATTACAGAAGCAAGAATGACAAACAGAGCATATTACATGCTCTGATTGCCAATCTTGCCTTGAAAGAAGGAGACTGAAATTTCATGGAATGCGCGATTGCTTTGCTCACTGAACAGCTGAGAGACAACTGGAGATGCAAGCGAAAGCACGAACCGGGAATAAACCATCATTCACAAATATCAAGGTTGCATATGTGCCAATCGCTGCTTCACGTTCACCGCAGAGCAGCAGTGCCCAATGGGAGGCGCATTAGCCGCCGACTCACGCGCCGCAATAAATCCGCGCGACGCCGCCTGCAACACAATGGCGCCTCCCCGCCCAACACGCCGCCCCGCCAGCCCCCCCGCCACCCCCCCGGCCGGCCCCACGCCACGCCACGCCACCATGCCAAGCCGCTGCACCCTTTCTAGCCGAAATATTCTTCCATGCCACGCCGCCCCCCCATGCCATGCCGCGCCACGATGAGTCCCGCCAATGCTACGCCGCTCCACCCCCTCGCCAAAATTCGCCGCAACCGACTCCGCCCCGCCACAATCCGACTCCGCCCCGCCACAATCCGACTCCGCCCCGCCACAATCCGACTCCGCCCCGCCACAATCCGACTCCGTTCCGCCACAATCCGACTCCGTTCCGCCACAATCCGACTCCGGTCCGCCACAATCCGACTCCGTTCCGCCACAATCCGACTCGTTCCGCCACAATCCGACTCCGTTCCGCCACAATCCGACTCCGTCCCACCACAATCCGACTCCGTCCCACCACAATCCGACTCCGCCCCGCCACAATCCGACTCCGCCCCGCCACAATCCGACTCCGCCCCGCCACAATCCGACTCCGCCCCGCCACAATCCGACTCCGCCCCGCCACAATCCGACTCCGCCCGCCACAATCCGACTCCGCCCCGCCACGTCGATCCATCCTGCGTTACCGCTCCACCCTGCCCGCCCCGCCATCAGCCGCCACCCGCTCCGCTGTCCAGATTCGCTGCCCTCACCCACCCTCAGCTGCAAGCAGAATGCACTGCGCCCGGGGCGCCATCGTCTTCCAAGAGCCGGCGCGGCGGTGGCTGGGGCGCAGCGCGCGGGCTCCTAACCTCGATCGCGCAAACTCGTTGCGCGCGCGGCGGCGGCGCCTTTGCGCCGTACAAACAGGTTCCCGTAAAGGCGGTTTTTAAAGCAGCGGGCAGACGCCGCTGTTTACTTTAATGCACGAGGCGATAAATTAATCACGGGCCGGCCCACCCGGCCACCTGGCGCGCCGCGCGGGCGCCCCGCCGCCGCCGCCCCGAGCGCACGAGCCGACGCGACGAGTCGCGGGGCTGCGCCACTCGGCCGCGGAGGAGGAAAAGCCCCGACTGGGACGAGATTTCGGAAAATAGTGAGGTTAGTGACGAAGAATTTGTATCGTCGGAAGAGTCACGCGGTAACAGTTCCGCGCTGTGTAGGATGAGTGACGCAAAACTAAGAACTCAAGTGAGTGAAAATGGAGTTCTACCGAAATGTGTGTAACATATCTATTTGCGGCTTATTCTGGTATTATCCTGACATTCTGTTGAAATTTGGTGATCTCATTCCAAGTCTTTCCATATATTTCAAATTGAAGTACTGCAGAAAGAAGGTGGGTCGAGTCATTTTAATCTCAGCGGACGGTTTGTGCTAAAGAAAAAAGCTGAGGCGAATGGGTTAAAGATGAACATATGATACTGTAAAAAAACATTGTACGTAAAATACGTATAACGTATGCTTTGTCGTCGGAAACATAAGTGATATTTTCCTTCTCAATTACAAATGTTAAATAATTAATATCACTTCATATCTTCATTTAATTAACATCACTTCATATATTCATAAATTACTATCAACTCAAATATTATAAAATTATAAATATCAAATAATTAATTCATTATTATGGTTAATTAACATTTACGGTAATGTGCTAAAAATTTGAAATGGTAGCTCCTTTACACATGATAATTCTATTAAACAAGAGAGGTCAAAATAAATCAATTTGCAGCATTTTTTTCTTATTGGAAAAAACTATCATTGTCAAGATTCTTTATTGTCACATCGAAACTTTTCGTATTGAACTTCACAAAAATTATGAATAGTTTTTGCAATGGAGTTAACGCTATTGAGTGACGTTCTCAAACTTCCCGCCCTCATCCTTCGCCTCGTCTCATGCCTCGCTATTCATTAATTCTATATTCCTTTAATCGCCGCCGAAGAATAAAATTTAGATTCCCGAAAGATAAATTTAATCCGCCCTAAACAGATACGCATAATTCGAAACTTTCATTTTTATTAATTTAGTCAAAAACAGTAAAAAACTGTATGTGACGTTTGGGGGAGAAAATCATCTGCGCACGCTTCCTTGAGTTTCAGAATCCCTTCCCAACAACTTACTTTCTGAAACTTTTGTCTTCCTGCAATTGTAACCTACTTTCCCATTTTCATCGCATACAATAAATATTGATCATTAATGTCTCCAGCGGAAGTGTCCTCGCTCTCCTTTTTGTGAATTTTAGTGCTACGCATGCTAAGTTGCAGTTCTATTCACTCTTATCATGCGCGTGCCTCGCTTTATGAGAAAACATATTCATTGAAACAATGTATTAATAAAATTGACCCGAATGGTAAGTGTACGAACACATCTGAGTGGTACGAGAAAATTGAAGATACGAATGAATAATCCTTTGCCGTCATCGTCAGTCTTGCTGCTATCGGCAAAAGTCGGTTGACTATGCATTCCATTTACTTAAACTACAGTCTACCGACTTTTGCCGATGGCAGCGAGACTGACAAAAGTCAGTCGTCGAAAGCCGGCTATCTTAATAAAACTAATATGTTGACCGAGATGACCTCTTTTATTTCTTCTCAAAAGAACGTCAACAACACCACATCAGAATTCCCACAATTCGAGCTTTGGAAGCAAATTTCGGAGCATCTGTATTGGAAATCTCCAACAAAGACTTTCTCCTCTAAAAATACCCGGTAATATCAGTCAGCTTTAAGATCTTTAACTTTTATGGAGTAAGAAAAGCTGCCTCTCTTAAAAAACTAACTTTTCTCATTTGTATATTCAGTGTTCTTTGTGAAAGATATTGCTGAGGTTTCTTGTTTTTTGGTCGCATCTAAAATACTTTGTTAAATTTTCAATTAAATTTTGGAGGAGAAGAAATGAGTGTGTTGTAATACTGAGCCAACGGAGAATATTTCAAGGGTTTTCCATTGTATCTAAGTACATTAGGATCGAGTAATTCCTTTTATGTTGTAGAAATATGCGTCAAATTATAAGTAGATGGAATGCTACAAATACATGGAAATTGATTTTTGCTTAAACAAACTGAAGCGTGATTAACATCGAAATGACTTGAACGAAACCGAAACAGTAAACTCTCACTGCAAACAACCTCCTGAACTCCAACCCGAGCTAAACCAATCGCTCACAACGGCTATGCAAAAGACATCCACAAACACTCTCCTACCCTCGTTTGTTTTCCATCCATGGCCTCCTGTAAGAGCCGCAGTTAAGGAAGCAAACGACTCCATTCGCTAGCTAGGAGGCCGTTTGGCACGACCAGCTTTTCCCTTACGCGACGTACAGCGACGGCTTATGAATACTCGGAGCTCTCATCAATAAAACATAGCGTTTGCTCGCACGCACTCGGGTTTGCTGGACCGCCGCAGGCGCGCGGAGCGGCGCGGCGAGGCGCGGCGTGGCGTGGCGCGGCGGCGGCGTCTGGGTTCGAGCTTGCGCGAAACGCCTCTCCGTATTTCATACGCGTCTTCCACCAATTACGTATGTATAAGGCGGTGCAGCCATTACAGCGTGATGGAGTGATGCATGGAGACGAATGAAGCACCGTTCGCCTGATTTACTTCGGAGGGCCGCCCTCGGGGACAAAGGCGGTGCGCGTCGTCGTGTTTTCATCAGCCTCTCATTGATTCTGCTATGGACCTAATTAGAGCGCGATTCGTCCTTGTTTTCTTCGCGTCCCCCGGCGCTTTTAACACGTCATCTGTTACGCGCCAACGTCACAAATGAGTTTTGAATAAGTAACCGGAGCAGCAGCGGGAACAAAACGAAATGGGAAAGCCCCGAGGTTGCCAACCGTGGGGCTGTTACGAGTCTATGTTCTCAAGTGATCGTTTGATAGGGATATTCATCAACAAATTAAATCGTTTTCTAAGATCATTTTTTAGAATAACATTTATTTTTCAATTCTTTATATTTACTAATTAATTTATATTTATCTGTATTTTTATTCATCAGAACTTGATTTATGAATAATTAAAATTATTTAAAAGCAAACACCATTAATAATAAAAAGAAATGCATTTTATTTACTTTTCATTAAAACTTCTTTTTCTATAAGTTTCCATACGTTTCACATAGAGTTCATTAGAACAATTACAACACCAGATGTCAAAATCATAAATTATATTACAATAGCGAATTCACAGTTACATAAAAAATTAAACCAATCTTAATAAAGAGTGCTTGTACCAATTACTCTTACATTTGAATTTTCAGAAAGATAATTTTAAGTTCATATTATATATTTATACACCACTTAAAACGAACATGCTTGGCCATATTTGTTAGAAGTTATTTTTTATTTTATTGTTTTACATAGTTCAATAAGGAAAGGGCAGCTTCCCAACAAACTCTGCAGTTATTAAGCATTTCACACACTTCAATATATAAAATATACCTCCCGCATCCCGATCATCATTGGTTTTGCTTTATTATTTTTAGTTTCTGACAGTACGTACGCTATATCGTGTCTCACGTTGCATGTCTTCCTGTAGTGATGATCGCACGGTATGACGTGATCTCCACATGAATAAACAAGCTTTAAATGTTCTAATTCAGTCAAAAAAGGAAACATATTAAGCATTTTTATTGCGTGGGATGTCCCAGGAAAACATTACATATATTTCCTTCAATATTACCATTCATTTGCATTCCAAAAGGTAATAAGTTGTATATATCCTTGGCAACCATCAAAATCCACTGAGAAACCTCACTAATAAGACATTGATCACTATTTTTAACAACGGGTTTTACGTGCCCACAAAGTCTCCTGTAATATTTCAATCAATACTCCTTCATGAATAATTTTCATTATAACACAGCAATTATGTTGTTTTATATTGTGGAGATGTCGTTCTATATTGATGTGGATTTCAATTAGGGATCCCAGTCGTCCCAGTTTTATCGAGACAATTCCAGATTTCAAAAAATTTCTTCCTGCTGTCCCGGTGCCTCGGCAAATAAATTTCCGGACGGCAAATGTCCCGATTTTCGAAACTGCCGCTGAACCCTCTGAGACTGACTTTATAATGCAGACGGGTGTGTTCGCCAGCTCCATGGAGTGCACCGTTTTAGGTTTTGATCACTTAGTAGTGGACGTTGCCAAGCTTTCATACTCATCCTATCAGATTCATACATAATATCTTCTAACAAATCACATTTTCGAAGAATCACATTTTTCTTCTGTAACTTCTTTCGTTAATTGTTATTCTCAATGTGTGGATTATCGCCGTGAATTCCCTTACATCTCGAGTGCAGGCTATACTTTTCGAATACAGCGCATCGAGCAAGTGTCCCGGTTTCTTCTTTGCAAGATATGGGATCCCCTAACTTCAAAGCGTCGTAAATGAACCACGAGGAATCACAATTTACTTCTCATTACAAGGTGACTATCCTCACAGTCTTTCTTCGCGCTCTTCTATCGCGGGTCGAACTCTGTCGAAGCAAGACTGGCGTCGGCAGCCTTTCCTTGGGGTCGCGCGCTCCCTGACCTCCCCCTGATTGGACGGAGCGGGAAGAATGCTGGCGCGGCCACTGGGCTCATTAGCGGATGCGTCTCGGATTCTCGGGCAGCAGGTGAACACGTGTCGACGAGGCCGCCGGCGGAACGCCGCGCCACAGGCTGGGATGGGAAGTCGCGACAGCCACACACAGATGGCACTGGGACAATGGGTTTTGGAAGAAAAGGGAGGGCCGTCAGAAAAAGATGAGGATTGTGGCGTCATACGGGTGTAATCAGTACACAGACGAGAGTGGGTTGTAATAACAGCAGGTTTATTCACAATTTAGACCGTTCAGTACACAGTACTGAACGGTTCAGTACACAGTACACAGACCGTTCGACAATCAGTACACAGACGAGAGTGGGTTGTAATAACAGCAGGTTTATTCACAATTTAGACCGTAGTCACAAATAACCAATGCACTGTATACAATTAACTAACTAAATAGACTCCACTGCTAGGAGAGATATTTACAACGGCTACCACACCGCAACATACTACCTAATGTTTCGCCGTGCGTAGTACCGCCTGCCCTGAGACCGACTACATGTCTCACTAGTCACGACAATAACTCCTTGCGTCCACGCAAGGAGTTACGCACATGCACGCCACGCACATGCTTATCAAACATATGGAAATATGGATATCATTGAATTTGACTTTTCACGCTCGTCATGATAAACTAAAAAAAGTATGTGTAGTTCTACTTGAAAGAAAACAATTTACCTCAATATTTCGAAAAATATAAGTGATAAAATGGAAATGAATACATGAATTAATTAGCACCATTCCCTCATGCATTTAAGTGAAAACTGCATTGCAATAAGTTCAACCGTTCAGAAACTGAGCAAGGTGATAAAGTCATGTGACTCGCCCTGTATACGGAGAGCTAATCACAATAACATGACTTTGTGAGTGACTATTAGTAAAGAGAGCAATGTGAAATCAATTGCCTGACTGCCTCCCTGCAAGATGAATGTAACCCGTCCGAGCAGCTCTCGTAGACAAAGATAGCCGTTCTCCTCGGGAGAAATACTCGAGAATGTCACATGAAGTTGGTGGAAGCTCTTGGGAATAATGCCCTTCCATGCCGGACAGTCGCGAGACGGCCAGGAGAGATTCTGCGAGGAGTAGTAGTATAGAACGATTTTTCTAAGGATGAGCCGAAGTGACAGTTCGCGAAAACAAGTGAACATCACTTGTATTTCAGAGAAGTATCCCTCCGCCGCGACAGCTGTTCAGTCACGCCCCTTTGGATAGTGCTAATGGCTCCAGTGAAAACACCCCTATGCAGAAGTCTAAGAGTTTTATGTTAAGAGGAATATGCATGTCCGCGAGTCCGGGAAGTATTTAAATTTAATTACGTATGTGGAAAATCTCTTAACATGCTCTCACAATCAGTAAAAGAATACTACCACGATTGTAAATAGAAAGAAAGATGATTTTATACCGGAAACACGTGCACCGGTACGCATCTCGCATTCAAGTCTCGGTTTTAAAATAAATAGAATATTTATCACACAAAAAGTAAATTTAATGTAATATATACAGAAAAAAGAATTTTTACAGAAGAGCACATTACACTGCACTTCCTAATATCAATTATTTCTCGCAGCGCACTATATTTTTGTCGGACGAGGACACCACAAAAAAAAGTGTCGAAGCCATTTACAAGTTACCCAACTGCAAACGAACGAATGCAGGAGGGAGTCTATTAGGCTCAACGACCACAGAACCTTCAGTTCTGTTGCCAGCACTAGCTGTCACTTTGGCTCATCCTTAGGAAAATCGCTCTTTAACCAGGGGGCAGCAACTCATGTGACGACTTGTATTTTTTGGGGGACCAATGTGATAATCGAGCATCTGCCTATTGGAATAGTGCGTTTGGAATGTTGAGAAGTCGAATATGCTAAAATGCTTTGGAACATGAAACCAGTCCGGTCATTTCAAATACCTTAATAAATATGAGAATCATAATTTTAGTGTTTCGTTAATGTCCATGCCCTTGCTTCATATATTGTTCTTTCATGTGTATATTTCACATGTTCCACCCTTGCTCGTATTCTCACCAAAATATAATTGCCATGACGGGATTAAGAAAGTAAGAAAATAAGAGGAATGAATCAGACGTCAGCGAAAAACAAAGAATGCACCAAAAATCTTTTGAAAATACTAAGCAATGAAGGAATGTCATGCGGGTCTGTTCCATAACAAAGGTCGCAAAAGACCTACCAAATCTATGTTTTGTGATATTGGCCACGGTGCGTTCAATTCTCTTGGCAATACCACATTCTTTTAAATACAAACAACGTTAGAAAAACCTTTTCTTGTAATAGCAGTACGCATCTGCTTTATTTAACAAATTACTTGTTTCGATTCCTTTTAAGGCGAACTGTAAATTCCTTATTGAACGCCGGCCGTTAAGAGAGGGTTTTCGTACCTGTATTTGGCTGCGTTAAGCCGACACAACAAAAAATTAATACGAAAAAATGTTAACGAGCGCATCCACGAACCGGCCTCGACGACATTTTCCGCTCTTTGGGCGGGTCAGCGGCGCCCGCGGTGCCCCATATTCCTGATGAGGGGGGCGGAGGAAGGGGGCGGCCTTGCTTTCTTCGTGCCGACGAGGGACGCGTCAGCGCGTGCGGAACGTCCCCCTGGGGACGTCACTTCGCCGACGACCTCGTCAGCCTCCACCTGCTCGTCCACGCGGCTTTGTCCCAAAAAACTCGGGAATCCTCCAACGATTGAATCAGAGAGACACTCGAAACTTCAAGCAGAGCTTACACTTAGTCAGTAGCTAATATCGGGCAAAGAATAGAAGTTTTGTAATTTAAGGAATCAACAACTAATGTAAGCATAGGTACTAAGTAGGGCTATGATTTATATGCGATAAAAAGAGCAAAATCTGCGCATATATATGTAAATATTTTTGGTTCGTTGGTTAGTTGTTAGTGATTCCGGGCGCGTCAACAGCTTAGGTCATTAGTACCGTAAGTATAGTGCATGTTTTTCCTCGTGCGATGGTGGTGATCTTGCCCTGCTGAATTGCGACACTATGTTTTATCTGCGACAGTATGTTTTAAAGGCATCGGTTTTAAAACATCTATATTTTCACTAAAATCATCCATGTTTCCACCAGGAACATCGATATTTTTCTTTCGATGTTTTCTTCACATCGATTTGTTGCAAAACCAGCGATGTTATTTTTTTTATTTTTTAAAATATTTTTTTAAATAAAGGGGATTAAGCCCTTGTAGAGTAGCAGTAATTCACAGCAATATCGTTGTTTTGCGTCATCATCTTTATTACTCTGCACATTTCGCCTGTGCAATCTGAGTAAGTTTGGAAGCTGCTCGAATTATGAATGTATATTTTCGCTTGGCGAGACATTGCCTGAATTCACAGCAATGTTAGGTATGGCCCTTGGAGGTTTTGACAGTTGTGAACCAGACTCACACCATCCTAGGAAGTCCCACAGTGTGATGATGTGTGACGAACCATTTCTTTCGAAACTGGCACGTCTTTCACAATATATTTATAAATAAAATAAGTTTTATACGTGCGAGTAAACTTATATTTATTTAACGTTTATCACCAAATTATTTGAGTATTTTCTTTGTGTTTTAGTAGTTTTTACAGCTCTAGAGTACTTGAGTTTATCTGGCAACACTGACTTTCTCATATTTTCGTTCGTTCATTGTGGTGCGCGCGCAGTACACACGATTCAGGCAGAAGAGCTTCGTTTCTTGTGAAATTTAACTGCTAATCCAGTTGTCGGTAAGTAAGTCAAGAATTTATATTTTGTAGTGTTTGTTATTATGATTAGAAGACATTTCGCAACCTTAAAATAAAAGGATTTTAACTTCGCTTTTATGGAAAAATTAGTATTGACTTAGCTGGATATGACAAAAGTATTTCTATTAGCTGCTTGAGTTTGAGATGTCAATTTCGCTTTATCTTCGACAATTTCGTTTTTATCTTTGTCACACAAATTATAGGATAGACTTTAAAATATACACCATGATCAATGAGTTTATTATTCATCCATTGCTTCATTATGCTTTTTAAAGAAGTATTTTTATGTTATTTTTATGGTATATATAGAATATTGATTAGAAGATTAAGATGTCAAATTTAATCCAAAATATAATGTACACTACAGTAATACAAAAAACTACTAAAATGTTTATAAAATATATCACATACGATCCAGGAGGATTACCTCGATAGTGTATGAATGGAAGTGACTGAATGGTAAAATAGCGACACACGATGTTCTTATTTTCGTTAATTTTATTCTTTACATTCATTAATAATTTTTATTAACATATGATTAAGCTAATAACCAAAAAATATATCCCTTTTACGTACTGTAATTAATTATGGGCGCGGACGGGCGGGGACGGACGGGCGGGGACGGACGGGCGGGGACGGACGGGCGGGGACGGACGGGCGGGGACGGACGGGCGGGGACGGACGGGCGGGGACGGACGGGCGGGGACGGACGGGCGGGGACGGACGGGCGGGGACGGACGGCAGGCGGGGACGGACAGGCGGGGACGGACGGGCGGAGACGGACGAGCGGGGACGGACGGGCGGGGACGGACGGGCGGGGACGGACGGCGGGGACGGACGGCGGGACGGACGGCGGGGACGGACGGCGGGGACGGACGGGCGAGGACGGACGGGCGGGGACGGTCGGGCGGGGACGGGCGGGCGGGGCGGCGGGGGGGCGGCGGCGGGGCGGGACGGACGGGCGGGGACGGACGGGCGGGGACGGATAGGGACGGATGCGGGGTCAGGTGGAGATGGAGGGGGAAGGGGCGGACGGAGAGTAAAGACGGGCGTGGGGACGGGTTGCAGAAGCGGCCGGGGAGCGCGGGGGGAGGCCCGGGGGGAAGGGTCAAGCGAAGCGCACTTCCTCGCGTCCACATGCATGGGCGAGGACCCGCTCGGGAGACGACGCTGGCGCTGACGGTGCTTATCCACGCTTCGGCCCTGCGTCTTGCGTGCTTTACGCTCGGGCTCGTCCTTCGCGCTGTTCGCTAAGGTTTTCTTCCGTGGGAGAGATGTCTCCATTCCCCGCTTGCTCGTCTGTGGCCTATTTGGAAACTTGTTAACATTCGGTCTTCGTCTCGGTAAGATCTAATCATGCGCGAATCCATAATAGCAGGAAAGAAATGGGAAACTAACAAAATGCTAATTGTTAACTAATTGTTAATTGTTTTACATATAACAGATTTGTAATTTTTTTTACGTGTTAACCCTTTTCGCACAGGGTATGTTTGTAACACCTTGTGTTTAGCCAGATAATGGGGGAAAATATTACTGTTGCAAGACCTGATGTTAAATTGATACAAATCTGCAAGATACTGTTTCGTTTATGAAACTAACAACTGTCATATTTCCTTACAATTCTTTTGCATGTCTCTCACCTGACTACTCATGCAAATCATTCAGCAATCAATGTTCACGTAAAAGAGGACTTTGACTTATCATTTAGGACGCCATTTTGGACAGAACATATGGAGCTACTACGTTATCACTTTTTAAAAAATAATATTTGTTTTACCCGTACTTGCCCCTGAATAGAAACGATTGCTTAATTAATACACACATGGTATATTATGCTACCTTATGCATTAGGTGTTGATAGATATTCATTTCGCGATTACATACCTAATTTATTTCAATTGTGCAATCATCAAAACGTTTGAGAGGTTTTCCTCGTTCTATAAACTTAGTACCAATGCTTAGATTAGTCGTTCATATTTTAAATTACAATACTGCTATTCCTTGCCCGAAATTGGCTACTTCGAACTCTGCTAAAAGCAGGATTGATTTCCCAACCTTCCTGATCCCCCCTTGGACGGACGGACCCTGCTGGGTCTGGCCTAAAGTTTCGAGTGTGTCTCTGGTTCTACCCTTTGAGGATTTCTGCGCCCTTGGGGGCGGTGCCGCTGTGGACGCGCGGGTGGAGGCTTTTTCGGCCGAGGCCGTCGGTGAAGTGACGTTCCAAACGCGTTGATGCGTCTCCCATCGGAGCGAAGAAAGCAATAACTCAAAAAATATTAAATAGCTTTTTGCTTGCAGGTAAATCCGACCCTGATCTCATTCAACATGATTAAATAATAGCGATTAACATTAAACTTGCAATATAATCTCGATTACCTGTGCATTTGTTTCACCAAGGGATGTGAACTTAATTAAGTTAATAAATATTTCATGCTAAAATTGAGAATTTCGTTCTTTCTGGGGTGCATTGTGAGACGGTGACTTTCCGTGGTATACGTTTTGCGACTGCAGAACAATCATTTCAAAGAGATTAGAGCCGATATATTACAACCTCTTTGATCCTATCGAATGTTGATTTCCTGAAGCATACAACCGTAATGTAGCTCACAAATTAATGATTTTAAAATAACTTCTGCAAAGTAAACTGATTGAAAATTATAGCATTCACGTATACTAAATTAGGTAGATCAAATATTTTAATACTAATGTTTAATGCAAAAATAATTTTATCGCATATTAATGTTCAGCAAGTGAAAACTCGTTGTTTGTAACATGCTTTTAATTGAAGTGTTATTTAAGCTATTACTGTAAAATGTTATTCGTAAGACGAAATACTCTTTAGAAATAAAAAGAATGACATTGAATCTTTACCTCAACATTTTCTAAAACAGAGTTGTGTTTCGATAACCTCGTATACCATATTCATGAAAATAACCAGTTCTCGTATAAGTTCTTCATGCTTTTTTTAAGCTAACTCTTCATCGTACAAATTCTTCATGCGAACGTATTCACGATTGTCATCCAGTACAACGTAACCGAACATTCTTACAACATAAATCGTAACACAAAATGTCGAAACGAGAAAAGTAAACACATCATCGCAATTACTTCTCCTTCAACGACCCTTCACAATTCATTACTAGTTTCCATGACATACTGATTGTTTTGAGTATATTGGAACGAAACTTATTTGAGAGTACAAGAGCTTTTAAATAAAAATACCGTTCTTAGTCTAAGGTTTCTGGGAAAATGATCATAAAAAATTGAGGCAAAATGATAGTTTATGAATCTTTGATTTTATACAACTCGCACAATATGATGCTCAATCTTGTTACAATGTTGGGTCGTTCAGTGTTGTTCAACAGTAACATGTTATAATAATTTTAATTATATACTTTATATTTAAGTTTTCCTGAAAAATGAATTAAAAGTGAGAATCCGAAAAGTAAAATAAAATGTATCAACAATATTATGGAATTGAAATTTCATTTAATTCTTTGTTTAAGTTAACAGTTTTAATCATCTGATTGTCCAACACTAATTTATTCAAGATTCGTGATAATTTTGCTCCAATTCTCAACATGTAAGTGTTTATGCTGTCTTGTCTGGTTCTTTACTTTCGAAAACTGAATTGCGTTTTGTATCTTATTTGTTTATTTTTAGAAATTATTTTTAAATACATTGAAGTAAAATAAAGTTACGAATAAATGCACGTTCATGTCAGAAAAAGTACAAAACAAACTATGTCAATTAGAATACGTGACTACCAACCCCATCGTTCTCACAAAAAAATGAAAAATTGACGATATTCTTAAAATATATGCTTGACGTGTTATACATGAATAATCACACATTTTCATTAGTACTCAATGTCGAAACGTATGTATAAAAAGTGTCATGACATCATAAATTATAGCACACGTTACTTGTTCGTGAGACCGGTAATCAAGTTCGAAACACGAAGAGGTCCACTTACGCGCCGGTTGCTAACAACACGCATTGCCCAAATATACCACGTGACTCGTGTCCAAGTATTCCAAATTAATAAAAAAACACAAATTCGAAATGAACACAGAGTTGGCAGAAAGAAGAGTATCTATCAGATGAAAAAATGACAAGAGTGACATGTAACAATGTTTTAATGCATCAGAGATTAGGATGAAAACATTTTTCACTATCTTACTTACTACCTCTCATAACTGAAACCCACACTCACACCCTCTGAGAGAAACGAACTCTGTCCGATCAGTTTTTCACAGCATCATCCTCAACCGCAGACTTCATGATCACTATCATTTTACTTCAATAAAAATACCAGCAATCTTCTCTAGAAATTCATATTCGTAACAAGCTATTGTTTACGAGCTGTTCACGACAATCACCATGTAATTGACGTAAAGGACCCCCAAATTTTTAAAGAATGTTTCTCAAAATCTCAAAGCTTCAACTAGAGTCAGATGGACAGGGGTTTCTTCTATTTGGAAAAGTTCGTACGTGTGGTTTAGGCGCTAGTAGTGTTCACGGACAGATGGGCAGACGGACGTTTTGAAAAAAACACCTTTTTGGGTATCAGGGGCCCCCAAAAGTGTATTACCGATGAAATCTCGAAATCGATTTTCTGCAGCATTACATAACTTTCTCTATACTACGTACATTACTCCCGTATACACATATGTAAACGAGAAAGTAAAAAGGAATGGTATTTTTTGAATTGCCTATGCTAGGCCACCATAACCTGAGGACAATTTCAGTATTTGTGCCAGTATTTGAAAGAGATACGGTCAATGTAGAAAATCAGTGCAAAAAGATCCGAGCATTATGAACATTAACTGCTTGGATAGTGTATTTGACCAGATACTCTGTCAATCATCCACCCCAAAGATACGAGCGTTAAGGTGGTACTATTTCAAATTATGATAAAGGAGTTGTCAAATAGGTGGTTGGAAAACTTATCATGTAAGGCATTGTACATGTTGTATGTAGAATACATTACTAAACAATTATAACAAAAGGACTACGAATACTAAGGATATATGTAGTATAAATAAATAAATTCGCACCCAACTCACACGAAACATCAAGTTATTTTTCAAAGGTTACGCGATTCAGACATTACCATGGCCAGTTACCTAACAAACTCACCAGCCGATTATGCTAACTCAAATAAAATATTAGGAGTGCATTATGCTGGATTAATTCCTGAATGGAAGTGATAATCACGTCCAAGGTGGGCTCGAGGTGGACATATTGAATTTTATAAGCAGGGGCTCAAATTTGGTTTCCACCAGTATTATTAGTTCATAATTTAAACAGAAATACGACAAATACAAAACTTGCACCCAACTACTGGGGTTCCGCCATGGGGTTACAATCCATGCTCCGATAAACCGGAGCGATTCCTTCGCAGACCCGCGGCTTTTGTCTCCCACAGCAGCAGTCCCCCCAGTCACCACCGCCGCGGTCACTGTTCCTGTCGCCACCGAACCCCGGGAGCCGGCAGCCGCAGGTCGTGTGGGTCGTTTGCGCAATTTATCGCCGCATTCGTCGCGGCAGCGGCAGCCGCCGCCGCGGCGTAAAATTGCGGGCGCAGCCGTCAGCGGCGCGTGAGATACGCGCGCGCGCCTGAATACATGAATACGCAAGGCGCGGCGCGTTCTCGCGGCCAGAGGCCGTTTACGCGCCGCGCCACGGCCCCGCGCCGCCCGCCAACGAACCCCCGCACCACACCTCCAGGCTCGCCAACCGCCGCCGCCTCGCGCCGCCGCCCCTCGCGCCGCCGCCGCCCTCGCGCCGCGGCCTCGCGCCCGCCGCCGCCGCCGCCGCCTCGCGCCGCCGCCGCCGCCTCGCGCCACCGCCCTCGCGCCGCCGCCCTTCGCGCCGCCGCCCTTCGCGCCGCCGCCCTCGCGCCGCCGCCCGTCGCGCCGCCGCCTCGCGCCGCCGCCCTCGCGTCGCCGCCCTCGCGCCGCCGCCCTCGCGCCGCCGCCCTCGCGCCGCCGCCCTCGCTCCGCCGCCCCTCGCGCCGCCGCCCCTCGCGCCGCCGCCCGTCGCGCCGCCGCTCCTCGCGCCGCTGCCGCCGCCTCGCGCCGCCGCCCTCGCGCCGCCGCCCCTCGCGCCGCCGCCCTCGCCCGCCGCCCTCGCGCCGCCGCCGCTGCCACTACCACGCGCCGCCGCCGCCGCCCCACGTCATCGTCACCACGCGCCGCCGCCACCACGCGCCCCCGATGCTCCGCGCCGTCGCCATCCCGCGCTGCCACCGCCGCCCCGTGCCGCTGCCGCCTTACGTCGCCACCACCCCGCGCCGCTGTTGCGGCCAACGCACTCGACGCCCACCCGGAGCATCGCATCGCGTCCTATCGCACGCAAAGAATGCCCGAAGCGCATCGTCGCAGGTGCGTGTCAGCACGCCCGCATCACACCCCGTCAGTTCCCACCAGCCTCCCCGCCAGCCTCCCCGCCAACCTCCCCGTCAACCTCCCCGACAACCTCCCCGACAACCTCCCCGACAACCTCCCCGTCAACCTCCCCGTCAACCTCCCCGTCAACCTCCCCGTCAACCTCCCCGTCAACCTCCCCGTCAACCTCCCCGTCAACCTCCCCGTCAACCTCCCCGTCAACCTCCCGTCAACCTCCCTGTCAACCTCCCCGTCAACCTCCCCGTCAACCTCCCCGTCAACCTCCCTGTCAACCTCCCGTCAACCTCCCTGTCAACCTCCCCGTCAACCTCCCCGTCAACCTCCCGTCAACCTCCCCGTCAACCTCCCCGTCAACCTCCCCCCGTCAACCTCCCCCCGACAACCTCCCCGACAACCTCCTTTGTAATGTCAACAATTTTATTACGCTTTACTCTTTACTTGGTATCCCGATATCACGGTAGATCTACTTTCTGAAACCACTGTTGCCAGAAACGTTCAAAATTCCAAATGAGGCAAAAAAAATCTTGTTTTTTCTACTTCAAGTAACAGGGAGCGTAGAGAACTGATTGCCTGAATTGATAATTAACCAGATCTCGTAAGACGGGAGCATCGTTAGTTTTTCAAGTAGCTATTTACGTGAATTCTTTGCATTTCTGTGCGCATACAAAAAATGTGTTTAAATATTGGTAAGTCAGATCTTTTATATTTTTCATCGTGTTCTTCATTAGTTTTCTAATGAAGCTGAGTCAAGATTTATATCTTGTAAAATAGTTTATTTTTTCGGTATAAAATGTTTAAACGATGCATTTGGACATTGAATTTAAAAAAAAATATTTAACTTTTATTGAAAGTATTTTTTATTCGCCACTTTCATCTTTTTTTTCACAGGTTCATTTTTCTTGTTTTCTGGAATAAGTCTACAATTCAATAATTCACCAAATCATCTTTATCTTAAATGTTCATGACAAATTACGCACGTAATATTCATTATATTCATTATTTATTGATTTCTTTATAATAAATGTTGGTGTTAATATGGTATTGCCAGTAAATTGTTTTGCAATTAATAGGTCACAAAATTACAAGTAATTTAAGCAAATTATTGAGGGGGATCTTTGGGACTACTGCAATGACCATCGGTATGAATTACAGAACTGGATTATTTGTGTTTTATCAAACTGATAATTGGTGGGTTCGGTAGATTTCAAAACAATTTTTATCAGCTTTATTTTCTATCTGTTCAATCCACCGATTTTACAGAGATTTGCATGACTTACTAGAACTGGGTTACGGCATAGGCAGGCGGGGAGTCCATTTAGTCAAAGCTCCCTCTTACTATGTTACTTTTTTATTAATTTAGTGTTCGGATTTTTTTATATTTATTTTGAATTTTTTGACATTCTATTGTTTTATTTTATTTTTGTATGTTTATTAATTCTTTGCATTCAATTTGCATTCTTATTGAAGTGTTTATGGTGGGCGTAAGTTATCCTTGGGGTATCTTGAAATAATTTTAATGTCTTCTGCTGAACCTCCTAGATTAAAGTTTTTAACGCATTCCGCTTCTGGTAGTTCCTCAAAAACGTTTACTGTTAGTCTTCTAATGTAATTATTTAAGATTTCTATTCTCAATTCGTTTCTAATTTGTCTATTTGACAAGTAATATGGTACTTTAATTATGTGCCTTAAAATTTATTTTGAACCACTTGAATTGGCAATTTCTTTAATATGATATTTTATGACTTTTTTATTTTTAAATTTATCTTTTTATTATTAGTAGGTTGGGCATTTTAGGTCTTTATTAAGTTCTAAATAAGTATTGATGTATTATCCTGGAGGGAGAAAAAAATAGACACCCCTGAGTACATTTTAAATAGCAACTAATATAATTTGAGGTGTCTCCCAGATTATGACACAACATGAGTATTTTATTTCGAAAGAGTTTTAGAATTAATAAGGGAATATTTATTTCTAAAATATATTCAGTACACGAAATCACAACCATCACAGTACCATAAGTGAATATTTTGGAGGAACGTGAAATATAAAATCAACGAATACTCGAACATTTCTAAAGGATATTGAACAAGGCAAGAGAGAGCAATATCGATAGCAACAAACTCAACAAAATCCTGGTTTCATGGCCCGGAGTATATAAGCACGCCGCGCGGCCACAGAAGTAGTGAAGAAATTTGAACATTAATAAGAACTTTAAAGAAGAAATTATAAATAACAACTGTAAATAACTAACGAGCCTAAAAGTGACACTCTGTTTAGTTATAAGTCAATTATAAGCTAGTTTTTAAGTAGTATTTTTAAGATATCCGTATCTGCGGTATCCGAAAAAGCTACAGCAAAATGTATACCTTAATTTGAATAAAATCACCTGCATGTTACCAAAACCTTGTCGTAATCCATATGGCTTTACCAAGGCGAATATCGAGGACATGGCTCTGAGGGAAAGCAAAGGCCTCCTCGTGTATGTGTTAAACCCTTATATGGTTATTAGTTTTGAGAACATACAAAAAATATTATTTTATATGGAAAACTAAGTGAAGAAGTAAAGTGATTGTGACTCGTGAAGAAAATGGTCAATTTATAAATAAAAATAACTGAAGCCAAACAGACTCGTAGATATTCAATCAACTAAGGTAAGATCTGCTAAAACTAAATGCAATTCCAAAAATGTGTAATTAAATTGGAGATGTTACAAGTGTATTCTTGCTTGGTGTCATTTGTAATAATATTCTTTTATGTGTCTTTTGTTCAAGTGTAGGCTATGTTTTTTTTTTTTTTTTGCTAAGTCTATTTGCCTTTCTTTGTCCTAAGTCAAATGTTATTATGTATTTTTGTGTTTTCTACATTTTCTCAAGTATTTTTTTATTTCATATCTGGTCTCAACCTTTTTACTTGTTTTGTTTATATTTATTGGTTATGTGTGTTTAAGAGTTATATCTTGTGTTTTTCCATATATCCTGCTTGTATCCGAATTTATATAGAACATCAAATGAGCACAGTATTCAGTCGTGTCTCCAAAATGATCCCTTCCCTCCCCCCGGGATGATGTGGTGAAGCGACCCTGGCTTGCGGCCCTCGCCGCTCGCCCTCCCCCTGGGCAGCGCTGGCGTGCTTCCAGTGGTGCAGGCTGACCACTCTCCACCCCCGCACCCCTGTGAGCGCCGTGAACTAGGACAACGCCAATCTCACTGAAGCAGGGATGGACTAGTCCGGGAGGTCCTAGGTTCGAGTCCTGACGGCGGCAGGATTTTCGACACTAGCTTTTCAGCTAGGTCGAATGCAGTCGCTGCCTGGAGGAGAATTCCAGCGGCCGGCTGCTCTGATCGATAGTTTTCCGTGGTTTCTCCGATCAACACCAGGCGAATGCCGGAGCAGTACCCTACCAAACGGGCCATGGACCGCGCGCGATCTGTCCTTCCTCTTCGTTGTCCTATCCTCTCCCCCTTACACACACAATTACACTAACATGCACTACACTACCACATATTCCGGGAGACCGGTCGGGAGCTTAGAGCTTGTCCCGGCTGGGGCGGTGCCCTGCTGGTGGGAGAGTCCTGGTCAGGGGGAAACCCCAGTAGCGGACGGTAGGTTGGCGCCGGATCTCGTCATCCAGCGGGGGAAGATCACCACCATCGCGCGAGAAAAACATACACTACACTAACGGGACTAATGACCAAAGCAGTTGACGCGCCCGGAAACATGAAAAACCAAACCAAACTAAACTGGTCCGCTGGTTTATAAAGACCGCATACGGTCAGAGATATCGTTGCTTGTTTCCCGCTCTTCGTGAGCGTGGTAGTGATCGCCGCCGTTCCACTCGGGTTGACCGAGACGAGAATCGACGTTGTGTTGAACCGAGCGACCCACCGTCAGCCTATCTGACATCGCTGCCGTCGCTACCTGCCTCGTCTCCCCACCCTCCTCATGGCGGCGAGAATGAGTGTTGGGCTCCGTGGCCTCTGCTAGGCTATAATCGTTTACTTGCAACAAAGGAGCAAAATAAACCACTTTTAGTAACCAACCCGGTGTTCATCTTTCTCCCGTTGCATACTCCCTCCCATTTGCATCCTCGTGTTGTACTGTACTCTTCATTATTATTATTATTATTATTATTATTATTATTATTATTATTATTATTATTATTATTATTATTATTATTATTGTTGTTGTTAATTAACTGCCACAGGGTCATACCCAATTGCGATTCAAATATATATAAATGAACAACGAAATATGTCTTCACGTCAACAATCTTATTCAGTATGTAAATGTAATATTAAAATTGTTTTACCATTATTGTTTTATACATTGTTTATACGTCCGAACTCGCTAGAAATGTTTAAAAGATAAAGTTGCGAGTTGAAGTCGAAAGAAACGAATCCATATCAAACCACAAACTACGAGTATTTCATTTTTTCTAGTAGTACTAGAAGAGTAAAAGAGGGTGGTATTGATCTTGTCCTAAAAAAGTCCTTCATTTTTTCTGCAGTTTGAAGGTGCAATAAGGAAAAGATATGAAAAGTACTTTGGAGATCAGAATGTTCGAAATACATTATTTTTACTTTTTAGTCAGAAACGAACGGAAAATAGCGCTTAAGCGTTTTAGAACAGCAAAACGCCTTGTAAAGTGTAATCTAACACCCATCACTTTATCAGTTTCCTATATCAGCATTACTGAACAATGAGTACTTTGTATCATTTTGCTGAAATCCAAATTAGGATAAAATGCAGAAATAATGTTAAAAATTACAGCACTATTCTACCAATTTCATGAAATACTACTTACACAATTTTATAAAATGGAAATCTCGGGCCGTAAGTCGAGGTGTTACATTGATTTCGCATTTCTGAAAATTCAGTGAATAATCTCTAACAAACAATTATAAGCTCTCCTTGATACAATTACATGCTAAGCTTGTGCTCTTTCTCTTCAAAAACAGCCAACCGGAGCCAGATAGAAAAAAAAACACGCCAAGTCGAATATTACATTCATAATACAATACTTTTAGCGTCGCTACCAGAGCGCAATACTGCCTGAAACCGAGAATTTTCCAAGACTTAGAAAAATTCACAGAGAGACGCCAGGACGCTTACTTTGTTGCAACGCGAGTAGAGCAGCACTCGGTCTTCGTATTGTGCCTGCAGGGAGCTGAGAGTATTTTCCCCTAGTTAAGAGCTTTAGTACTCCATCCAATATCAGTGCTCTATTAACAATCTTGGTTGGCCACGCAATCCATTCTCCTTGAATGCATACAGGCACACGCCAACTAAACGCGGAGACATCAACTGACGTGATCCACGTGGGGATTTGACAAAAGCATGTAAATGTAACATGTGATGTAATATTTTCCTTGAAATATTTAGTGTTTGCAAACTGATTGTAACGCTTGCATGTGATGACATCGTAAGTGTTCTATTTCAGAAACTATAGTCACTGATTGCAGTAGGATACGCTAGTTGACATGCCTAATTTTATTTTTTCGCTCTCCCAAAACGCTAATCACTATTTTGATGCCTTAACACGAGGTTAAGTGTGCTGCTTATTCTTCCTAGGCCTGACATATACATTTTTCTCACTCTGAGTATATGAATAGGTCGTATGATTGAGTTCCATTTTTATTATTAGAATATCTTGCTAGAAGTCATCACAGACCGTCAGAAAACTATCTTCAGCTATTTCAGCTAAACTCAGCAAAATTTGGAAGTGAGCACTAAAGAGCGTTGAATAAAGGTTTTGAATATACAAATGAGTCCACTCCGCAGAGACATACTCACTAAATAACAGATGTTTTATTGCATATTTCGCTTCCAACATACGACATGCCTCCTCCGAATCGTGCTTCTGCTCTTCTACACATTCCTGATCCGCAGGAAAAGGACGAATGCCATACACGCTTCTGACGTGAACGCGTGAGAGAACACAAGAATTTGAAGGGGCTATCGCATTGCGTTCCGCTCGGCAGACGCCGAATAGCGTTGGGCCCATCAATTCATACCTTCGATAATTAATTCAGACCCTCCATGAGACGCTCGGAGAAGGGAATTCAGCCGGAACAGTTTACAAGGATTCCTCGCATTTTTAAACTTGTAGATTTGTGTAGAGAGCGCTCAGGGTGTCGATACACGGGCGTGCTTCATATGTCCCTCTCGGAGAAGACCGCAGCGGTCACGCTTTCTAGAAATATCCCGTATTAATCAGATGATAAGGCGACAACTCACCGAGCGGTGGGCGATGTCGTGTAAGGGAGGAAAAAAATCCTGTTTAACCTCGTAATCTGATACTTCGAATTTTTTCTCTCCAGTATATTTCAAACCAAAGCGTTTGAAATGCAGTTGGAACAAGTCTTCGTGTTCAACGGGTTAGAGAAGATACTTCCCGTTTGCGGGACTAGCAAGTCAATTTCCAATTTTAATATTTTTAAAAGTTTGTGGAGGAGTTTCTCGAAAGTTGTAAGTCCCGACGGAAATTGCTTTTGCGACGAAAAAAGTTTGCGATTTCCACGAACCGGATTCACCGGTCCCTAGAGATTTACACCAAAATTACTGCTCTTTCAGCAAATTCCGAAGATATAGTCGCAAAACATCACCTGCACTAATATACAATGACGTAAAACCCGGAAATGCACGGTAGTGCAAAATATATACTTTATTTGCCTGCACTTAAATATTATTTCTTATATCCTATAAAATTTTCTATCTTATTATTACTAAATGCCATTTCAAGAGATTCTCTAGTTCAATCATAATTTTGTATAAGCGTCTTTCATGAGAAAATATAATATTTACCCGAGATTCCGCTAAATAGACACGAAAATAATTGTTTCAGATAAGCAAGTGATTAACCAGTAAGTCAGAAGTGAACGGATGGTCGAATAATGGTAGAAACCTGTGTTCGGACAATATCTTCAGATAATCGGTTTTTGTTCTACAGAACATCAACATATTTGTAAAGAATAATGTTTAAAATCCAACATCGAGGTACGCGTAATTTAGAGATATCACTTATTCTGATCCTGTTTTGTATAATATTCGTGTGAGAAAGTGAAAAATATTATCAAACATTTAGACATCATTCGTATGAATATACATTTCAGAGGTATGAAACAATTTTTAAACACTGATTATGAAAAGGTAAGAGAATGCCGAGAGAGACTAACATGCATTTCTGAAACTTGAATTCAAGTAATGCGTTGTTTTGAGATGTTTCAAATCGAAGTTATGTGGGTCTCTAGTTTACTTACAGAAATATTGGCTACATGGTTGAAGGGAATAAGGGCTCTTAATGGCAGATAGGTCAAGCCTAGAGTAGGTTAATTCGGAAAGGTTTAAGATAATACAGCGCAAGCAAATGTAAGCAATGTATCTGCAATCGAATGTATGTAAAAGTTTAAAGTTTTAATTGTAAAATATTATTTTTAATCATAAAAAATAGTCAGTGATCAATAAATCTGAAGCCACTTTAGGCTAGACAGTTTTCACCTCCAGATGGCGCTTAAAGCGAGAAGCAATATTTCTATAATCTCTCATTGACTCAGTGTTTCTATGTTTTTTATAAGGCGAAGTAGCGATTGGGAGAATGGTGAATGTAGCATAAATTTTACATGTTAGCATTTAATTCAAGAATGCAACGTCGCTCGAAATTGTTTACACCCAATGATACTAAATAATTATGATTTACTGTTATTATTTGTTGCATTTGTTGTTCTATAATATTAAAGTGCTACTACTTTTAACAGCAGACTGTCACTACCAAACTTACATTCTGTCACTAATTATTCCCAACTTCCCAAGCTTCTCGTCAAGCTCTCATGTGCTAGAAAGGTTCCATTCGTTAAAAATTTTAATTTGTGATCTAATAAAAGTTTTGTGTGAGGGGACAGGGAAAGGTTGCATCACTAGGCGGATATGCCCAATGGTACAATCCTACGAGCATTAACTTTTATTTCATTTGAATAAAGTGTACAAACGACTTATTTGTGTGCTATACTACATTCAGGTTACATCATGAAGGTTGTAAAGAGACTCAACTCAGGTGTTGGAGGCGTGGTGAGTGTATGAACGCAAAATACGGAACGCGGCAGCTCAACGGAATTTCAGTGACATCACGCTGTGAATGAAGAAACTTATCTCGGCATTTTTTTTGGCCAATCACGACGCGCCTACATGTACTTGACCAACACAATCTACACGTTAGTGTAAGTAAGTTCAGATGGCGTTGACATGGCGCATGAGCTCGGTGGCCACTGGCTGATTTTCTCATTGACTGCGTGATGTTGCTGAAGTTTAGTTTAGCCGATTAGGGGCCGACTCGCTTCTCACATACCCCTCCCCACCAGTGTTCAATATCTTCGTTACAATCTCTATGGGTTTCATTAAGTAGCAGTTGATGCGGTAAGTATCTTGTTCTCTTTGTTGCATTCCCACAACAAAAAAATTATTCTGTAGGAGAGGGCCGTGGAGATGATTCACGTATTTTGCCTGATCATTTGTATATCGTCTCATTTTAGCAGTAATATTATAAATTGAACTTTAAGCGCGTTATGCAAGCCCTAAAAGTAACCGTTCTTACTAGTCACTGTTTGAAACTTCCCCCACTGCAGGTTGCGTGTCCCCACCGCCCCTTCGGCCGGAGACAACCCGCTGCGAGATCCGCAGGCTTTACGAGCCCCGAATTGACGCGGCGAGGGAAAATATTTAGCGCGTCGCTTAGCGGAGGGCGTCGCCACAATGCCAGCCGTTTGCGCGGGCGGCGAGGGCGGCGCGGGCGACGTGGCCGCGAATGCGGTCTCCGGATTTGGCGCGCTCCGCCGCGTCTCTGAAACGGCGCACCGCCTCCGCCAAAGGGTGCGAATGCTCCGTTGACCATTGTCGCGCGCTCGACGGGGGGAAGGGGGAGATGGCAGCTGAGCCGACGCAGGCGGCGCGTGGTGTGACCAGATGGCGAGAATGTGGCCACAACCCCACATAACTTCCAAATCAATTGCCGAGTTCTACGTAGGGGGTTTCGAGGTCCCCGAGTTACCGTTTTTACTGGTAGTTAAGGTTTACTGGTTTCAGGTGTTAAGATTACAGGAAATAAGGCAGATACAATATGGCGATCGCAATAATGTGAAAATGTATTTATATTGGAACTGGGATCATAAGAAATTCTACATAAAAAACCAATGTGTAACAAATTTGTTCAAATTTGAATTATTTATAAGCCAATTAAATACTCTAAAAGCTGCTAAAAGTTATGAATCGCACCGCGGTCGATAGCACGCCGACCCAGGTGCAGTGAAGGCTTGTCAACACACGTGCCGGTTGCGAGAGGGACAGAAACTGTTCATATACTGTTTGGGCGAACGTAACGTAATAACGTTACGTGTATAACGTAAAACAGAATAGCCAAACGAAAATGAAGCAATTTATGAAGATAAAGAAAAAAAAAACAAAAGGTAGTTTTAAAACTGTAAATTGTTAAAAGAATAAACTAAAAAGGAACCAGAAAACCGAAAAGGGCCTGGTTGTAAAATATGGAAGCAAATTTAACTAAAATTCAAGAAGTCGTTAGTAGGCGAAAGGATATATGGCGAGTAATACGAACCAACATGGAGGTAAAAAAAACACTCAAGTAAACAGCTAAAAACACCAAAGAGAATAAAATCAGAACAAACGAATACATCTAAAGTAAGGAGAAGCGACCAATATAATGTGAGGTTTAGGAAAACAGAAATAAAGAACTCGTAGTAGTTGAAATAGTGATCTGCCGTGAATTGGATTACGAGTATGAGTGCGTTGTGCCCTTCAGAGCGAATACAAGAAGGGACAGGGCTGATCACCACAAATACCCTAGGAACCGGGTCGAATTCTACCACTGTCTTCAGAAGAATTCTAGCGACTGCCAACTGCTCCGCAATTTTCTGTGATTTCTCCTCCGATCAATACCCGGCAAATCCACAGTAATACCCTAACAAATTGGCCCTGGACCGTGTACCATACTTCCTTCCTGATCCATATCCCTTCCTGCCTCTTTACATTGTTTTTTCAATTTTCCCCTCTCCAGTTACCCTGGAGAGGCGGGAATTTATTCATATTTGGGATTTCACTAATTGCTGCAGCCTTTTGGCTTCTGCAGCTTAGGGAGGGCTTTTTATCTTAAATATACTGCTTAAAACTAGCTTATAATTACGTTATAACTAAATACAGTGCCACATTGGGCTCTTTAGTTAAAAACAATTGGTTTTATTTAAGATTCTTCATTAGAAATTTCTTTTAAATGCTCATTCTTCTTCTATTTGGGTTTGTTCATTCACTCTTACATTCATTCTCTCTCTCTCTCTCTCTCTCTCTCTCTCTCTCTCTCTCTCTCTCTCTCTCTCTCTCTCTCATATATATATATATATATATATATATATATATATATATATATATATATACACAAACACATTCACTCACGCATACATATCACTTATCACTTTGTCTCCTTACATACGCACACGTACTTGCACTACACTACCATACTGACGCGAGACCTATCAGAAGCTTAGAGGACACTCCGACTGGGGCGGTGCGCAACTATGAGAAAAATTGCCGCAAGCGGACGTGTGTTCCTAGGTAGGCGCCGGATCTCGCATTCCAGCGGTAGAGCAACACTTCCTCCTTCCGAAATATTGCATGCACTACACTTACAGGGCGAATATCTAAGAACTTGACGCGCCAGGGAACAAATAAATACAGACGCCAGAATGTCCCCCGCCTCAACCGCCCATCCATTCCGGTCTCGTTCTCGGCGTAGAGCCGTTGATCTTTTAAGCTGTTGCCCAAGCCCTGCAATGTGGTGCGAGTAATCGGTTTTGGCGACGGCGACCGCAGTCGCGAACTGAGAGAAACCGCGGCAGCAGCTTGAGGCCGGAGGTGCCTCGTTAATTACGGGCAGTTGCCTCGCAGTGGCTGACCGCTTCGCTGCCCCGGCGCCGTCGGGGGCGGAGGCGGAGGACGGAGGAGGAGAAGGGTGGAGGAGGAGGAGGAGAAGGGCGGAGGAGGAGGAGAAGGAGGGAAGGGTGGAGAAGAACAAGGGTGGAGGAGGAGGAAAAGGGCGGAGGAGGAGGAGATTGGTCGAGGAGGAGAAGAAGGAGTAGAAGGGCGGAGGGGAGAAGGGTGGAGGAGGAGGAGAAGAGCAGAGGAGGAGGAGGAGAAGGGCAGAGGAGGAGGAGGAGAAGGGCAGAGGAGGAGGAGGAGAGGGCGGAGGAGGAGGAGGAGAGAGGGCAGAGGAGGAGGAGGAGAAGGGCAGAGGAGGAGGAGGAGGAGAAGGGCAGAGGAGGAGGAGGAGGAGGAGAAGGGCAGAGGAGGAGGAGAGGAGAAGGGCAGAGGAGGAGGAAGAGAAGAGCAGAGGATGAGGAGGAGGAGGAGAAGGACGGAGAAGGACAAGAGCAGAGGAGGAGGAGGAGAAGGGCGGAGGAGGAGGAGAAGGGCGGAGGAGGAGAAGGGTGGAGGATGGAGGGCGGCGGGCGGCGAGCAATGCGTGGGAGAAAGCGCCAACCCGCCCTTCGTGGATTACGAGGATTGTGTTCACGCGACCGAACCTGGTCAGAGCTAAATATTTTGCACGCGCAGCCTTTGAAGGCGCTAAGCTTGTGTCAAAACGGTCCAGGAAAGTTTGAAACGTTTGACACGTGTAAATACCCTGAATACATGGTCAACGTGGATGTATAGGCTCCGGCAGTGCACTTCCTGTCGATTGCCTGTCACAATCCTGTTGTCCATGCGCAGTTGTAGATGAATATGAAGGAAAACATTTATAAGAAATGAAGTGTTCATGCGTTTTACATGGAATAGTCTTTCCAAACACTTGTTGAAAGACGTTAAGAAAGAAAATACTTTGAAAGTAAACAAGCCATTATGCGGTGTACTTTAAGGAAAAAACGTCATGTATCGCAATCAGTATTTTTTGATGGAATTTTACACATTTGTTTGTTGTTTTCTTTTACATTTTGATGAAATAAATAATTTATTTGGCTCTTTCGAGGGATATTATGAAGTATTACGCTCATAACCAAATAGATGCAATGTTCATAAAAGTGTATTTTCGAAATCAATGAATATGAAGACCATGTTTTAACGATCCAGCCAAAGAAATAAAAGTAATAAAGTTCGTAAACGAATTGCATTTCTATCATTATCTCGACCTCCGTTATTTACAAAATGGGATATTTGAAAAACAAATTGCCTTATGAATCTCGATTTGTAAGTTCACATGCATGTCAGCTCTCGTCTCGCCTTCATTCCTGGTTGATTCTGCGAAAATTTGGATTAACGGATTAGTTAAAAAAGCGAGCGAGTGTTTTGAGAAGCAATTTTCAATTAAGGTTTAATAGAATGGTACTATAATTTTCGTTACTAGTAAGCATGTAACAACAACAACAACAATAATAATAATAATAATAATAATAATAATAATAATAATAATAATAATAATAAATGAACATAAAAATAAATGTAAGAAGAAAATAATTCCCGTTATCAAGCATGAAGTATTTTGACAAGTTTGCGTCCAGCGCCAAACCTGACTTCCCAGCCAGGACAATGACCACTGGCAGAGGCAAACAATGGCAGCGAAAGTCTCGGGTCACCCTCGCTTAACTCACGCCGCCGTGAGCCTTTCACCGTCGCCGCGGCCGTCACCCCCAACCTCGAACTCAGCCCGCCTGCATTTCCGCAGCCATGAGAATCATCTTCTCGTTGCTTCAGTAAGTATTCGTATTGATTCTTCTCGCGTCAACTACGTACATCATTAGTCCCTGAAGAGATGGGCGTGTTATATACCGGAAGGTATCGGTGTTCCTTCCCTCAATGGAACAGGATACAAGGAGATTCATATACAGTTCCTTATAAAACATAAGATTTCATATACATGAATGAAGTTAGCAGTTCCGAACTTCCGCCTTATTGTTAATTCCAGTGCGAAAAGCCGTACAGACACTGGGGGAGGTTGCTCAGACCATCAACTTACACAAAGGGAGGTTGCTAAGGACATCAACTTACTACAGTGCCCCTAACCGGGAGGTCCTAGGTTCGAGGGCTGTCGTTAGTAGGATTTTCGAGACTAGCTAGGTCGAATTCAGTTTCTGTCTGGAGGAGAATGCTAGTGGCCGACTGCTCTCATCGGTAGTTTTTCGTCGTTTCTCTCATCAACATCAGGCGTATGCCGGAGTACTCTACCGGAAACTACACTACCAATCGAGCCACAGACCCCGTAAGACCTTCCTTCCTCTTCCTTGTTCTATCCTCACCCCTTACTTACACATATATTACTATGCACCACAGTACCACACAAGTCCGGAACTCAGAACATGCCCCGACTGGAGCGGTGTCGCGTTGGTTGGGAAATCCCTGCTGGCGGAAGGTAGGTCTGCGCCGAATCTCACCATCCAGCAAGGTACGATCACTGCCACCTCCCGAGGAAAACTATGCACTATACGTAATGAGGCAGTTGACGCGTCTGGAATAACCAATTAATCGATCAATCAAAAACGCCACCATTTCCGCCTCCCCGTCATCTCATCCACCTTCGCCACAAGTGCCCAAAATTTGTACAAAATTATATGCTAGTTGATTTTGAATTTTTAAGAAGTGTGGGGTGCCAGCATGACAGAGGTCATCTCGCTTACAGCGCCTCCGTCTCTATTATCCGCACAGGTTTTCTTGAGCCCTGGCTTCTCTGGTTGCGCGAGGAGTGGGGAGATTGGTTATTTTGACAAGGAATTTTATATTAAATTTGTATTTCGTTTTATGATGCAAAATAGTTTCCATTACATGGGAGCAAACATTTCTGTTTTTCCGATTTTGTCCAAAATGCTCGTTACTAACATGATTCATTGATTGATTGATTTTTTCGTGATTCCGGGCGCGTCAACTGCTTTGGTCATTAGTACCGTTAGTGTAGTGCACGCTTTTTCTCGGGAGATAGCGGTGATCTCCCGCTGGATGGCGAGATGCGGAGCCGATCTACCGTCGGTTAATGGGGTTTCCCCCTAAGCAAGACTCTCCCATCAGCGGGGCACCGCCCCAGCCGGGACAAGCTCTAAACTCCCGACCGGTCTTCCGGGATATGTGGTAGTGTAGTGTTTGTTAGTGTACGTGTGTGTGTGTAAGGGGAGAGGATAGGGCAAGGAACAGGAAGGACAGATCGCGCGCGGTCCGTGGCCCGATTGGTAGGGTACTGCTCCGGCATTCGCCTCGTGTTGATCGGAGGAAAACTACCGATCAGAGCAGCCGGCCGCTAGAATTCTCCTGCAGACAGCGATTGAATTCGACCCAGCTGAAAAGCTAGTGTCGAAAATCCTGCCGCCGTCAGGACTCGAACCTACGACCTCCCGGTCAGAGGCGCTGCAGTGACATCAGTTGATGTACTGAACTACCGCTCGCGGTCGTTGCTAACATTTATTCTTAAATCGACTAATGTTGGCAAAGGAGTGGGTGTTGGTATTCTGGGGCTCAATAAAACGTGCGCGTATAATAGTACCTCCCTCTATGATTGATTGATTTTTTCGGGTTTCCGGGCGCGTCAACTGCTTTGGTCATTAGTCCCATTAGTGTAGTGCATGTTTTTTCTCTGGAGATGGCGGCGATCTTCCCCCGCTGGATGGCGAGATCCGGCGCCGACCTACAATCGGCTAGTGGGGTTTCCCCCTAACCAGGACTCTCTCACCAGCGGGGCACCGCCCCAGCCGGGACAAGCTCTAAGCTCCCGACCGGTCTCCCGGAATATGTGGTAGTGTAGTGTATGTTAGTGTAAGTGTGTATGTGTGTGTAAGGGGAGAGGATAGGACAAGGAAGAGGAAGGACAAATCGTGCGCGGTCCGTGGTCCGTTTGGTAGGGTACTACTCTGGCATTCGCCTGGTGTTGATCGGAGAAACCACGTAAAACTAGGACCTCCCGCTGAGAGGCGCTGCAGTGACATCAGTTGATGTACTGAGCTCGGGTTGTTGCTAACACTTATTCTTAAATCGACTAATGTTGGCAAAGGAGTGGGTGTTGGTTTCTCCTCCAGACAGCGATTGAATTTGACCTAGCTGAAAATCTAGTGTCGAAAATCCCGCCGCCGTCACGACTCGAACCTAGGACCTCCCGCTCAGAGGCGCTGCAGCGACATCAGTTGATGTACTGAACTACCGCTCGCGGTCGTTGCTAACATTTATTCTTAAATCGACTAATGTTGGTAAAGGAGTGGGTGTTGGTTTCTCCTCCAAACAACGATTGAATTCGACACAGATGAAAAGCTAGTGTCGAAAATCCTGCCGCCGTCAGGACTCGAACCTAGGACCTCCCGTTCAGAGGCGCTGCAGTGACATCAGTTGATGTACTGAACTACTGCTCGCGGTGGTTGCTAACATTTATTCTTAAATCGACTAATGTTGGCAAAGGAGTGGGTGTTGGTGTTCCAGGGCTCAAGAAAACGTGCGCGTATAATAGTTCCTCGCTCTACGTGGCGCGGCGTCGGGGGCCGGTGGGCGACGTGGCGCCCGCGGGCGATTAAGGCCAAGATCGCGCGTGTGGGATCTCGCCTCCATTCAATTACAAAGCGCTGGCGCGGCCGCTCATCCATCATCGCGGGCGCAGGGCCTCGCCGACGCAGGGTGAAGGACCCTACGCCGCCCATTAGGGCCCGTCGCCTGCGAGCAACTCCCTCACCCAAAGCACACGCCGAGTAATTAGACTCTCTGTGCGCTCTTTACATCATCATAAGGCCGCGAAGAAGTTGGACTGCTTCTGGGGCAGACGGCGTTTCGTCGCGTCCGCACGTGTGGTCTTGACCCGGGGAGAACAGATTTCCTCTAATGGCTTTACACGCTGCCCGTTGATAATCAGAAATTCATTTGCACCGCCCTTTCCCGGCACAGAAAGTCGGATTCTTAATGTCTATATAATGGCATGCGCCAGTAATCGTTGTTCTGCTACCTTAACATTTTTTTTGTTGTAGACGAACAACGGAGTTTTTTGGACATTTTATGGGCGATCGTGATATTGGTGATTAAAAATGTGGCATGGAAACGGAGTAACGATATTGTTTAGAAATTTTCTGGCGTTTTCCTTCTTCAGACATAAATTAATATTAATGAAATACAGATGAGTTATCTAATGAATAAATAGTTCAGAGCATTAGTCACGCCAACCAGGAATCGAAGCGAGACACATGAATATACATTACATTATGATGAATCGTAGTTCTGCTATTGCGGGTATTTATTAGTAAAGTGATGGTTGAATCACATATACAAACCATCCCACATGGTTTCACGTGTTTGATGAAGAATTTTGCAATGAGTAAGTTACTTAAGGGCCTTATTTTATGTGCCGAGTCTCGGGCTATCGGACCTGCTGTACCGTCTGATCAGGCAAATGTCTGGACGCTCCTTTAACCGTCTTGCGAGAAAAGAAGGCGATCCAGGCGACGAAACTGGCGATTCTGAATTTATCACAGAGGCTTCTCTTGAGGCTTCACGAACCTTTTTAAACAGTAAACCTCCAACATGGGAGAGCTGGCTTTACTTTCCCTCAGAAGGAAAGCGTACGAACGACTTTTTCGCCCTTAGAAATCCACGGCTTTGATCGACTTTTAACCAGTAAACTTAGGTACAATAGCCCGATACGCGTTATACCACCGAGCCCATTGAAATTGCTTTTATGGCCGATTTATGATAAATGTTAAATATAGTAAGCAGATAATGAACTGTTAAGCTGAATGAGATGATTATTTTTGGAAATAACTTTTACACATATCTAATCTAACCACATTTTATGTGAATTGCTATATATTTCATATGGTGATTTCAAACAACAAAACGAAAACACGCGACAATTTTATATCATACTTTTCTGGAACTCGCACATTCATTGCTTTTACTAAACACGTTTGTTTGTTGAATGTTGGCGGAGTTTGTTCAGTATCAAAGAGAATTTCTAATTAACGTGATAACTAGTTTTACATCCAACAAAGAATACCACCAGTTAAAACCACCGACACATTAGAAAATTTCAAATTCACACAGAAGTACATCGAGGATTGTCTCAGCAAAAATTAGGCCTACATTGTGCATAAAAATGTATGCAAAAACTATTATTACTAAAATAGGCCTGTATTATTACTTAAAATAGAATTTATTCTGACGAAACTAGGAGTGCAAAAAGCATGTTAAATATGACAAAAGAGCAATAGGGAGTAACATTAAGGAGTAATTATTGCCAGATCATAAATTTAAAGGCTCGATAGAAAAGAACAAATCTGGTCCTCCCGGCCCGCCCTCCCGGCCCGTCCTCCCGGCCCGTCCGCCCGGCCCGTCCTCCCGGCCCGTCCTCCCGGCCCGGCCCGTCCTCCCGGCCCGTCCTCCCGGCCCGTCTTCCCGGCCCGTCTTCCCGGCCCGTCTTCCCGGCCCGTCTTCCCGGCCCGTCTTCCCGGCCGTCTTCCGCCCGTCTCCGCCCGCCCCTCTCCCCCCGGGCCCTGCCGGTTCTTCCAGCCCGTCCTCCAGCGCGGCAACGTTCAAATTTCCACAGTTCTCGGGGAAGGGAAACGACGAATTGCAATCTAGTGTGCAACAAAAAATATCGTTTTCCCCAGGAGGTCTGTGTATGCCGGGTTGGAGAATTCGCTTCCCAGCTCTGGTTTAAAACTATCCAGAGAACGAAACTATGCAAGAAACGCCACTTAAAAATCTGTTCTTGATGTGCAAATATTTTAGATTCTTAAAATGTCCGCCAACTAAATTCTAGTATTTTTTGCTTTCTAATTAGTTTATTATTTTCGAAACCTGTTGCCTAAAAATTGTGGCATGTTACCCAATTAGTTTCTGTCCTTGAATTGGTAGTAGGAGTGTGGCCTGTCGCGGAGCGAATAGCCGTGCCGCGGAGTGGTGTAGCTTCACGTTCCTGGGAGTGGCGAGTCGCTTGTGGCATTGCGTTTAGTTCTGGGCGAGGTGTGGAATGAAATATAATGCTCCAAGTGTAAAAGTCAATTGTGGTGAATTGAATGTAATTTTCAAGCAACACAACAATGTGAACTTAGTTGCGTGCTGGTGAACTGATGGTGTGGAATGGTGCTCATGGCGTAGCGCATAGCGGCGTGGAGTTCGTCGAGTAGCATGTCGCGGATAATCCTGTAGAGTTGTGAAGCTTTCCGTTGGCCCAGCGAAAGCTAGTGGCAGGTGGAGCAAGTCGTGGAGCTGCTGGATTAAGGCTGATGGCGTAGGTGGCGTAGGGCTGGTGGCGTAGGGCGGTGGCGTAGGGCTGGTGGCGTAGGGCTGGTGACGTAGGGCTGGTGGCGTAGGGCTGGTGGCGTAGGGCTGGTGGCGTAGGGCTGTGGCGTGGGCGCGTCCGGCGTGCCGGGCGAGGTGAGGTGTAACGTTGGCGTGGGCGGTGAGCGCTTTCTCGCCGGGCGGCAGCCGCCTTCGCGCTCCGTGGTGAGGGCATCCATCACGGGCGCCAGCCGCCTGTTCGCTCCCGGCCGAGGGCGGCCTCCTTTCTGTGCCGCCACGCGCCTCCCGCACTGTGCCATACCCGCCGCACCAGCGCGTCTCCCGAGCATAACGAAGAAGATGATACGTCAATAAGAATACGAAAAGGATAATGGAAAATGATTGATTGATTAGTGATTCCAGGCGCATCATTTGCTAAACTAATTAGTCACATAAGTGTAGTGCATGTTCTTTAATGGCAGTTGGCAGTGATCTTCCCCCGTGCAGGATGGCGAGATACAGCGTCGAACTTCCTGTCAGCAAGCGTGGGTTTCCACAACCAGGTAACTCCCACCAGTAGAGCATCGCCGAAGCAGAGACGAGCTTGAAGCTCCCGATCGGTCTCTCGGAATGTGTGGTCGTGTAGTGCATGGTTAATGTGTGTGTGTGTGTGTGTGTGTGTGTGTGTGTGTGTGTAAGGGGAGAGTATAGGACAAGGAAGAGGAAGGAAATGTCGCGCGCGGTATTGATCGGAGAAACGGAAAACTACCGATCAGGGCAGCCGGCTGCTGTAATTCTCCTCCAGACAGCGACAGAACTCAACCTAGCTATGTAGTCAATGACGAAAATCTTGACACAAGTCGCCGCTCGTACCACTGGATCTCCCGATCAGAAGGTGATAATGATGTCAATAGGGATACCATAATGAAAATGAATAATAAGGGAACGACGTAGATGGTCGTTTTTATCGCGAAGAACAATGCACTAAATATCTGCTATCTTCCTCTTTGTATATCTGGTCGTTCGGTTGCTATTTCTATTTATACATTGTCAGGCAATATTTATTTTTAATCCCTTCCTAATTATTTCCACTTCAAAATATCACCTTTTCTATATAATGACTGGTAAAAATAATATAATGAGCATTGTACTGCAATAACTACTTGCACATTTCAGAATTTTTAAGTTTTTCGTATGGATTCAATATTTTCCTACACCTCTTTTCTGTCGAGATTTTCATCTTTAGAGCATAGAGGAAAGATATTATTGTTAATATTGTCCAATCTCTTCCTTTCGATCGTAGAATCCCGTTTTAAAGCGATTTTTAATAACTACAGAGTACTGCTTTACTTTTATGTACTTCACTGTTACAGTTTTATCGACTAAATAATTGTTTCTGACTATATGCTTCTCTCATCATTCCACGATCCTTCTTTCTCCTTCGCATCTCTGCACATCATTTTACACTGATATTCAATACAGTCCTTCGGTCCTCATCCTTCTTCCTTAGAAGAATCCACGTCTTCATTCTAAACTCCCCCACTTGCGCCACCTTTCCACCCACAGACCTACCGCCTAGCGCCACCATTCCACCCTCCATTTCTATGTAATGACTGGTAAAAATAATATATAAACTTTGACATACAGCAACTACTTTATAACGGAATTCTACCTTATAATTCGATTACTATAAATATAGCATATATTGCTTGTGATTACGTGCTTCTCTCATCAATTCTCGATCCTTCTTTCTCCTACGCATCTCTGCACTTCATTTTACTTCAATCCAGTCCCTCGGCTCTCGTCCTCTTTCCCTAGAAGAATCCAGGTCTTCATTCCAAACTCCCTCACCTGCGCCTCCATTCCACCCACAGCCCGAGTCCTCCCGCCGCTCGCGTGCCGCCCCCGGGCGCGCTCGTTACCTCCGCCGCCGCCCGCACGTGGCTCGCCCTCTGCAGCTCCTCCGCGGCCGCCGCCGGCCGGGGGCGGGGCCCACGCGAGCGGGGGCGGGGAGGGGGCGAGGGGGCACGCGCAAGTGATTGCCCTCCCCTCCGCCCCGAGAGGTGGACCGGCCATCTGGTACGTGGAAGGGGGATCGCGCGCTCTGGATGGAAAGGCAGAGAAAGGCGCCCGTAGGATCGGAAACCTACGCGTGCTGCAGAAGGGAACCGTATGAACAACTTTTCGTTCGTGGGCTGCCATAGTGGTACAACTCAAAAGATTAGGTGGTGAGTTACGTTTTTTTTTAAATTTAAATCTGCAAATTTACAATCTGTTCAAAACAAGAACCATAAGTAAATATGATGTTAGAAAATACAACTTGCATGGAAAGGTCACCCACTGGTGATGTTCCTTTATCATATTACACATTACAGTATTATCACTTACATATTACACATTACAGTATTACCACTTTCATATTACACATTACAGTATTATCACTATTGTCATTTTAATTTATTCTATTTTGCAGATACTTTGGTTTGAACTTTTTTTTTTATGGTTTTCTAGTTTGCTGACAAATTTATGGCTAAAATTTCTAATTTCTTGTTGTACTGTTGGCATGTTAAAATCATTATGTAGCACATCGTTTCGGACGTACCAGGGAGCACTAGCAATGTCTCTCAGAACCTTGGATTGGAATCTCTGTATGGTTTGAATATTTGACCTGCAGGTAGAGCCCCAGAGCTGTGTGCAGTATGTCCAGATCGGTTTCATGATACATGAGTTTGAACTTTGCACCTTGCATTGAAAATGATCATTCTTGCATTCACACATCCGCCATTTGTTGGCGGGATACTGTCCTCTAAGATAAGCTGCTATTGTTGTTTGAAGGTCTCCAGCTCTGGAAAGTGCATTAAATCAAAATTCGTATTTCTTTTTAATTGTGTCACTATTGCAGCAAACGAGCGAAATGAGGGATTCACAACTAAAACATACCATATCCATTTTTCATGTCTTTGAGAACTTGAGCTTCAAAGTTTTCAACAGAAAATCAATTCCTGTGAAGTAATAAAATAAAAAACAAAACGCTCTGCGCCAGTATGAGAAGTACGAACTTGGTTCAGTATGGCAGGCAACAGAACATGAATTGTTGGAATATTGAACAGAACAGAACATCGTTTCCTTTACCAAATAATCACATTATTACAATTTCCTTACAAAGTGGACTTGGTCTCTTATGGTTATGAACTCCTAATACGTAGTACATGCAACTGAAAGTAAGAAAATTAACGACGTACAGCAGATTTATTCACGCACTAGCTGATTGCCCGGCGTTGGCCGGGCGTTTATTTATCACAATCATTTTTTAGAAAGCCCCGCCCCGCTCCGCCAGCCGCAATTGCCCGCCCCGCCCTCACTATTCGCCCGCATTTACAAGAGCAGGAGCGTGCATTTTAATGATCGGCCGGCGCCTCCCACAACATTTGGCAACATCAGGATCAATAATAACAATTAAGAATTGCTTTTCATCAGTGACCTCTGCACTTCCAAAATCCTACTTGAAAAATGCATCATGTTAAATGTAAACAAGTTATTCTACAATATTATGTATTTTCTATGTGTTATTTCAAATAGTTTTGTAAAATTACAAGCGCTCCACTCCAACTTAAAATGTATATCATCATTATTTACAGAAATATTTGGAGTGCGATTAAATGAATTGTTATGCAATTAAATATGAAACTTGTGCTCTGTGTTAACTGCGCTACAATTGATTTAATTGCTCTTCAAATATTTGTGGAATTAATGGTGATATTAATGTAATTCCGACGTGGAGCGATTATCATTTTACGTAACTGTTTGAAATAATGCGAAAAAATACGTACTGTTGTAGCATCACTGACACATCGTCCACTCCAGCATTAAATTAATATCACCATTAATTACATAAATATTTGAAGAGCAATTAAATTAATTCTTGCAGAGTAAAATAACATTAAATTGGTTTTCAATTATGATCTAGTAGCTTTGTGGTAACTGGTTATAGATATGTCAGATTAAAAGAGCCCTTTGTGGACCACGAGTTAAATGCTTTTACGACTCATCGTCTACCGAACTGTCAGTAGTGTACACTCATCATTGTGTGTTAAGCAAATTTTGCTCACGTTTCACTTCACCCTCCTGAAATTAGCTATGACATATTGGTAGCAGCTAATGGTCATGCTAATAACAAATTGCATGAAAGACTATGAACAGTGAATTGACAAATCAAACATTAACCGGAAAATAAATTGTATTTACAATTGTGTTGTGGACATGAATATACTATGTGATAGCCAATTACCACCTCTTCACTACAACTTCAAGAAGCTTTGGATGACCTCAGCCGCAGATCATCGAACTGTTGCCACCGGCGCCAGATCCCGCTACGTCGTATCAATGCGCCAGACTGCAAGCGTGTCTTACAAATTCTGGCAAGGTCAAACCTTTACTACTTTCTTGATAACAAAACCATTACAGTCATGACTAGGGTATCGGTTTCTCCTGTACGCTTGTCCAATTTGGACAAATGCTGCTAAGTATAATATCAACAAAATTCAGGTTATTCAGAACAAATACCTAAGAACTATCACCCACGCCCCCTGGTTCATTTCCAATAAGCAATTACACCACGAACTTAACCTAAAACCCATCGCACATCACATAGCCTTTCTTGCCAATAACTTGTATTCCAATCTAACACTCATCAATCATGATAGACATATAAATTTAGGAAAATATAATGAAAACCCAACTAGAATAAAAAACCGATATCCAGTTCATTCTTTTCTCAACATTTTTTCAAACCTCAGTAATTTTTAGAGGTGCTCGGTGAGTCCCCTCGTCAATTGTAGTTTAGAGTTAGTATATAAGAATTAGATATAAGTCAACTATACAAATGAAGAGTTTCTTGTAAACTAAACGTTGTAAGACAATCCTATACAAAATAAAAATTTAAAAAAAGGTATGGGTCTAAACAAATTATTATTGAGAACAGACTTAAATACTGAAAACTTTTTGTGAATTTGCTGGAGTCTTAAATTGGTTTAGGTTATCTTAGCAGTGCACCCTTTTGTATATGGGAATCGTGGTCTCTTTGTACACTATAATTCATATAAATACATTCATTCCCCATGGAACTGATATAATGATTCAATAAATTTGCGCATTACATTATCATTGACAAATGAATCGAACTGCAAAAAAACACACAATAATTAAAGAATAGCATCACTTGTGAAAATAAAAATAAATCTTTTTAGAAAGAAGTACACAATTTCAATAAAGGAATCTTTCCTTATTCTAAAGTTTAAATAATCACTAAAGTCTTTGATTCCCGGTTAATTAGCAGTTCTCACATATAAATGATTGTTCATCACAATTTTATACAGAAAGAAGTGCCCAATCTTAATGAAGACATCTTTGCTTATAGTAATTTTTAAACACTCATTGATATATTTGATTTCCTTGCATTCACATTGCCAACTCTCACATATACATGACTGTCCCTTGAAGATACTTTTATACACAAAGAAGTGCACAATCTCAGTAAAGGAATTTTTCTTACAGTATAGTTTAAATACACATTGAAATCTTGGATTGCTTTGAGTTAACACTGGCAGCTCACATATAAACGATTGTTCC
Source organism: Teleogryllus oceanicus (assembly GCA_964035755.1). Lineage (NCBI taxonomy): Eukaryota > Metazoa > Arthropoda > Insecta > Orthoptera > Gryllidae > Teleogryllus > Teleogryllus oceanicus. The sequence goes on along the minus strand of CAXIVR010000012.1, from coordinate 15,691,018 downwards.
TCACACCCCTTTTCTTCCAGAAAGAAGTACACAACCACAATAAAAGAATTTTTACTCATAGTAATGTTTAAATACACATTGAAATTTTGATTGCCTTGCATTGACATTGACAGCTCCACAAATAAATGACAGAACTCTCACAAACCCTTTTATATAGAATGTTTGTTCACGTGTGCTTCGGAATTGTATACAGTTTTGCAACCACTGGACTCTCCGCCGAAGTCGAATGGAGATCCAGCCTGTCTTTGAAACATTCCTCAAAACTTCATATTACTTGTTTTTCCCTTAATCTTAAAGAGAGCACTTACCTCCTGCAAGCAAAATACTACTTTCTGGTTTCGTACTCCATCTCACTCACGTGCCGTTGGCTTTGAACTTAAACACTTGTTTTGGCGACGGCACGACGATAAATAAAAGCGTACTGTTTCACGGAGGTTGCATCGACCCTCGTATCGACTAGGAAGTCGGTGGGATAGAACCGCTAGCGCTGTTTAAGCAGTGGCGATTTTTGTAAACGCAGAAAAGAGAGTTATATGGTTACAGTACTGAGAAACTTTATATACTCTTAAGCATTTTCATTAGTTCATTCCAACAAATCTCGTTTATTATTTACCAACCAGATTTATTTTCACTAATTCATGCTTGTACAATGTTTTCTTTGCTTTAAAGCAAGGGTTACAAACGGGATCGGTATCGACCATTCTGAGAAACTTTGAAGGGGGGCAATGATGATCGATGGGTCGGGTCAGTAGCCGAATATGCACTGACGACTGATACAATGAAGATCAAGGTCTTATTGGTTATAAAAATGTTACTGACATTGGTAATTAATTGTTTTTATATATGAATCTTCAAAACTTATAATAATTGTTACAAATTATAACACTTCGAATTTCACATCATTCTCATTGATAAATTTAGACCTTTTGTACAATTAAAATCTGTTTCTGGTGGGAGGGTGCGGGAGAAGGAGACAAAGGCGAGGGGGCGGATAATCCTCTATTAATAATCTATTAGACCATATCTAAATGTTTTAATATTTTTATAAGTTTTTATTTTTTTTTAATTTTTAATTTTTAAAATTTTTAATTAAAAAAAACCATCATGACGACGAAAGACACATTTACTCAACTCAAATAATATTGTTGCTAAAGACAACGCATCTAATTATTTTATTTGGAAACTCGCCAAAGACCTGTATTCAAACCACCAATAAACCTGTATTCTAATAAACCATTTGTTTCAAAACTTTTGTTCATATTCATTGTTAAATTGTTATCTTTCAGTTATATACTTGCAATTATTTCAGTTAAAAGTTATATTATGTGCTAAACATTGCAGAAAAAATTAAGGGAATCGATTAAGCAAACTATTCTTTTAAAAACGATCGGCGCAAGGAAATGCTTGGAAATCCGTATTCTATACAGTCATTGTATTTTATGAGGTATTTGTTTCTTCGCAATACGTTTCGTAAAACACTAAAATTTTTTTAAATTATTTTTCTACATAACCACATTTCTATGCTTTAAGTGATATTTACTTTAAATGAAAAGTAGTGAATCCTAAATATGTTATTGCTTGCTCTTATTAACAGGTTTTATAGTATAAATACGAAATTTTAAAGTTAAAATTAATAGAACAACGTTAATCTGACGGCATTTGTCATTATGTCAAATTCAAGACAGACATGTGTAGTTGGAATTCAGTTGGTCGTTCTGTTGAGAAAGTTGCTTTTATCAAAAGCAGTGGACGTTTCTTTTCCTTTGTTTTGTTTGTTTTGCAATTTGTTTGCAAACAAACATTTCGCAAAATTGCATAAATTTGTGCATACAAGTACTTGAGAGGAGGAAAGTCCATTGACTGTACTCCAATAATATTACGTTTTTAGTAATTAAGCTGAACTGAACATTTGATAAACATACAATAATAAATTAAAAATATGTATTTTAAAATTATAGAATAAATAAATACGAATAATAAAATTTCGTACATAGAACACAAATTTCTAAAATGAACAATTTACAGTCGATTTGCAAGTCTAAAGTATGTTATCGTTGACGTCGTCTGGTGGTGTCACTACTGTCAAGTAAGTTGATGACTAGAATAATGGGATGGTCATGTAGTCGTTGTAGGTTTTTGCACTGGTATAATCGATTTCTTCCTTTAGTGTTGGTATTTGTAAGTCTTTTTTAGTGCCGCGTTCGTGAAGTTTCATTGCGTTACAGCTAGAGAAGCGAAGAGAGATCTTTTTCAGTTTGAAGATTGAGTGTTTTTGAATGCAAGTAGAATTGAGTATAATGTATATAAACCTAATTTCCAGAAACAGTTTCATGTATATGTCCAACACGATCCGACAGTAGATATATTGGACCACTTTTCTAAGGACAAAAAATCTATGGAAGGAAATATGGATGAAAATGCACAGAAGTAACACCACTGGGTCAAAACGTGTTGGTCAAATAATTTTGGACGAAGTTTTTATTAGACGAAAAAGTGAGTACGCACATTCCTGAAAGCACTGCGTTATGACCCGCACCTCATAAATACCACCACTATCTACGGCCCGTCTTCAGTTTAAAACTGGCAAACCTCTGCCGCCCCCTGAAGCCGCGAGCTGCCACCCGACGAGAACCACAAGTAGTGGAAATGGGGGAGGGGGGAGGGGGCGAGGTAGACAAGTGATGGCGGGCGGCGAGCGCCACGCCATAAACAGCGGCGTATCGGAGCATCATCTCGAGGTGATTCACGAAATGCGTTCCTCGTATTCATATTTCAGAGTTTACGGGCGTCTTTGGCTTTATCTCTCCATCCAGTGTAGACTATTACTGCGCGCTGCGGCATGCGCCTGGAACGCCGCCGAGTCGCCGCGCGCCCGCCGCTCCGCCTATGGAAAGCCAGCAGTTCCAGAGAAGCCACATTTCACCAAAAAATCCATACATCGATGTTTCGATACATCACTGAAGGGATTTCGATGTGAATGAAAACATCGATGTTTTAATTATAGACTAATAAGTATGCTATTTTCCTATCCATTTTTAATTACAGTACGTAAAAGGGATATGTTTTATTGCTGGATTACCAGCATGTTAGTAGTATGTAAAAATTATTATTGAATGTAAAGAATAAATTATCAATAAAGAACACTGTGTTTTGCTATCGATTTCGTGTTTCACTGTCGCTTCAGTCAATGACACGCCTGGTAATATCATACATTTATATCACGAGCAGCTCCCAAACTTCCTCAGATTGTACAGGTGGAATGTGCAACGTGATGAAGAGTATGACGCAAAACAACAATATTGTATGTGATTGATTTTTGCTCCTCTACAATGTGCTTAAACTCCTTTATTCAAAAAAATTAAAATTAAAAATTAAAAACGTCTATATTTTGCAACAAAATGTTTTAAAAACTGCGATGTTTTTTGCCATCCCTAAGCAGCTCCTCCTGTTGGAACCACATGATTCGACACTTTAAAGGGGATTTGCCAAATTGCAAAAATTCTAATTGGATTGATTGATTGATAGATATGCAACTCCAGGCGTGTTAGCTGCTAAGATCATTATTCCCGTAAGCGTAGTATATGTACTTTCCTCGAGCTGTGACCTGCCCCAAGTGGATGGCAAATTCCGGCGCCGACCCATCCGTCAGCTTGCGAGGTTTTCCTTAATCAGGTATCTCCCACTATTAGGATAATATAAACTATTAGGATTGGTCTCCATTTGGAATAATTTTTATGAAGCCTTCAACAAAAAAGCAACTAAATAATTTTTTTATAGCTTTTCGATTTCGCCACAGCTATACGTGCATTTCCAAAGCCGGATGCACTAATGTCGACTAGGAGACATCACAGGGGTTGCACTAGCCCTTATGAAGCGGCCAAACTCGTTTTGTTGGAACAAATTTCAAATGAGATTCGACGGGAATCGAATCCGGCCCTCAGTGGTGAAAGGCTAGCGACTTCCCTATGTGCCACGAGAGAGCCTCAATTTTCATTTTTCTCCGTTTGTACCCAAACAATTTAGATTGTTTCATCTTACCTTCTGCATAATTCAGAAATATCCTGACCTCTTATTAGACCCGCTAAAATTACAACTTTTAAAGAGGATAAATCATTAATAAACGACTGTGCAGAAAAGAAGCGTTTCTCAACAAAATGTCGTACGAAACATTTGTTTATGTAGCTGAGGAGAATACGATAGTGCCTTTATATTACGTCCAAAATTATTCACCCTGTATGCGTAGTAGGTTTTCGAGAAAAGTTCATAATTACGTAACTTTTTGTATACTTCCAGATATATA